>JARQOC010000010.1:97332521-97661746 GCA_033576535.1 Allobates femoralis | reverse complement strand
CTATAGCCATACCATCAGGTGAGCCATAACATACTGAAACTTGGAGACCTGACTTCCATCACCAGATATGTTATTGTCCAATCCTATTCTGCTTAACCATCTTGCTTTACCAGTGTCGCCAGTCTGTGCTGTAAAATAATTTTCTGTTTCTGGACCTGGTTCTTGGTGGATCCATCCCACTACCATCACCAGTTATTTTATTGATCAATCCTCCTCTGGTTAACTGCTTTGCTCCCGCGACCAGTCCGTGCTGTATAAGAATTTGATTTTTTTGTGCTTGGCTCTTGGTGTATCCATTTCACTGGGTGAGACATATCATACTGTAACTTAGACAGCACCAGCCAATTTATTGACCAATCCTCCTCTGTTTAAGAATTCTGCTGTGCCAGTGCCACCAGTTCGTGCTGTATAAGAACTTTCTTTTTTGAACTTAGTTCTTGGTGGAGCTATCCCATCAGGTGAGACATGATGTACTGTATTTGGAGCCTGACTTCCATCACCAGCCAACAAAGCCTCCTCTGCTTCACCATCCTGCTTCGCCAGTGCCACCAGTCTGTGCCATATAAGAACTTGCCTTTTGTACTTGGTTCTTAGTGGATCTCTCTCACTGGGTGAGACATAACATCCGGTAACTCAGAGACCTGACTTCCATCACCAGATATTTTAATGAGCAATCCCTCTGCTTAACCATCCTGCTTCGCCAGTGCCACCAGCCCATGTCGTATAAGAACTTGCTTTTTTCAACTTGGAACTTGGTGGATCCATCCCACCAGGTGATACATAACATACTGTAACTTGGTGAACAGACTTCCATGACTAGCTATTTTATAGATTGATCATCCTACATAGACCTTCGGAAATTAATAATGAGAGTAGACTACTGATGGGACAAAAATATAGTAATAATACATATATACCGTATATATGTATAAAACCTCCTAACTCTCAGTTTTTTAAGCAGCAGAATGATTAGATCAATACAATTAAGGCAGGTGCCCATTACTCATGGACAGGAGACATCCCCTTAGGAGTATGGGATTTTATTACTCTTATTGTTCTGAGCCCACCGTTAGCTTCAGATCTTGCACATGAATAATGTCCGAACAGGTGTTTTCTGATCAAGTGTGAATAAACACAAGAATCCTTGACAAGAAATAAGAAGTCTCATAAATCAAATACATTGCTGAAAAATGCATTCATCATCATTAGTCGACTGCAGGTCTCAGACAGAGGTTAATGCTATCTTGTATAATGTGCAGAAATTTTAGACCATTCAGATGAACTGATATATAAAAGCATTATAAGGGGCTGATAATCAGGAACAAGCATTTGTTAACCCGGGCATTTTTTTTTTACTTACATGCATGTGTTTGGGGCTAGAAAAATAATTTTTTGCAATTTGGTTCCAAAAATTTGCATTCACCATTTCACTTTTACGGGCACTTTTTTGTCCTGTAGATTTAACCTTGATGTGGTCTGTGGTCATAAATTGGCTTAAAGGAGTTTACAAAAAACAAAACAAATACTAGACGAGCTCTGCCCATTCATTAGCAGCAAGGAAAATAGTCATAGTTAATACTAGTTACAACCAATAGAGGGCATGAGTTACCCATTTCTGCTATTTTGCATATATAAGACTTCTCCCCTTTAAGATTAGTGTGTTCTGAGTAGAATCGCCCCCTCCTTCCCCGGGAAGAAAGAGAGTCTTGCAGACAATTCCTGGGCTTCTGAGAGATAAGACACTTGTCCCTGGCTCTCTCCCTTCTCTAAACTGCTCTTCCTGTCAGCTGAATCCAATGAGAGTCACAGTGCAATTATATGTTCGTGCTGGAATCTGTGTATGTAGGTCATGATGCAATCACTGTGTAGAATACTATAAATTGAAGTGTATTGTGTTTTGAGATACACCATTTTGAGTTAGTGTCCCCTGCATTGCATATAGAGAGATGTTACCTCTGTGTAGAGTAGTGCCTTTCTCAGTAAACCTTGCACCAGTTACTCATGTTAATTGTACCCTGTGTTATATTATCACTCTGCTGATATCTGTAATGTGTCCAGTACTGACACAGACTCTTTGTATTGTAGTTTATACTGCGCCAAGTTCAGATCATCACTCCAATAAATTAAGACTACAGAACGTCTACAGTCTGTTTACTGGGGAAGTGAATGAGGGTTTAGCTGTATGCTGGATATCCACTGCACTACATGTGGAAAAAGGCAGAACAAGACATACATCCTAGTGGACTTACTGACAGATTCTCAATTAACTCATTCTGCAGACAGCAATAGTAGAACATGAGTTCTATAACAGGCAAACAGCGCAACATTTTTAAGGAACCTAACTGCAAAAATATTTTTTTCCCCTAATTCATGCTGTTAAAGGTGTTGTGCCTTGACAAATTGTACATATTAATTGATAGATATTCTTATAAATGTGTATTTGTGTAATGGATGTGTCTGACCATGCAGGAACTATATCCCAACAGGTGGGATATATCACAGCTCCTGAGCGGAGGGGAATAGGAGAGTGCACAGACATTACAGACCGGGATCATAGAATATAAGAGAATACAGACATTACAGCCAGTGATCACAGAATATAAGAGTATACAGACATTACAGCCGGGGATCACAGAATATAAGAGTATACAGACATTACAGCCGGGATCACAGAATATAAAGTATACAGATATTACAGCCAGGGATCACAGAATATAAGAGTATACAGACATTACAGCCGGGGATCACAGAATATAAGAGTATACAGACATTACAGCTGGGGATCACAGAATATAAGAATATACAGATATTACAGCCAGGGATCACAGAATATAAGAGTATACAGACATTACAGCCGGGGATCACAGAATATAAAAGTATACAGATATTACAGCCAGGGATCACAGAATGTAAGAGTATACAGAATTACAGCCTGGGATCACAGAATATAAAGTATACAGACATTACAGCCGGGGATCACAGAATATAAGAGTATACAGGACATTACAGCCGGGGATCACAGAATATAAAAGTATACAGTATTACAGCCAGGGATCACAGAATATAAGAGTATACAGACATTACAGCCGGGATCACAGAATATAAGAGTATACAGACATTACAGCTGGGGATCACAGAATATAAGAATATACAGATATTACAGCCAGGGATCACAGAATATAAGAGTATACAGACATTACAGCCGGGGATCACAGAATATAAAAGTATACAGATATTACAGCCAGGGATCACAGAATATAAGAGTTTACAGACATTACAGCTGGGGATCACAGAATATAAGAATATACAGATATTACAGCCAGGGATCACAGAATATAAGAGTATACAGACATTACAGCCGGGGATCACAGAATATAAGAGTATACAAACATGATTGCAGTCATTTAGTTTACATGAGTCTTATATATAGCTAAAGGATCTTCTTGGAGAATTAATTTTTGATAGAAGAGATACCAAACCAATGATGGATGACTACGGGCAATAACGGGATGTACTGTGTGGAAGATCCCAGCAGCAAGTGTATACTTCGCCTGCACTGCCCCCACAGCAAAAATGATGTACTACAGAGTTCCCATCACAAATCAGTGGGCAGTCCATATAAAGAATAGGAATACTAAGTCCTCCAAAGAAAAGGATGACTTTTAGTAGCCCTCTTCCAACCTGCTTAATTAAAGCAAATCTGTAAGTAGGTTTTTGCTATGTGACAGCAACCTGATGCAGAGGCTGAGACCCTGATTCCAGTAATGTATAACTTATTGGGCTGTGTCTTGTTGTGTCAGTAAAATCACATTTCACTACAGGACTAGTTGTCTTGTGCCTCCTAGTTCTCCCGCACTTTTTGACCACACGCCACCACTGATTGGCAGCTTTATGCACATGCACAGACACGAGAATTGTCAATCAATTATGTGGGTGGGGCTATACACAGCTCAACATTCTGAGCACTAGATCTTTAGAGGAAAAACTATGTATCAAAATGACAGCAATCAGCTCAGTAAGCAACACATCACTGGAATCAGGGACTTAGCTCCTACACCATGCTCTCTTGGATTGCATAGCGAAAGCCTGCTCACACATTGTCTTTAATGGGCGCTGCGCAGATATTTGAATATGTTTCCACCTCTTAATACATTTTTTCCTTCTTACTCCGGCAGGTTTCTTATTAAGATGGATAAGGGAACACCAGTCTTGGTAAACCCCCCCGCTAAGTCGCCTCACCACCGCTGCAGAATCACGTGTTGCAATAGATTGTTGCTCAATGATATGATGACATGGTCTTATTATAAGATATAAAAATAGTATATTGTTTCAAAAGTGTGCAAAAAAAGAAAAGCAACCCAAAAAGCCGTCAGAAAAACAACGGAGTGAAAGGAAACACGTAATTACCGTTTTTGAGCCTTAGAATGAGCTGGAGATTTTGGGCTGTTATCAAGTGTGTAATTTTCTAGGAGAACAGAGTTTGTTTGCCCGTGACCTTCTGTTTGTTTTGGAGTGAAGTCGTTTGAGTGACAATCCATAATTATGAGCTTTGTTGATATAAAACAATCCGGGACGTGCCAGTCGTGTCTATTATTCAACGCCCCCCAAAAAAGGGTGCATGACGGGTAAGTTTATAAGAAACAATGGGCTGCAAGTGGGAAAATGCCAGTTCTGTGAGTTAGGAGCGGAAAATAATGACTTCATAAAGGGGCACAAACCAATTGGCTGGCCTCCATCCTCCCCAAGGGGTAAATGAACACATTGCATGAACACATTCCCAATAGACTTTATATTTCTTGCTGATAATTTCCCCAAGAGAGTGTCTGAAATATAAAGTATTTATTATTATTGTGCCATACATTCCATGGTGCTTTACATGTGAAAAGAGAAACACATAGACAAGTACTATAATTATACAAGGGATAGAGAGGACCCTGTCCGCGAGGGCTCACAGTCTACAAGGGGTGGGTGAGGACACAGCAAAGAGGGCAGAGGACCCTGCCCGTGAGGACTATCAGTCTACAAGTGATGGGTAAGGATACAGTGGATGAGGAGAGAGGACCCTGCCCGTGAGGTCTTACAGTCTATAAGGGATTGGTGAGGATACAGTAAGTGAGGAGAGAGGACCCTGCCCACAAGGGCTCACAGTCTACACGGCATGGGTAAGGATACAGTAGGTGAGGGGAGAGGACCTTGCCCATGACTGCTCACAGTCTACAAGGGATAGGGGAGGATATGGTAGGTGAGGAGAGATGACCCTGCCCGCGAGGGCTCACAGTCTACATGGGATGGGTGAGGATACAGTAGGTGAGAAGAGAGGACCCTGCCCACAAGGGCTCACAGTCTACATGGGATGGGTGAGAATACAGTAGGTGAGGAGAGAGGACCCTGCACACGAGGGCTCACAGTCTACAAAGGGTGGGTGAGGATACAGTAGAAGAGGAGAAAGGACGCTGTCCAAGAGGGCTCACAGTCTAAAAGGAATGGGTGAGGTTACAGTAGGTGAGGAGAGAGAACCCTGCCTGCGAGGGCCCACAGCCTAAAAGGGATGGGTGAGGATTCAGTAGGTGAGGAGAGAGGACCCTGCTCACGAGGGCTCACAGTCTACATGGGATGGGTGAGGATATAGTAGGTAAGGAGAGAGGACCCTGACTGCGAGGGCTCACAGTCTACATGGGATGGGTGAGGGTACAGTAGGTGAGGAGAGAGGACCCTGCCCATGAGGGCTCACAGTCTACAAAGGATGGGTGAGGATACAGTAGGAGAGGAGAAAGGACGCTGTCTGAGAGGGCTCATAGTCTACAAGGAATGGGTGAGGTTACAGTAGGTGAGGAGAGAGAACCCTGCCTGCAAGGGCCCACAGCCTACAAGAGATGGGTGAGGATACAGTAGGTGACGAGAGAGGACCCTGCCCACGAGGGCTCACAGTCTATGAGGAATGGGTGAGGATACAGTAGGTGAGGAGAGAGGACCTTGCCAATCAGGGCTCACAGTCAATAATGGATGGGATTGTTGAGGATAAAGCAGGGAGGAGAGACGACCCTGCTCACAAGTGCCTACAGTCTACAAAGATTGGTTGAAGATCCAGTAGGTGTGGGTAGAGCTGGTCATGCTGCGGTATGGTGGACTGAGGTTTACTGCAGGTCATAGTCTTGTCAGAAGAGGTGAGTCTTCAAGTTCCTTTTGCAGGTTTTCAAAGTTGGCAAGAGTCTGATATGTTGGCGTAAAGAGTTCCAGAGTATGGGGGATGCATGGGAGGACTTTTGTATGTGATTGTAGGAAGAGGAGATAAGAGGGCAGAAAAGAAGGAGATCTTGTGAAGATTGGAGTTTTCGTATAGCTAAGTATCGGGAGACAAGGTTACAGATGTAAGGAGAAGACAGGTTACAGATGGTATTGTATGTCATAGTTAGGGTTTTGAACTAGAGTCTCTGGTGAATAGGAAGCCAATAAAGGGTTTGGCAGAGAGGAGAGGCTGGGGAATAGCGGGGGGACAGGTTAGCTAGTTGGGCAGCAGAGTTTAGGATTGACTGTAGTGGTGCAAGATTGTTAGAAGTGATGCCAGAAAGCAGGAGGTTGCAGTAGTCAAGACGGGAGATGAGAGCATGCACTAGTGTTTCTGCTGATTCTTGGTTAATCTAGGGTTAGAGGCGTGTCACGTACAACTACTTAAGCACGCCTCTGTACCCGGAAGCAGCTGAGTTGGAGGTGCATTCTTAAATCACTGGCGGCCGCAACCCGAAAATAGCCGTGGCCAGCAGCCCTGAAGCTGAGTGGCCGGCGGCCTGGGGGGCAAATGCCTCCCTGCCCCCTGGCCCAGTCCGCCCCTGTATCAGGGTGTATAAGTCTGTGGCATTGAGGTTTGTATTAGGAAGGCAGAGTAAATGTCTGTAGTTTGTGGTTAGACAGGGGGAGAGGTGAGTTTGAGAAATTATATAGGGAGCAGAGGTGGGTGAAGATGAGGACCAGCATGTGGCCATCTTTGCGAGTGGCTACGGAGGACCATTGTATGGACATGAAAAGGGGAAAAAAGAAGGGTTTTATATGGAAACAGGTATTAACTGAATAATCATTCCTAGACCCAACTCCCAAATGTATATTAATGGGTGGTAGATGATGCAGCATAGTGGGTTTGGGACAGAGTTAAAGGTGTCATGTCCATTTGCATTGAATTAATTACGGTTCAATGAGCCAAGGTGCAAAATTTGAACCTGGAGCGGCACCAGCTTGTTAGTGATACTGTAATAATGTCCCTTATACCATAAAATAATTTCTCCCATCTTGGGCTGTTTGTTTTATAATATACCCTGAGCACTCTTTTTTTTATCAGACTTAAGCAATATTAATTTTCTATTAGCAGGTTCCTATACGCTCATAAGGGTGATCCGTGGCTGTCCGTTGTAAACGGATCAGATTTTGGCCCCATGTTAGTCTATGGGCACGGATCACATCAGATTTGGCCTTATTGGCATCCGATTTTTGTCGGATCCGATTCTGGCCGATTTTTTGCTGTGCCCAAAATCGCAGCCTGCTGCGATTTTTGGCACAGCGGGTCAAATCGGACCGAATTGGATCCGACCTGATCCGCGCCAAATAACATGGGGCCTATGGAGCGCGGGTCCGAGGAAACAGCTGATCGCTCCTCGGACCCGATTTTAGTGTACTGAGCATGCGGTCATGTGACTGTGACATCACGCCAGGTTCTGTGCATCAGAAGAAGAGAGCTGAAGCACCGCGGGCCTCGTGGATAGGTGAGAATGAAGTTTTTTTTATTTTTTAAGGCCTGGAAAGAGGGGAACAAAGAGGGGACAGAGGGGGACAAAGAGGGGGTGAAAGAGGGGGACAAAGAGGGGGTGAAAGAGGGGGACAAAGAGGGGACCAAGAGGGGGAGAAAGAGGGGGGCAAAAGAGGGGTCGAAAGAGGGGAGACAGAGGTGACAAAGAGGGGGCAAAGAGGGGAGACAGAGGTGACAAAGAGGGGGCAAAGAGGGGAGACAGGGGGCAAAGAGGGAAGACAGAGGGGGCGAAGAGGGGAGACAGAGGGGGCGAAGAGGGGAGACAGAGGGGGCGAAGAGGGGAGACAGAGGTGACAAAGAGGGAGTAGAGAGAGGAGGGGAGAAAGGTGACAGGAGGAGCGGGGAGAGGAGGAGAGGATCCAAACTGATGCTGCAAAATATCGGAATTGGATGCCTATTTGGCATCCGATTGCAGACATCAGTTTGGATCCGTTGCTGTCCGAGGGGAGCTGCAAAAAGTCTGATCCCCTCGGACAGCACAAAAATGCTGTGTGAAAGCAGCCTAAGGGCCCTTTCACATCAGCGTTTTTTGAAATTTGCAGCAGATGCGGTGAAAAAAACGCATCTGCCGCAATTACCCTATACCGGCTACACTTGCGGCGCGGTTGCGGTAAACGCCATGCAAAGTATAGGCGTACTTGCGGCAGGTGCGGCAAGTGCGGTTTTGCACTTGCAGCAGGTGCGGCCGCGAAAAAAAAAACGCGGCTGACCGCGGTTTTTTTTCGCGGCCGCACCTGCCGCAAGTGCAAAACCGCACTTGCCGCACCTGCCGCAAGTACGCCTATACTTTGCATGGCGTTTACCGCAACCGCGCCGCAAGTGCAGCCGGTATGCGGTAATTGCGGCAGATGCGGTTTTTTCACCGCATCTGCCGCAAATTTCAAAAAACGCTGATGTGAAAGGGCCCTAAGTACGTGTTTTAACCAAAAAAGAAGCATGTAGGGATACACCTTGTCATTGGCTGCTGGAGTTGCAAAAAACTGGCCTTTTCTATGAGCTATGCATCTCAATTTTACAACATATTTTCTTAGCAGTAACGTATGTCTATATTCCTATATTCAATGTTGGTATTCCTAAGTGTTTTAGAGTGCAGCTGTCCCTTTGTTGTAGCAGAAGTCATTCAGCCTCCATGTGTCCCCATAAAGCTCCCATGTACTGTGCTTATAATGTGTGTTAGGTACGCTTTGTGAACTTCCACCCATCCACCCAGCTTTGCTAAACTCACTGCTTATATACTGTGCTTATAATACCGTGTTTCCCCGAAAGTAAGACAGGGTCTTACATTCTTTTTGTGGCCAAAAGTGGCCCCCTGTCTTACTTTCGGGGGGCCTTACATTGGAGGCCCCACCATTCATCCATCCATCTACACACTGCAGCCATCCATCCACACATTCCCACACATACAGACACATGCATACACATATATACACACCATACACACCACACACACAGTAACACACACACATAGCACCGCTTCTTACCGGGTCCGGTGTGGGGTCCCCGATGGTCCTGTGCCGTCCTCTGTGCTCCGGTCCGGTCCCCGAGATGATCCGGACCCGGTAAGAAGCGATGCTATGTGTGTGTGTTACTGTGTGTGTGGTGTGTATATATGTGTATGCTTGTGTCTGTATGTGTGTATGTATGTATGTATGTATGTACACCCCCCCGTGTTTCCCCGATAGTAAGACCCCCCGTCCCCCCTACCCTGCCTTACATTCGGGGGGGGTCTTACATTAGCAGACCCCCCGTACCCCCCCACCCTGTCTTACTTTCGGGGGGGTCTTACTATCGGGGGAAACACAGTATCTATATATGTTTATATTTTCTTACCTTTCATGTCTCTGCTTTTCACCATTCCTCATGATCAGTGCTGCATGACCTAGAGTTAGTTCTCCAGCCCCTTCCCATTTTTATTACCTCAGTGTAACCCCCATCATCTGCTCACTTCTTCCACACCCAGCTACTAATCAACACCTGAAACATCTTTAGCTACAGATATATTCTGAACCACAAGTCTGATCCAGACTTAGTCTGATCCATGTATCTTTCAAACTACATCTTTCAAAGTACATTTTCTAAGTACAATACTTAGAAATAGACTAGACATGGACTGGAACAGACTGGCAGGTAAAGAAATATAAATCCCCCACAATGTTTCCATTCTAATCTCTACCACCCTTACTACTTCACTTCATATTAACTCCTTCAATCCCTTCCACAAATAAGGAACTAGTCATCAGTCCACCCTTCCTCCCCAGCCATCTTACTTGCTCTTGACTACTATTTCTCCCCATACTGGCTGCATCACCTTGTCCTCGGCTCCACCATCCTGTCCCGGACTGCTAGATCTCGTCTCCAGCCACATCTCCCCTGGACTGTAGCTCATACCTTGATGGCATCCCACCCCGGACTGAACCCTGGATGCCTCACCTGTCCCACGGCTGCTCCATCAGCCAACCCAGCAATCGCCTCTGTCAACCCTGACCGCCTCAACTTATCCCCCAACTTCCCCATCTGACCCATCCATCCGACCCCCCACCTTGCAGCTCATCCCCGGTCATCACCTCATCCCGTGACCACTCCCCACTGATGACCATTCACCCACTACCACAACTTTCCCCACTCTGCGTCTGACCCCTGCTGCCACACTCACTCCCTGTTCTCCGTATGCAATATTCCCGCTACTCCTCACTCTCACTCCCATCCTTCTCCACTTCCTACTACCCCCACTTATCCCCCCTCCCAGCAACAAAATACTGCTCACACCCTCCATCCTGCCGAACCACCTCACCATTTCACCAACCTTTTCATTCACTTTCAATCCTCAATCACCAAACAAGCACGCCCGCCTCGCAAGCTCTCATGCTCCCACCTGCTAACCCTCTGCCTACTCCTCCTCCTTGCCGGTGACATCTTCCCCAATCCTGGCCCCCCCCCCGCAATATACCCACAACAACCTTTATCCCTCGACCCACTGCTAACCCTTGCAACCTCACCACCACTAGCCCTCGAAACCCCACCAACATCAGACCCATTCCCCCAACCCATGCCCCACCTACCGCTCTACCCGGCGCACTCTGGAATGCCCGCTCAGTGGGCAAGAAACTCCCCGACATCCATGATCTCTTTATCTCCAGGAAACTGTCATTCCTTGGCCTCACCGAGACCTGGCTCACCCCTCTGACACGGCCTCCCCTGCTGCACTATCCTACAGCGGTCTCAGCCTGTCCCACACCCCCTGTCCTTCTGGCAAACACGGCGGTGGAGTCGACATACTGCTGTCCAACTCCTGCACCTTCAGCCCTATCCCCCAGCCCCCATCCGTCACTGTCCCCTCCTTCGAAGCCCACTCAGTCCGAATCTTCTCCCCCTGCAACCTCCAAATAGCCATCATCTACCGCCCCCCTGGACACACCGCCTCCTTCCTTGACCACTTCACCACCTGGCTACTTCACTTCCTCTCGACTGACATCCCCTCCATCATCATGGGCGACTTCAATATCCCCATTGACACTCCCCGCCCAGCCGCCTTCAACCTTCTTTCCTTGACCACTTCCCTAGTGTGACGACCATCCGCTGTGAGGCCGAGCTGCTGGTAGGCAGCACCCCGAGAAACCCCGAGACCCTTAACCCCTATACAGGGATCTGGAATTACAGCGGAGCCCAGGGGGTAGCTGCCTATATGAGCAACAGAGCCGGGGAGGTCGCCAGGGAAAATCAAGACCCGAAAAACGAAGTCAGATGTCCGAGTCAAAACCGAGAGGGCAGCGAAGGTACAAAATCGTCAGGCAGTAGCAGAGTCAAAAATCCAGGCAAAGATCAAGGGCAAAACCAAGAGGGCTGCTGAGGTACAAAATCAATAGGCAGAGGCAGAGTCAGAAATCCAGGCAAGGTCAGACACAAAACTAAACACACACACTATCACTGGGGAACCAAAACTATATCTGGCGGCCTGCAAGACGGGCTCCAATGTATTTGAAGGGCGCGGTTACCTCCCATAGGCTGGAGCTCACAGCCCGATGACCTCATCCGGACCGCCCCTAGATCCAGGCCAGATGGAGATGCACGACTGGCTCCACCCACGCCACCTCTGACAGAAGAACGCAGGCTGCGCCTAACGGACACCTCTGCAGGGCCCGCTCCTCTGCGACCAACACCACCCAGAGGGGAAACACAGCGGCGATCAGCGACAGAGGCAGACATCGCGGGAGCAGTTCCATATGAGGACAAGGCCCTCCTGTCACCGGCGCCACCAGCCGAAGGAATCCGGCTCCTCCCAGCGGCCGAGGCAGGAACACCGGCCACCGAGTCCAATGGCGATGTGACACCTAGGGCTCTCCCAATGGTCCTCCTCTCCCACCCACGAACAAGGCCACACGATTGACCTCATCTTTACCCGCCTTTGCTCCCTCTCTAACCTCACAACCTCAGTACTCACACTGTCCGACCACCATCTCTTGACCTTCTCCGCCCTCTCCTCCTCTGCCACACTACCCCCTCTCCGCAAACTTGATCACCCTTGACGAAACCTAAAAGATCTTGATCTTCCTTTATTCTCTGAATCACTCCTCCCTCTCACCGACATACCCTGCGCTGACGACATTGACATTGCCACCACCCTATACAACACCACCATAATGAACGCTCTCGACCTAGCCGCCCCCCTCACTCTCCATGCTCCACGCATTAACAGGCAACCCTGGCACACCACCCTCACTAAAAACCTAAAACGGGCGTCCAGAGTCGCCGAGAGGAGATGGAAAAAGTCTCACACCCCCGAGCACTTTGCCCTGTTTAAGCAATCCATCACTGACTTCAAGACGACACTTGCTACCGCCAAGCAAGTGTTCTTCTCATCCCTTATAACCTCTCTATCCCGCAACCCCAAACAGCTCTTCAAAACTTTCAACTCCTTACTTCGCCCGCCTGCTCCTCCCCCTTCTCCCCTCATCTCTGCTGAAGACTTTGCGACCTTCTTCAAGGAGAAGATCGACAAGATCAGAAGCAGCTTCGGTCCACTATCCTCACGACTCCCCTTCCCACCTACACTGCCCTCCTCCTCCATCAGCCACTTCCCCCCCATAACTGAAGACCAACTCTCCTCCCTCCTGTCAAAATCACACCTCACCACCAGCGCCCACGACCCACTCCCATCCCACCTCATTCTGAACCACACCTCCATTTTCATCCCAGCCCTCACCCACCTCTTTAACCTTTCACTTAGCACTGGTACCTTTCCCTCGGCCTTCAAACACGCCCTAATCACGCCCATCCTAAAAAAAACCTCACTTGACCCTACCTCTGTCTCTAACTATGGCCCCATATCTCTTCTTCCATTCGCCTCTAAGCTACTTGAACAGCACTTCCACTCCGAACTGTCCTCTCACCTCTCCTCGTGCTCCCACTTCGACCGGCTTCTGACCCCTCCATTCCACCGAAACAGCCCTGACTAAAGTCACCAACGACCTACTGACCGCCAAGAACAAACACCACTACTCCATCCTGCTACTCCTTGACCTGTCTGCCGCCTTCAACACGGTTGACCACTCCCTTCTTCTCCGGATCCTGGAATCCCTTGGCATCACCCACCTTGCCCTCTCCTGGATCTCCTCATACCTAGCGGACCAGACCTTCAGCGTCTCGCACTCCCACACCTCCTCCTCACCCTACCCCCTTTCTGTCGGAGTCCCCCAAGGTTCGGTCCTGGGACCCCTACTTTTCTCCATTTACACTCTCGGCCTAGGGCAACTCATTGAGTCCCATGGCCTACAGTACCACCTCTACGCCGACGACACCTAAATCTACCTGTCCGGTCCTGACATCACCTCCCTACTTTCGAAAATCCCACAATGCCTTTCCGCCATCTCATCCTTCTTCTCTGCTCGCTTCCTTAAACTCAACATGGACAAAACTGAATTCATAGTCTTCCCACCAAGAAATTCCACCCCACCTCCCAACCTATCCATCTGCATCAACGACTGCACCCTCTCCCCAGTCCCCCAAGCCAATTGCCTCAGGGTAATCCTTGACTCCTCCCTATCCTTCAAGCCCCACATCGAGGCCCTCACCACATCCCTCCGGCTCCAGCTCAAGAACATCTCACGGATCCGCTCCTTCCTCACCCACGACACCGCTAAAACACTCATCCATGCTCTTATCATCTCCCGCCTTGACTACTGCAACCTCCTTCTCAATGGCCTCCCAGCTAACTCCCTCACACCTCTCCAGTCTATCCTTAACTCCGCTGCCCGACTCATCTACCTGTCCCTCCCGCTACTTCCCTGTCTCCCCCTCTGCCAAGCCCTTCACTGGCTCTCCGTCTCCAAGAGATCCCAATTCAAAACACTTACCATGGCGTACAAAGCCATTCACAACCTGGCCCCACCATACATCTCCGACCTGGTCTCCCGATACCTACCCTCACGCAACCTTGATTCCTCCCAAGAACTCCTCCTCTGCTCCCCCCTCATCACCTCTTCGCACAATCGCGTCCAGGACTTCTCCCGGGCATCTGCCTTACTCTGGAACTCCCTGCCCGAACACGTCAGAGACTCTCCTACCCTGAGTAGCTTCAAGTGTCAGTTCATCAAGGAAATAAATAAAGAAAGGCGGCACTCACCGTATAGTGATACTGGAACCCGCAGAAGTATCGCTACAGGATACGAAACGGTACCGTCGTTCCGACGGCCTCTCACTCCCTCTCCCCACCGCACCAGCACTGTTTTAATGGACTAATGTACCTGGATTAAAACACTCTTCCACCAGCCTATACGGTGAGTGCCGCCTTTCTTTATTTATTTCCTTGATGAACTTCATATTACCTTTGCAAGGCTGTGCAACACCAGGCACCGGGGTTAGTCAAAATTGGCACATAGCAGAGCTCTATGGTGTGTAGTGCCCGGTCATTGGACTTTTTTGCAAGCTTCAAGTGTCACCTGAAGACTCACTTGTTCCGTCAAGCCTACAACCTGCCATGAGACCCAGGGACCGCCCCATACCTGACATTCCCCCATCCAACTGTATCCTAACCCGCCCCTCGTAGACTGTGAGCCTTCGTGGACAGGGTCCCTGCCCCTCTGTACCTGTACGTCCTGATCGCCTAGATTTAGTGTACTTGTTCTTGTCTCCCTCACCCTCATGTAAAGCGCCATGGAACCTAATGGCGCTATATAAATAAATAATAATAATAATAATAATGTACTTGTGTATGAGGCCTTAGATCTCCTTTTTCAAACTCAGCACTATGTCTAAAACCCATATGGTTCCACTAATAACTGAGACATACAAAACTTCAATGTTTTTCTCCGTGGGTCCTAGAATAGCCGATTCCTCCGCCCCCTCACCTGCCCACACAGAACCTTTCTTGACAATACAGTACTTGTAGAAGGGTGCTCAGAAAGGTCTCACTTTAATTAAAACCGTGATGACCTTATTTTTCATATTACTATTTTACACTAATTAAAAACCATACAGCTTCTAATAAAGTCGAAGTCTGCAGTAATTAAAGGAAAATGCTGTTCAATGGCCATTAATTTAGCAAACATTATCGGCTTTCTGAGCATATCGCCAGTATTATTCGTTAGTTATTGTTGGAGCTCCTCTCCTGCATTTTTGCATTTGTCACTTACATGTATGAGCACTGGGCGCCGCTGTGCATTTTCTCTATTTGTTATAAGGAATATTGTTACAAAGAAATTAGCTCCATGCATTGATTAGAGCAAGAGAAAAATTATGTAGATTTACTAGCGCTAATAAGTGGACACATTAAAATAAATGAATAAATAAATGCGACTCACATCCTGTTATTTTCCCTTCTGCTGTCTCCAGCTCTAATTTTCAGTTGTCTCTGAGCTAGTGAGATAAGATTACCTACAATGCCTCCCATGCATAATACACACAGACATGAGATACTCTCCTATCTGTCCACCTGGAAAACATTATTCAGCAGAACTGGGAAGTGTAGCTGTTAATTCAGCTCTGTATGAGATAACACAATTACTAGAAAGCAGCAACTTATTTATGTGTATGTTAAATTTGGCTTCAACTCTGCTCTTCGTTCCTTTTCCCTTTCCCCTCTATGTAAATGTGGCGCCCCTGCGAACAGGAAGGCCACATGAGGGTACTGCAGCCAGGCAGAAGGTAGACAGTTTGTGCACCAAACACCCTCACAGCACACACACCCACAGGAGCACAGCACCCAACCCGAGTCCAGGACTCTAGACGGGAATGGGGTGGTAGGGTTTAGAGGGAAGTGAATGGGAAGGTAGGTCAGGTGACAGGCAGTACAATTAGAGGAAAAGAGGAGAAAGGAGTTAGTAGGCCAGGGTGAGCCGAGCGGTAAAAACCAGAAGGAAAGTGACACATCCCGATGGGATTGGGCTCCCTGGAGACGCAGAATCCACAGAGACACCGTTCCATGGAGAGAAAGCTCGTCTATAGCCGGCATGCCAAGGGAGTGTGAGGACAGAGACCGGACCGGTATCACCGGGTCAGCACCGACACGGCAGCACCGACCAACTACCGGCAGGATAGATTCCCTGATTGCATCTGGAAGTCACACGTGTTAGAAGGAGCCCGGTAATCCCTTGAAAGACAGGGTTACCCAAGGTTAGACTAACACCAGAGTGTTGGCCTCTGAGGGGACTGCTGCTATACGCCGGCTCCCCAGACAAACCGGCGGGGAACACAGATTCCAGATCCGTGTTCCCGCTACAAAGTTGGAGGCTCAGCAACATCCAGGAGGACCCGGCTTAACGCCCATACATATAGGGGGAAGCTACACAAAAGGGACCGAGTTGCCGCCAGCTAATCCACAAGGGAGAACAGAGAGGAAAATAAGTCTGACAGGTTATGGAGAAAGAGTGAGGGGTCTCAGAGCGACAGCCTGGCTGCAGAGGGTTCAAGTCTCCGGAGTTAACTGAGTTGTGAACTGAACTGTACTGTGAACTGTTGTGAACTGTTTGAACTGAAGAACTTGAAAGTAAACACGGTGAACCCTGCTTCAGTTTCTCGTGTCTGATTCCAGGTATACAGAACTTTGATTCTACCTTTTACCCTGTCAGGAGCTGCCCCGACCCGCGGCGGGCTCATCCACCTTGATGCAGCATCCATCCTCCTGACAGAAGCACACTGCAGCGGTGGTCCCCTTATTGACCACAACCCATGGGTGGCGTCACGACAAACTAGCCCTGTAAATACCCCTTTTACTTGTGAGAACCTGGGACACGGTCTGGACCAAGACCGCCGTGATATCCCCAGCAGTACGCCAGTCTGGTACCGAGTACCCCGTCCCAGTGGGCTCCACATAAACTTCCATAGTGAGCTGTAAGGTAATCCCTCAGTAAGCTGTAAACCATTGTCTTTTGGACAGGACTGATTTTAGATGTTTTTGCAGAGTTAATGATGAGAGTTTAACATGCAGGAAGATTAGGAGAAGTGGCTCATGAGTTGAGAAAGATGACATTTAAAGGGAATCTGCCAGCAGGATTTTGCTATGTAATCTGATAGCAGCATGATGTAGAAGTTGAGACACTGATACCAGAGATGTGTCACTTATTGGGCTGCTTACTGTCATTTTGATATAGTTAGGATTTTCTTTGTTTCAGAACTAGTGATGCTCAGAATGCTGAGTTCTCTATACCCCCGCCTCCACCTCTGATTGGTAGCTGTCTTTCTGAATACACTGCACATTGACAGAAAGTGGCTAATCAGTGGTGGGGGCCGGATCATACAGAGCAGGAGGACTAGAAGGCACAAGATACTAAGATGCTGAGCCCTGTGGGGGTCTGACCTTTATAATATTCACCAATCCCAAGAATTGGGCACTGAAAGGAGCTAAGTCAAGCATGTACCCCATTCTTATTTGGAGGGCCAACTATCTCCAGCAGTTCCATGTTGCACACGGACCTTTTAGTCATTTCACATGTAATAATCAATGGAACCACAGACTTCTCTAATGTAAATTCTCAATGCAAAGCTTCTAAACAAATGTAACATCGCTAGATCCGGTGCTGACTGTTCAAGATGACAGTGCGGAGAAAATAAAGCATGTAAGAACACTGTACACCATGTCTGACAATCAATAAGACCATTAAGACTATGCTAATCACTAGGTTTTCTCCCGCATCCTTTCAACAGTCACTGGATGTAATTGCAAACTGCTTCAGTCACTGTGTAGAACATTTGCAATGTGTTTTACAACTACTGGGGTAGATCAATGCTCCTCTAACCATGGCATATAGTAATTACATGTTATCAGTGGCATTGCTGGTGACTGCATTCATTCCTGGAGATGCAAAAGATTACGGTAGTTTAAAGTGAGCCATGGCTTATATACGTAGCCGTATAGATGTAGCACGGCTCATTTTGTTAGTGTCACAGAGTTCAATTTGTAATTTCGTCCAATTCATTGTGATATAATGAAGGCCTGAGGGTTATTGTGTGGCACCCCTGAGGGTCCAGCCGCCACCGAGGTACTAAACGTCAGCCAGAAGTGTGGTACCCCACTCTTGTGTAAGGAGGGCACACTACCCAAGACCTAACCACACACATCAAACACCACACCACTCATGTCCTCGGGTTTGCGAGGACCCTGTTTAGGGAGGGCCGCATCCCAGGCTGGTAGGGGAAACAGGAAGAGAGTGTGGGTGGTGAAAGTAGATAAGTGGAGCCCACAAGGAAGTAGAAAAGGAAGTAGTGACAAGAGAGGACATGCAGGATGTGACAGACGAGGGATTTGGAGAGGCTACACAGTCACGAGCACACGTGTGTGACTGAGGTCCTGGGTACTGGAACCGGTTGGAGCTTGTCCCAGGCAAAGAATGGAACAAACGAATGGAGAGACATAAGGGGTCCCAAGGGCAAAGGAAGTGAGGAAGCCACTCGTGGCACCCGTGTCTAAGCTGACGGAGACCAGGGTCAGCTAAAGGGACTGGGCCGCAGAGGGAGAACTGGCCCCAGACTAGTGTAGTAACTGAAGAATTCAGCTAGCAAACCAGGGACCGAGGTATCTTCATGTGCCACGGTCCAACTACACACTTATTCATCGAAATGGTGGGCGCTTAGGGTCGAGGGAACCAGGACAACGTCACCCGCCAGGACCCAAGGCTGCCGGTTTGATCCACTGAGTGTATGGAGCAGGGCAGAAGGGTGAGAGCCAGCGCAGGAAGTCGACCCGGGAAGGAACTTAAGTAGGGGTCTGGGCAGAGTGTCACCGAGTTACCTGAGAGTTGGCTGGAGCCATAACCCAAAGAACTAAGCACCTCGCGGATTGCTGGAGACACCTGGAGATGTGTATGAACAGTGAGTAAAATCCAAAGACTGCACCCTGCTGGGTCCTTCAAGTAATTTATTGCACCCTCCGTCCTACACTCCACCGTATCCTTGTTCCAATATAGACTGTTTATACTGCCCTGGGGTCCTCCGCTCTACCCATGGAGAGGCACGCCATCTCAGCTGCAATACCAACAGCCCCAAAGAATCTGCACTGCAGTGTCAGCCATCCATCCCTCATTGCCAAAACCCATGGGTGGTGTCACGTTATTACCATACCCTCCTTCCCATGTATTGGTACTGACAGGGCCACGGAACTGGGTCACAGCCCCATGAGCTTCCCAGAGAACTGCCTGATTCGGTTCCGAGTACCCCACAGTCCTGGGTGGGTGTGTCAGGTGCATGACATGGGTGCAAGACCTGAGAGGTACTGAATGGAACAGGTGAATGGTCTGAAGTAGTGTAGGACGCATGTATAGGACCTGAGAAGAGGTACATGACACAGGTGTAAGACCTGAGAAGTAGAGGATGACACAGATGAAGAACTTGAGAGGTAGTGGATGGAACAGGTGAAGGTCCTGAGGTACGGTGTATGACACACGTGTAGGACTTGAGAAGCGGTACATGACACATGTGTAAGACCTGAGGAGTCTTGCATGACAAGGGTGTATGACCAAAGGGGCGGTGCATGATGCCAATGAACAGTGGAGCCCCAGGGTCTGGTTGCCACAATATTAAGCTTGGAAGCAAGGAAAGGTACCCATCTCAGGCGAAACACATGCACAATATCTTCCCAACTACAGGCCAGAAGGGAGAGCTCTAAAGCCCGAGTTCAGGGCAGGTCCCCTAAAAATTCTGGTCTGGGGACAGGGTTTGGCAGTTCAGTTCCTAGGAGGACTGTAGAAGACATCCTACCGTCGGCTGCCGGGCTAGGCCTGTCCGAGGAAACTGACTAGCCAGTGTGAGGGACTCGTAGGTGAGGGTCTGAGGTAAGTGGAGAAAAGGTGTGGGGAGTGGAGCAGAGCCAGCTCGCTGCAGCACTGAGCGCAGAAAGGACACCGGAGTCCAAGGTTGCAAGTGACTTTATGCCCAGCAGCCAACACCGGAGGGCAGGTACAATAATTCCATGTTGCTCACCCAACACAAGGCCAGGAGACACAGCTGCATCAAAGAGCTCAGGGAGACACAGTGAAAGGAGAGTAACACCGAAATGGCTCAAGTCACCTGTCACACGGCCAGAACAGACAAGAGAGGAGAGGGTCACAGTACAGCTTCAAGCAGTCAGGTTCTACAGGGAGTAGCGCAATAGGGAGGCCTCAGAACTTGCCAGGTGTGGAAAAACCTGAACTTGCTTCCAGGCTCTGGACCCCTAACACCACTTAAGAATTGTGGCCTGGATGAACCTGGTATGTACTTCAGTAAAGGTAAAGGAGACTGTTACCCCTGTGTCTGTCAGTCATTTCATACACCAAGTCCTGCACCCCCAACAAATCCATCACATCCATAGGCTCTTCGGTTGCCCCACAGAACCGCTTTTCCCGTGGTGAGCTGAACCATCCTCGCTGCTACTCCCATCAACCCAACTGCAGCAGCGGCTATACCGGCCACATTCCACGGGTGGTGTCACGACAAACTTTTATTTTTGTTTTTATTTTATTTTCATCCGTTTTTCAATTTCCCTTTTTAACAGATCGCCCCATGAGGGGATCATGGACCGGGTCACACCACGGTGACATCCCGCCGCCCAGACGACGATGAGAGGGCCCGGTTTTGAGTACCACACCGTCCCCACCAGGGGCGAGTCAGAACAACCTGAGAAGTAGTGTATATCACATTTGAAGCACATGTGATGTGGTGTAGGTCAAACATGTAGAACCCGAGAAGAGGTGTATAGGGCCCCTTTCACATCAGTGTTTTTGTCCGGATGCAGCTGATGAGGACAAAAAAACGCATCTGCCGCATGTGCCGCCTAACGGCCGCACTTGCATTTCACTTGCGGCAAGCACCATGCATTGTCTATGGGACTTGCGGCAAGTGCAGTATTGCCGCGATCCGGCTGTTGCGGCAGTTGTGGACGCAAAAAAAAACACGGCCAGCTGTGGTTATTTTGCGTAGCCGCACCTGCCGCAACTGCCGGATCGCGGCAATACTGCACTTGCCACAAGACCCATAGACAATGCATTGGGCTTGCCACAAGTGTACTGTGTAAGTGTTAGGCAGGACATGCGGCAGATGCATTTTTTTGTCTGGATCGGCCGGATCTGGACAAAAACGCTGATGTGAAAGGGCCCTAACACAGGTGTAGGACCTGAGAGCTGGTGCAATAAATGGGTACAGAACCAGAGAAGTAGTGGATGGAATAGGTGAAGGACCTGAGATGTTGTGTAGGACACAAGCGTAGGATCTGAGAAGAGGCACATTACACATGTGTAGGACCTGAGGTGTGGTGCATGATACAGATGTAGGACCTGAGAAGTAGTAGATGGCATAAATGAAGGACCTGAGGTGTGGTGTAGGACAAACATGTAGAACCTGAGAAAAGGAACATGACACACACGTAGGACCTGTGGAGAGGTGCATTATACAGATGTGACTCACCGTAGCCGGGTCTTCACTTCTCGGGCGTTGCTTCTCCCTGTCACAGTTCCGCGTCCGAGACTGTGGGGCCCAGTGGTCCAGATCAAAAGGAGTTGGCTGAACAGATAAGGGTTTTAATATTCTTGTCGTGACGCCACCTGCGGGAATTCCGGTGATTTCACCGGCGCTGCTTGGGCCTCCGGGGGATGTACGGCAGCAAAATGGGACGCTCCCCACAGGACGAGTGGGAGTCCCCGAGGCCAGGGGCTGCACTTGGTGGTGTATGGCAGCTCGGTGATTCTTAGCATGCGGAGTTAAACAGTTCTGAAGAAGGACCTGAGGTGTGGTGTAGAACACATGTGTAGGACCTGAGAATTGATGTGTGACACAAGTTTAGTACCTAAGGGGTAAGGGTGATAAAGTTGTAGGATCTGAGGGCTGATGCATTACACTGGTGTAGGATTTGTGGGCTGATGGATTGTATAAGTGTAGAGCCTGAGGGTTAATGTATGATACTGATGTGCCTTAAAAGTGGCCAAGCATAGCTTCCAGGCAATATAAATATAGCCCAGCATAACTTACAGGCTATATATACAGCCCAGCATAGCTTTCAAGTAATATATACAGCCCAGCATAGCTTCCAGGTAATATACACAGCCCAGCACAGCCTCCAGGTAATATATAAAGCCTAGTATAGCCTCCAATTAATATATACAGCCAGCACCGCCTTCAGGTAATATATACAGTCTATCATAGCCTCCACGTAATATATACAGCCCAGCATAGCTTCCAGGGAGTATATACAGCCCAGCATAGATTCCAGGTAATAGATACAGCCCAACATAGCTTCCAGGTAATATATACAGCCCAGCATATCTTTCAGGTAATATATACAGCCCAGCACAGCCTCAAGGTAATATATGAAGCCTAGTATAGCCTCCAGTTAATATATACAGCCTAGTACAGCCTCCAGGTAATATATACAGTCCAGCATAGCCTTCAGATAATATATACAGCCCAAAACAGCCTCCAAGTACTATATATATATATATATATATATATATATATATATATATATATATATAAACCCAGCATAGCCTCCAAATAACATATATATCCCAAGACAGTCTCCAGGTAATATATATAGCCATTCCCCTGTTCCCCTTTGTTTCATAATGCTATCCCCCATATGCGGTACACCTTCTTTATAGTGCTTCTCGCCCGATGTGGCGCCCCTCAATTTATGTAGTAAATTCTCCATGTGGCTCTGCCGATTCATACTGCTTCTCCCCCCTATGTGGGTCCCTCTGATTCATGTTGCTTCTCCCCCATGTGACCCTATTTCATGCAGCTTCTCCATCAGGAGCCCCCCCATTCATGATGCAGCTGAGCTTCTCCCCATGAGCCCCCCATTCATGATGCAGCTAAGCTTCTCCCCATGAGCCCCCCATTCATGTTTCAGTTGAGCTCCTCCCCCATGAGCCCCCCAGTCATGATGTAGCTGAGCTTCTCCCCATGAGCCCCCCATTCATGATGCAGCTGAGCTTCTCACCTATGAGCCCCCATTCATGATGCAGCTGAACTTCTCCCCCATGAGCCCCCCATTCATGTTTCAGTTGAGCTCCTACCCCATAAGCCCCCATTCATGATGTAGCTGAGCTTCTCCCCATGAGCCCCCCATTCATGATGCAGCTGAGCTTCTCACCTATGAGCCCCCATTCATGATGCAGCTGAACTTCTCCCCCATGAGCCCCCCCATTCATGATGCAAGTGAGCTTCTCCCCCATGAGCCCCCCATTCATGTTTCAGTTGAGCTTCTCCCCCATGAGCACCCCCATTCATGATGCAGCTGAGCTTCTCCCCGGCCCCATGAGTTCCCCCCAAATCATGCTGGTGGTGTGCCTCCACTCCACAGCCCCACTCTGGCGCTCTTACCTGGAGCAGGCCAGGAGGATCACTCTATGGCTAGGGTCACACTTGAGGGCTAGATGCGATTTTCAATGCGATTTTCACACTTGGATTGTGCAAAAAACGCATGCAAATTTGCATCCATTAGGTATAATGGCAAAATCGCATGGGCAACTTCCAAAATCGCATGGTTGAAGTGGCATGCGATTTTTGGATGCGATGATGGCTCAGCACCAAAAAACATCTCTCGAGACTTTTTTGGTGCGATTTGAAAATCGCATGCGACTTTATAACATGGGTCCCTATGGGTCACGCATGCGAAATCGCATGTGTCCAAAGGACACATGCGAATTCGCATGCGATTTAGAAAAATGGGGATTTTAAGTGGGAGAAATGGAAATGATTGTCACGTGACCAATCCATCTCATAAATAGGGGGAAGGGCATGAGGAAGCCTGACCAGCCCCCAGGTGTGTTCAGACAAGGAGCACAGCCTCCTCTGCCAAGGTATGTGTACATGTGTACCCAATATGCTTTCATTACTGCTGTGCCACCCATGTTTACACTATGTTTTACATGTGTTGTGTAGATGACAGACTCTGAGGAATTGGAGTTGTTCACCCTGGAAGGTTCCAACTCATCTTCCTCCTCATCTGTGAGTTGCTACTACACAGCCGTCTTGTTCATGTACACAGTTGTAATACAAATGCTGTCTGTAGCCCGTTGTGTGTCACATGTTAGGCATGTTCCTGATGTGTGCAACACATGTCCACACTTGGTGTGCCTGATTTGCCTTTGCTGCATCCCATCATGTGTACCTGGCCACTGAACCCGGATAGTGACTCCTGCCCTCCGCACCATTAAACCCTAGACAATTGTGTGCACATTGCCCTGTGTTGTGAACTGGTGCCCTGTTTGTCGTGCAACTGAGTATACGTCTGCTGACGGTATTGTTGCATGTGGCCACAGGCATGTGCACTCAGTCCAATGGTAAAGGGATGTGATTTGTAACTCACACTGTAATTTGGTGTGTGCACGTGTTTAACCATCAAGCACCTTTTATGTGCTCACAAACACGTAGCATCCTGTGTCCTTCCTGCACCATTGTGTACCATACCTTCCTTACAAATGATGCGTCCACCTTGGGTCACAGCCCTTACTTTTATTGTTTGGCTTTATGTAATTAGTTCCCCCCTTGCCTTATGTGTCCACAAGTGTGACTATGCATATGTGGACATCATATAACCACATATTCTCTTTGTTTGGAGTGTCGAGCTCAAGTTCTTCGAGGTCAGATTCCCGGTGAAACGTGTAAGTGTAATGTGTGAAATGTCACTTTGTCATGGTTGTGATGAATAGTAAATTTGGGAATCTGTGTGCCTATGGTTTGGCACACTTTTTACACCCTGCGTGTGTTCCACGTTGTGGTTCATCTCTGCCCCGCCCCTAATTGTAACATGTTCTGCCCATCATGGTTGGTCGGCATGAATGGACCTTTAGAGGACTTGCCTTTGAAAATGTGGCCTTTCCTTTGCGCATTAAGTGGCCGTGACATGTCTTCAGAGTTGTATTGACCCTTTGTCATGTATGTTAAGGTTGTATTGTAACAATTCTCCCCATCTATTCTTCCAGCGCAGCAAGTCTGCCAAAAACACAAAAAGAGCCGCAAAGCAGCCAAGAAAACTAAAAAGGCAACCCAACAGGGACAACATAAGCCAAACAGAACAAGACGACATTTCAGCCCAAAACTCGAGAGTGCAAAAATGTATTAGTGAATATAACGGATCACGGAGGGGACATATATACCAAGACAATGGTGCTGAACTACAAAGTATGCACAGACATCAATCAGCTATATTAAAGGCTCAATATTACATCATAATTGTGATTACTATTACATAGAATTGCACATATTCCCAATTAAATTAGCTATTGAAGGATATATTAGTTGTTAAGAGATATATAAAATCCCACATGAATTCAAAAATTATCTTTATCCAATTATATATATCATGACAGATCTGCCTGACAGGAATAAGTCCTTTCTCCACAGCCCCAGGATCACATTTGCATATGCTGGCGCGAAAGAAGCGCCCATTGCAGTTCCCTGGAGCTGAAGGTAGAAGGACTCTTTAAACGAAAACTAAATTATGAGTAAGGGGAGAACTCCAACAGTTGCAGAAGAAAGTTTCTTTATCTCACCTAACGAACACGAGTGACCTAGAAACGTATCGACGGCCTCTAATCCATCTTAATGGCGGATATTAGTATAAAGAGTCTCGACATCACAGGGTACAATTAGAGAGTCCTCTCCAATGTAGAGGCCATCAATTCGTCTCAAGAAGTCACCCGTGTCTTTGATATAAGAGGAGAGATCCCTCACCAATGGTTGGATCTTGGAATCAATCCATTGATTAACGTTTTCAAGGAAGCCGTGATTCCAGGATATTATTGGTCGACTCGGGGGATTATGTTCACACTTATGGACCTTAGGAAGGAGATACATGGTCGCAATGGTTGGTTCATCAGCCATTAAAGATAAAGATAGTTCAAAGGAGACAATGTCGTCATCAAAGGTTTTTTTTTAGAATATCCTTCAATTCAGTTGTAAAATAATTAACAACTGAATTATATTCTGTGATCCCCGGCTGTGATGTCTGTATACTCTTATATTCTGTGATCCCCGGCTGTAATGTCTGTATACTCTTATATTCTGTAATTCCTGGCTGTAATGTCTGTATACTCTTCTATTCTGTGATCCCAGCTGTAATGTCTGTAAACTCTTATATTCTGTGATCCCCGGCTGTGATGTCTGTAAACTCTTATATTCTGTGATCCCCGGCTGTAAGGTCTGTATACTCTTATATTCTGTGATTCCCGGCTGTAATGTCTGTATACTCTTATATTCTGTGATCCCCGGCTGTAATGTCTGTATACTCTTATATTCTGTGATCCCCAGCTGTAATGTCTGTATACTCTTATATTATGTGATCCCTGACTGTCATGTCTGTATACTCTTATATTCTGTGATCCCCAGCTGTAATGTCTGTATGCTCTTATATTCTGTGATCCCCGGCTGTAATGTCTGTAAACTCTTATGTTCTGTGATCCCCAGCTGTAATGTCTGTATACTCTTATATTCTGTGATCCCCTGCTGTAAGGTCTGTATACTCTCATATTCCGTGATCCCTGGCTGTAATGTCTGTATACTCATATTCTGTGATCCCTGTCTGTAATGTCTGTATACTCTTATATTCTGTGATCTCTGGCTGTAATGTCTGTATATTCTTATATTCTGTGATCCCTGGTTGTAATGTCTGTATACACTTATATTCTGTGATCCCTGGCTGTAATGGCTGTATACTCTTGTATTCTGTGATCCCCAACTGTAATGTCTGTATACTCTTACATACTGTGATCCCCGGCTGAAATGTCTGTACACTCTTATATTCTGTGATCCCCTTGCTGTAATGTCTGTATAGTCTTATATTCTGTGATCCCTGGCTGTAATATCTGTATACTCTTATATTCTGTGATCCCTGGCTGTAATGTCTGTATACTCTTATATTCTGTGATTCCCAGCTGTAATGTCTGTATACTCTTATATTCTGTGATCCCAGGCTGTAATATCTGTATACTCTTATATTCTGTGATCCCTGGCTGTAATGTCTGTATACTCTTATATTCTGTGATCCCCGGCTGTAATGTCTATATACTCTATCACACCTGTTCCTCCATGGTTGGACACATCCATTACACAGGGGCACATATATAAGAATATCTCGGGACAGGAACATTTTTATTTAACACATCCAATTGTGGAACTTATTTTTATTCTAAGATCTATTAATTCAAATATACAACTGTTTGTTGCACAAACCCTTTAAGTCTTCTTTATTCGAGTTGTTCCTTTTCTTTATAAATAAAATGTAAGAAATCTCATACTTTTGTAAAAAAAAAATGAACGACATATCTATAAAAAGATTATTGTAGTCAAGATCCTTTTCGCAAAGATAAACATAACAATTGATATTCTCTTCCACAAATGCATCTTTTGTTATATCAGAATTGAACCCTCTTATTTACCAAAGCCGACATTTACCGTTCAGACATCACATTGTCATCTTCATTAAAAGCTTTGTTGCTCCATCATATTCTTTCTCTAACCTTTTAAATCCAAGTTAGATCGTAAATGGTCACTGTCACTTCAACAAACTTTCTAATAAACTTTGTAATATATCTTATGAAAGAAATATGCTTCTATCCCTACTTATGAGCCGCATCTCCTACCTCCAGAACTCATCATTTACTCCAAAAATAGCCAAAAATGATCTTGCTGAAGTCAAGACAGAGTCAGTTCCGAGATACATTAAATTACAGCTGCCTATTAATATCTTTGGAAATGGAAGGTGGGAAAAACAGATTGAGAAAGTAAGAAAGAGAGATACAGACACTCACAGACCTATGCTGTTCCTTTCTAGTATATCTCGAGTTTATCCCACCCCAGAATTGGAATCACAGCTACACTGCTCAGTTCTGCTGTATAATATCCACCATGCTTCTGCTGTTCTTGAAGATATTTAAGGTAGAGACAGAAGAACCAGAATCCCTGATATGTGTGTGTGTTGTGTATGGGAGACATCTTAGACTGCTTTCACATTGCGATTTTTTGCTGTCCGAGGTGATCCTGTTTTTTTGCAGGATCCCCAGACAGCAACGTCCCTCTTTCTGTCCTTTTTCCCTGTGTCTTATTATTGCAATGGTGAGGACTAGTGTACACACTGACCTTTGAATTATCCAGGGTGAGTGCAGTGACAGTAAGGGATTAGGCATGTGAAGGCTATGGGGAGAAGGACCCATATAGGAATGTTAGGGAGCTCAGGGTACATAGACATGCAGGGCGGACCGTCACCCCCGGGGGCCCTAGTGCAGGAGAGGACCGGGGGGGCGGGGCTACTGGCCGTCAGCGCGGCCGGGGGGAGGGGTGCCGCTGGCCATCGGCGCGGCCCGGAAGGGGGGGTGGGTGCTGCTGGGAGCCGCAGGAGCCACAGGCGCGATGCTCTCCTACCTGGGAGCCGCGCCGGATGTATGCTAGGGGCCGGAGGAGCAGAGGAGAGGAGGGGCGGGATCAGGCAGGGGAAGCAGGTAGCTCTCTGCTTCCCTTGCCTGATCCTCCTCTCCTTTGACGGCGGCTTGGGGGTCGGCTGGGGACCCCCCTCCAGGCTTGAAGGGGCCCCCAGCCGGTCGGGGCCCTGGTGCAGCTGCACCAGCTGCACCAGTGTAGTTCCGCCCCTGTAAACATGTGAATATTAGGAGGTGACCTGTCTCTCCTCTCCCTAATGCTAGCGCCATTCTTCCTTTCCATCCCCGTTTTAACTCTATGTTGTGCCGCATGCTGGACGTTCCCTTGTCCGAGTGTGACACTAGTTATTGGGGGACATACATTGACAATGCAGTTGCAACAAGTTATAACTCAGTTCCTGTAAGAAGCAATAGCAGGAAAAAAAAGAGGTGATAGCTGGGAAAGAGGGCTGATGTATTTGTCACTATTCATTGTCTCACATATAGTTTACATGTAATGTATAAATTCAATGCAGTGTATAAAAAGTGCATGACGTTGTTTTCGGTTGTGTATTGCCCAACAATGTTTGGTCCCTTTCTGGCCTGTGTGAGTGTTAGAGGGTGGGCTTGACTACTCAACAGTGCTGCCATGCTTTCACTGTAGGACCAAATGTTCGTAAAAGCCGAATGTATTGGGTCCATTGAAATATTTTGGGTCCATTGGAAAAGGTACCAATGATACCAATATGCAGAAGTGTATATAGCTTATGTGTGATCTCTTTAGAGCCACAATTGGCCTATGTAAGGCCCCTTTCACATCAGTGTTTTTCGCTGATGTGCGGCCGATCCGGCAGGTGGCGCCACATCTGCCGGATCGGCTACCTAACGGCCGACTTGCTGCCTGAATCCGGCAAGCCCCTTGCATTGTCTATGGGGCTTGCAGTTCGGTGCAGCTGGATCGGCAGGACACGGCACTTGATGGCACGAACAAAAAAAAGCTGCAAGCAGCCTTTTTTTTTTCGAGGTCGCATTTGCTGGATCTGCCGCATCCTTTAGGTGGCCAATCTGGCAGATGCGGAGCCAGCTGCTGGATCGCTGCAGTTCAGCGAAAAATGCTGATATGAAAGGGCCCTAAAAGTTAGACCTTAGCTTATCCACTGATTAGAAGCTTTAAGGCCAAATGGCTGGAAAAGCCACGAGTGCAAATAGGGTGTTACCTAAGTATAAAACCACTAATCAATAAGGGATGGAGCTCACCTGATTCGGTGATGAAGGCACAACCCTTTGTAGCACATTTGTGTGGAAGGCTGCTGCAGTATCATGGAAGCAAGGGAGACAGATGGGTCCAAATCTGCGCTGCTGGAGATCCAATGAAATTACACAAGCTCAAGGGGTATCAATGCATTTCAAGAAAAAATCTTCTTTATCAGGATAAACTATCCTTTGTCCTGATGAAGAAGACTTTTCTTCGCAATGCATTGATGCATAAAATCACACTTTATTTTACCTTGACTCCTGTGTCATTGGATCTCCACATACAGTGTGAACAGTTACATAAATGAAGCATAACATATTATAACAAACAGACAGTTGCACTCTGTAATGCTAAGATATGCAAACCATAAATATAAGAATATGGAACTGCATTATAGCTAAGGAAAAGCATGAAAAAACTGAGACACTTAGCATATACAATTGGCCATTTCTATATCCACCCAGTAGCCATGTCAAGCCTTAGGTGATTTTATCTATTGGCAGGTTCCTACTCGCCCATTCAAATAGAGGTTTTTTAAACCCAGAGAGAGGGACTTATTATAGGTATCCAGTAAAGAGACACGCCTCGACGTGGCTACTGGGCGGTTATAGAAATGGCCTATTATATATGTTAAGTGTCTCCTTTAAGGGTTTGTTTGATTTTGCTAGTAGAGCTACCTCAAGAGCTAATAATATTGTTGGTTACAAATCACCAAAGATCATTGCGATATCAGGTGACCACGGAGACATCATATTGAGACACCTGGCAGGTGCAAATGTATGGATTTTTTTTAGCATTTACATTGCTCTATAATATATTACAGCATTTAACGACCGAGAAAATAAAACCTACCACTGTACCCAAACACTGCTCGTTTGTGCCTGGTGGATATTTTCTTTTGCGCTGTGCCCTAATGTCCAATCTGTGATTTTTATTAGCACCCATACTGATTTTATGCTCTACGATGAGGTCATTCTGGCTGTGAGGAAGCGACTCTGAAATGAAGGAGGCAGATCTGTAAATGAACAAAGAGACTTGTTTCCCCGACTCTCGCTGACACGGAGCTCATACAGTTTTATGGTTGTATGAACCTCAGGCTAAAGTTGGAGTCTGTAAAAAATCATTCTGGCCGTATTCGTGTTAGAAATCAGCAAGAAACTAAGACGACTCAAAAATAGTAATAGTGAACTTGGAATATCTTTGAAAACCTGAAAAAGTATTAGATAATAGATTTGAAACCTATAGTAGTAAAGTGAATAAGACTTATGAGAAGCCAACACAAATTCTGCAGCGGGGTGCACTAGCTAACACTTGCCATTCATCATACTTTAGACCAAAGGTCCCCAAGCTTTCATACCTTGAGAGCCACATTGAGGTCTGAAAGAGGGTCCTATGCCACATTCAGCAGTAAGAGAGGGATGCAAGCCACATCCAGGTCCCACCTCCCTCTCAGTAGTGACACCCATATCCTCCATTACTGGTATAATGACGGCCAAAGTTTTTCCACAGAAATCGCAGTATACAAAGATCCTACCCTATCTCCATTCAGATCTGCTCTACTATGTGGGGCTACTCACATAATTCACCATCTGTAGACCTGCTCATCATAGCTGTTTGCTAGATCTGGTGCTAATGCACATAGATAGTAGACAGCCACAAGCCACACATCATGGGCCCACAAGTGACATGTGGCTCCTGAGCTACAGGTTGGGGATCCCTGCTTTAGACCCTCAAGTCAAGTAGACTGAAGACATCCAAATCTGTTGATATTGGCAGAATCAGGCAACAGTCTAATGTGTGTGGTGGTCTGACTCTTCCAACAGATGATGTTAGGGGAGAAAATTAACTATTTTTTGGGATCTCCAACAGTTTATTCTTGGTTCTCCATGAAATAAGAGTACTTTGGCATTGACTCTCTCTTCAAGATCACAGGAGAAGTTGGCCGAGCATTTCTGTGTATGGGACACTATGGAGAAATAGTTGTTCAGTTGACAGCTATCTAATTTGTTTGTATGTAATATACAAGTGACAAGCAAAAGCACAACAATTTTTGCACTTTTAAATTTCAGGCTCTATATCTCACATCCTCTATAGCTTTGAGTCTGAGACTACCTTCATTTCTTAGACAATCATCTTGGCTATCTCATACATAAATGTGACTTGCAGCTATTTAGCAAATAATTTCACAGCCAAAGGCGTTGAATGCTTGACCAGGATTGATAGTACTCTCAATGCTGAGATATATGTGAGGACGCTACAAGACGAGTTACTTCATACACTCGTGTACTATGGGTATGAAAAGGACGACATAGTGTTCCAGCAGGACAATGACCCAAAGCATATGAGAGATTGGCGAAGAAATGGCTTAATGACAATGAAGCAGAGGTGTAGCATTGGCCCCACAGACCCCAGACCTCAACCCAATCAACTTTTGTGGGTAGAGTTGAAGCTGTATACATACAATGGAGGCAACCAGTATGCACCAACATTGAGAACAGGTAGAAGAAACGAGTGATCAGACATGCTTGAATCTGATCGAGAGTTGCCCAGAAGGATTCAGACAGTGCTGTAAGGCAAAACTGGATTTACAAAATACTAGCAAATTAACAAAAATGTAAATATAGTTATGTAGGAGCAAAACAGTACCAATGTAGAGACATGACAAGAATTGTTGTAATTCACATTTATGTATGAGATAGCCAAGATGATTGAATATAAAATGAAGGTAGTCTCACACTCAAAGCTGTAGTGGATATGAGATATGGAGCCTGAAAGGGAAAAGCTCAAAACATGTTATCCTTTTGCTTGTCTCCAGGGGGCTTCTTGAGGCACATGTCTTTAGACCTGACTGGCACATGTGCACCCCTGCTAAAATTTCTAACCACAACTTCTCATCCCAAAATGCTAGGTGTGATGCCACCATCTTATGCTTCACCAGTGTCTCTGGTGTCCCATTAAGTAATTAAATTAAACAACTTGGATACAAAAGGTATATGATGCCAATGATTGAAAACCACCACTTTTCACCATGAAACCTCCATAGGTGACTTTATAAGTGACTTTCATTAATATGAAAAATTTACCGGTATGTTAAAAAAACAAAGTCTTATAGCTATTGGTGAAATAAAAACACCACTAATTCCAAAATGTCCAAAAGGAACTTGGTGACCCCTTCGGGGAGTTGAGCATTCCACTTGGCCTAACCAGTCCCAAAAACTCTCCTTTAAATGTAACGTTAACCCAACAGGTAGTATGGCACCATCTAAAAATCACTAAAGTTGACTAATCTCCAGGCCCAGATGGGATACCCCCCAGAGTACTGCAGGAATTAGTACCGTCATAGATAAACCATTATTTTTAATCTTTAAAGATTCCATAACAACAGGGTCTGTACCACAGGACTGGTGTATAGCAAATGTGGTGCCAATATTCAAAAAGGGGACAATAACTGAACTTGGAAATTATAGGCCAGTAAGCTTAACCTCTACTGTGGGTAAAATCCTAGAGGGTTTTCTAAGAGATGCTATACTGGAGTATCTGAATGAAAATAACCTCATGACCCAATATCAACATGGGTTTACGAGGGACCGTTCCTGTCAAACTAATCTAATAAGCTTCTATGAAGAGGTAAGTTCTGGACGTGGTGTATATGGACTTTTCAAATGCTCTTGATACGGTGCCACACAAAAGGTTGATACATAAAATGAGAGCAATGAGGATAGGGGAAAATATTTGTAAGTGGGTTAAGAACTGGCTTAGTGATTGGAAACAAAGGGTGGTTATTAATGGAACACACTCAGAATGGGTCACAGTTAACAGTGGGGTACCAAAGGGGTCAGTATTGGGCCTGCTTTTTTTTAACATATTTATTAATGACGTTGTAGGGGGCTTACAGAATAGAATCTCAATATTTGATGACACTAAACTCTGCAGGTAATCAATACAGAGGAGGATAATTTTATATTACAGGAGGATTTATGTAAATTAGAAGCTTGGGCTAATAAATGGCAAATGAGCTTTAATGGGGTAAATGTAAGGTGATGAACTTGGGCAGAGGAAATAAAAGGTATAATTATGTGCTTAATTGTAAAACACTGGGCAAAACACACTGAAAAAGACCTGGGTGTATGGGTACATGACAAACTCACATTTAGTGCCCAGTGTCAGGCAGCTGCTGCAAAGGCAAATAAAATAATGGGATGCATTAAAAGAGGCATAGATGCTCATGAGGTGAACATAATTTTACCTCTATACAAGTCACTAGTGTGACCACACTTGTAATACTTTGTACAATTCTGGTGTCCGGTGTATAAGAAAGACATAGCTGAACTAGAGCGGGTCCAGAGAAGAGCGACAAAGTCATTAGAGGACTAAGAGGTCTGCAATACCAAGACAGATTATTAAACTTGGGGTTATTTAGTTTGGAAAAACGAAGGCTTAGGGGTGATCTTATAATAATGTATAAATATATGAGGGGACAGTACAGAGAACTTTCTAATGATCTTTTACCCTTAAGCCTGAGACTGGGACAAGGGGGCATCCTCTACGTCTGAAGGAAAGAAGGTTTAATCATAATCACAGACGCGGATTCTTTACTGTAAGAGCAGTGAGACTGTGGAACTCTCTGCCACATGATGTTGTAATGAGTGAGTCACTACTAACATTTAAGAAGGGCCTGGATGCCTTTCTTGAAAACTATAATATTATCAGTTATAATACTAGATTCTTTGACTGGGCGTTGATCCAGGGAACTAGTCTGATTGCCATATCTGGAGTCAGGAAGGAATTTTTCCCCAATGTGGAGCTTAGTGTTGCCACATGTTTTTTTTTTTGCCTTCCTCTGGATCAACATGTTAGGCTATGGGTTGAACTAGATGGACTTAAGTCTTCCTTCAACCTTAAATACTATGTTACTATGTAAGTGGGAAGTGGACTAAATTCCTATAATTTCAAAGTCTTTGTTACTTCTTTCAGGAATATCGGTTGTAATAACTTAAACACTTTTAAGGCCAATGTTGGCAACCAACAAACTATGTTGTGCCTAATGCAAGTGAAGCTACCCGACTATTATTTGAGTCCTTCAAAACTTTGAGTTGTGCACTGTCTACTCCTATACATCAATTCAGGAAGCACATGAAGGGAATGTTATTTTTTTTCTTTTACTGGAGCCATTTAAAGAGCTTAACTTTTCGGTTTTAAGATTTTTAGTTTTTAATTTTTGTCCTGATACTTTTTCAAACAGGCCATCAAGTCAAAATAATTGCAAACTGAAGTTATCCCAAACAACTGTGAACTAATATTTTAGTTAAAAACAGAAAATCTCCTTTGTAAAAGTCTGCCAAAACTTGAGTTATGGATGGAGGTTTGGGGCAAGTTATGGGAAAAATATGAAGGGTCTTTACACGCCGCCACTGGGTGGTAGCAACTGCCTGGCATTGGGGATTTTTGTGTCTGTTGCCATGAAATTGCTATGAAATGGCGGCGTGTAAATTGGGAAGTTGATCGCGATACCCGCTGTTGATTCGGATACCTGTTTCTGAGCCGTGCTCAAAAACCCAAGCAACACAAAGGCACAATTGCCATGGTAGTGGCGTCTAAATGGGGCACAGGGATGGAATTTCTGTCACCTAGTGAATTCCCAGTGGTGTGACACAGCCTCATGGATACCACGCCCCATCAGCGATCATTGGTGGGGGCTATTGTGTAACCATTGGCTATCCCTTCACAGGGCGCCATATTTAACCTCCCTGCCGGTATTCCCGAGCGTTACTCGGGGTTAAATTTCGCTTCCAGAAGCGGTAACCCCGAGTGACGCTCGGGGTAAATGTGAGAACTGTCCTGGGTGTCCCCTTACCCCATCCTGGTGGTCTAGAGGTGTCCCCGCTGTGATCCCTCTGTGCCTCCAGTGGGCGCCGCCATCTTGCTTCCTGGATCCGTCTCTCTGAGCCGCAGAGGCTCATGGGAGGCGGAGCCAGGCGCCAGATTCAATAAATAAAAGTGACACACACACTGTAAATAAATAAAAAAATAAATAAAAAGTGAAATCCTGTCAGAATTCCTGTCAGACTCAGATGTGACATTGTATCCACTGAGATCTGACATTTTTTCGTCCTCACTGCCCTGCTTGCCCATTTTGCTGTCATGGCATCAAAGCGTCGCATCTCCAAAGCGGCTGTGGATGTGATGGAAGACAGCGGCAGCGACATAGAGCCCTTTGCGGACGTCAGCGACAGCGACTCGTGGCAGGAATCGTCTGACAGCGACAGCGAAGATGGTGCACCTGACCTCAGTGATGTCCGCACTTGATGCCCTATTGACTGCGCCATTGATGAGGTACCGCCGCCAAGATTCCCCTTTACCGGATCACCAGGTATGAAGGTGGACGTTGACCCCAGTGACCCCTTGGCGTACTTCAAATTATTTTTGACGGACGACGTCATTGCCAAAATTGTCGCCGAGACAAATCGGTACCAGCAGCAGTCCACTACTGCGCACACCCGGTTTTCCCGTGACAGGAAATGGGAACCGGTGACCAAAGAGGACATTTGGAAGTTCCTGGGGCTAATTCTTCTTCAGGGGGTGGTGGGGAAACCCCTGCAGAAATGGTATTGGACTACCAATAAATTGCTGGCAACCCCATTTTTTGGCACTGTCATGTCGGAGTACCGCTTTTCCCTGATTATGCGATATTTACACTTTACCAACAATGAGGATTTTGACGCAGCCTCACATCCGGCGCCAAAACTCAAAAGATTTGGGAGGTGTACCAGCTGATCCTCCGAAATTTCCAGCAGGCCTATGTGCCAGACAGAGACCTCAGTGTGGATGAAAGTTTGATGGCATACAAGGGACGCCTCAGCTGGATCCAGTATATTGCGTCCAAGAGAGCCCGGTTTGGCGTAAAATCGTACATGCTCTGTGAGTCGGCCACTGGCTATATCTGGAATTCGGTGATCTACACCGGTAAAGGCACACAATTCGACCCCAGGTACAGCCGCTATGGGATGGCAACATCATCGGTACTCACCCTGCTTCACCGTTGCTGAATCAGGGGTATTGTGTCACAACGGACAATTTCTACACCTCACCGGAGCTGTACGAGTGCTTGCTCAAGCACAAGACGGATGGCTATGGAACTGTTAGGGCCAACCGTCGTGACCTGCCATCCATGTTTTCAAAACAAAAACTGAAAACCGGAGATATGGTTGCCTGGCAGAAAGGCAAGATGATGGCGATGCGCTGGCGGGACAAAAAAGATGTGTACCTGATGAGTATAGTACATAACACCTCCACTGCCATGGTCCACACAAGAGGTGGGAAAGACATCATGAAGCCACGACTGGTCATCGACTATAATAACACCATGGGAGGAGTCGACAGAGCTGACCAGGCGATGACATTCTATCCGGCGATGCGGAGGCAGCAAAAAAAATATTATAAAAAAATATTCCGCCATCTCCTGGAGCAATGCCTGTGGAACGCATACGTACTGCACAAAAAAAGCAGTGACAGGCCTCTTGTCCCATTCAGATTTTGTGATTGTTTGAATCCAACCCAACGCCATCCGTGTCTGGGAACAGATCCGGGATCATGCTAGTGACGTTCCTAACCCAGAACGCCTAACTGGTCGCCACTTTGTGAACTACATTCCACCAACGGCTAAAAAGGCAGCACCAACGAGGATGTGCGTGGTGGGCTGCTCAAAGCGCGACGGCAAGGGCAAGAAAATCCGCAAGGAAACCCGTTTCCATTGCCCAGACTGTGACGTGGGTATGTGTGCGGTCCCTTGCTTCAAGATTTATCACACACAGGATGTGTACTGATTTTTTGTTATTTGACAGGTGTCATTATGTATTTATTTTATTACATTTGATTATTTATTATTCAATAAGAGTATTGATTATTGAATAAAATTATTTTATTTAATTATAATTCATGATTTAATGTTTCAAACTTTATCACATCTGAGAGGTCTACTAGAGTCTTCTTTGATCATGTAATTACTAAGAATTGCAGGCCTACTGTACATAACACAAAATTTCCATGCAAAAAAATGGTACCGCTTTTAGCATAAAATTCCAGACAGAATCATACCGCCAGGAGGTTAAAGAGCTATCTATTCACACTACACAATTGGAATGGCGTCATGTATTAGCCAGCCTTCCTGCGCAGGCTGGCCAATCATGATGCTATTGCGTTGTCCAATCAGCGTATTAGCGTCACAGAATACACAACTCTGTCACGTCTATGTACTCGCGGCGCGAAAGATGTACCCCATATTCCTTTGTGGTAGCGGCGTGTGAAGCAGCGAAGGTATTCAACAGGAAGTTAGCCGCAGGATCTGTCGGAACAGTCCGGGGAACAAAGATACCTTCAGTTGACAACGCAATGGCGGCGTGTACATGCGGCATCGGCGATCGGTATCAACAGTCAAAATCGTGCGCGTGCCCGTGCGGTTGATACCGGTTGCTAGGTACTGTGGCGGCGTGTAAATGTACCTTTAGGGTACCGTTACACGTCGCAACATTGCATGCAATTTCACTTGCAATTTGCTGGTTGCAGTGAAATCATGGACCCATTGTTCCATTTTGTGACTGTGTACAAATGTAACAATGTGTCCATGATTTCACTGCAACCAGTAAGTTGCAAGTGAAATTGCATGCAATGATGTGACGTGTAAAGGTACCTTTAGTCACAGTTTTTTAAAAATACATTTCCTCTTGATTGGAGTTATCTCAAGATGAATGGAGCAAGATGGCCAGATTTGATTAAAGAAAAGTGTTAATTTTTTCAGGTGTTCTTTATGTGGCTGCATGAGAATGTGCTGTATTTGTATTGAGAATGGTCCTTGATAAATTCCATGGAAGGATGGTCAAAGAGATGAATGAGCACTACCATGCTCGGGTGCCTGATACTCGAAACGAGCAGTTGGATGCTTGAACGGGTGCGACTCGTGAACCAGGTATAATGGAAATCATTGGGGAATTCAGAAATATTTTTCAGAAAAATGTTCAAGTTTTCCATTGACTTCCATTATACTCGGTACTCCAGTCACACCAGTCCAAGCGTCCAACTGCTCGTTTTGAGTACCGAGCACATGAGTATTGTGGTTCTTGATCATTATGACTCACCGTAGCCGGGTTCGCAGGTCTCAGGCGCTGATTCACTTGTCACAGTTCCATGCCTGGGACTGTGGGGCCCGGTGGTCAATTGGAAGGGGGCTGGGAATTCGGGATAATAAAGTCTTGTTTGTCTCGTGACGCCACCTGTGGGTGTCCGGTGATGGCACTGGCGCTGCTAGGGCCTCTGGGGGATGTGCGGCAGCTAGATGGAATGCTCCCCACAGGATGAGCAGTAGTCCCCGGGGCCAGGAGCTGCACTGGATGGAATACGGAAGCTTAGGTAATTCGGTAACTGCATGGGCTAATAACAGTTCTGTAAGAAAGGCACTGACACGAGGTTCCTCTGTAACGGGTCTTTACTGGAGTGGTACACGGTAACACAGTTCTTTAGGTAACAGACCGGGTGGTCCCAGGGATGAACAGCCTCTGTCCAAAGCTCCACAGTGTCCCTCTGTTACTAGCTGTCCTGTTATTGTTGCCGTCGCTGCCTTGATGCACCAGGTAGGATACTGGGGTTTCTTTAGTGGATGGCCTGTTCCATGTTATTCAGCCGGCTACAAAGGTCCTAAACTCCCGTGGTGGATACCCCCTGGTAAGATTGCGGAAGTCGGGGCTGTAGTGAGGCACTCCTATAAAGCTACTCCGGTTTTGCAGTGCAGTGATAAACGACTGCCGGCTTTGGAACAGGTGTCCAGTAGGACTGGGCTCGGGTGTCTTTTGCACCCGTTGCTTGGTTGCTTGCCCACTTTCCTGTCTGGGTCACCGCTTGTTGGTGCCCTCCCTGTTAGGTTGCTTCCTTTTGCAGGGCTGCACAGCACTGTGCAAGCTCCTGTTCCTCTCCTCTCTTCCTCAGCTCAGCAACAACTACTCACTTCTCCTCTTTCCCCACACACTATACATCCTACACTCCTCCCACCAGGACAGTCTGTGAGCGGAAGCAGTGAGGAGATCACTCACAGACAGCTGCCCTCACTCCCATGTATTGGAAATATAGTAGAGCTGTGTGTGTGTAGTGAGCATGTACCAGAGCTGTCTGTCTGGTGTGCATGTGGCAGAGCTGTGTATCTAAATATTTATGTAGCAGAGCTTTGTGTATATATATGTGCATGTAGCACAGCCATCTATGTCTATAGGCATATAGCAAAGCTGTGTGTCATATATAATTTGCCGAACGACACTAACTCTAGATTTATCTCTTCTGTTTTCTACCCTGGTACATTAAAATTAGCGCTAATGACCCCTCTCTTTACACTGCCATGAAGCTTTTATTAATAGGAAGAAAAGTTTTCCTATTTTCAACTGTCCAAACCTGGGGTGCGGATGTGCAGCAGTGGGGAGGGGGGACTGTTAAAGGGGCCCACTGAGACTCTTTCGCTTGGGGCCCACAAAAATCTGGAGGCAGCCCTGGAGTCATATCTACTGCTATAGTAAAAATAAGGTCTGTAGCCCAGACAGAGTCTTCATTCCATCATAAAAGGGTTATTACAGAATACAAGGGTATCAAAATGTCTAAAAAAAAGTAATGACATCTTTGGTTGAGATCTATTGAAGGGTTTTGTTTGAGCCTAGATGCTTTGCTGACATATTGCTGATGCACAAAAAGCGTAGGGTTGAATCCTATTGCTAAATATGTGGAGCTACATGACCGAGACCCTGTGGAGCAAATCTGGTGAGATAGAGAAAAAACAAGAATAGTCATCATATGCTGCAGGGGCGGGAAAGAATCACGTCCCCGGCTATGGTGGCCTTGAAGGTCAAAATAGAAATTGCAATTGGCTGTAAGTTATTTCTTAGCAGAAAAGTAAACCATATGATTTTTGGATGCCTCTTTTCCCTTTTACACTTTTATTAACTATTATTTGTATGTATTTTATTTATTATTTTATTTACTTATTATCTACTTTTATTGCTTCTATTTATTCCTCTAGTTTTATTTATTATTTTGATTTTATTTTATTTATTATAGTTTTATTTCAAACATATATGAATGTCACTTGTAGACCTATAGTAAAATAACAAAAAAATAGTGTTAGTCAAGTACTAAAATTTGAAGACTGAAGACAATAAGACTTGAGCCAGAAGAAAAAAGCCAACGTAGGTCTGGGAGGAGAACTGTGGACAGGTGAGGGGTGAGCATAGAAAAAATTTCAGGTCAAAATTGATACAATCTGGTACATTTGAATTTCATCCCTATTATGGAGTTATATGTATATTGCGATGCTTACTTGGTGGGCGTCCGGGAGTGGACCCATTAGGCCGGAGAACCAATCCTAACTTGGAGGAGCAAACCTAATTGGTTACTAAGTCTTCTCTAGAGCCTCAGATGGAGAAGTTAGGTTTATGGCGCTATGTAGCCACCATGTGCAACTCCAGGGTGTCTCAGCACCATAACAGGTGATTCCAGGTGTTGATATTAGGGATGGGCGAAACTACTTGCTAGGACTCGTTACTCGGCGAGTAGTAAGGGACTCGCAGGACTCGGTACTCTGCGAGTTTCCCAGTGATTACTCGCACGAGTCCAATGCAAATCAATATCAATCCTAGTTTTGTCAGAAACGCTGACAAAACTAGGATTGCCATTGTTTGCATTAGACTCGGCTACTGTGCCAGTGATAGCAGGGAAACTCGCAAAGTAACTGCTGTTACATTGCGAGCTGAGTCCAGCTGTCTTCTCTGTGCAGCTCCAGGGTCCTAGAGCCCGCCTGCTCACAGACATGATGTAGCAGTGCTGAGATTGTTCTCAGTCTGCTCATTCCCTGTGCATAGACATCTATCTATGCACAGGGGATGTAGCAGAGAGGACATCGCGTTTTGGACTATGTCGAACGGAAGAGGATTTTTTTAATTAAAGATGGAGTCCCTAATGGCTTTTTTTTTTATTTCAAATAAAAAATTTTCTCTGTGTTGTGTTTTTTTAACCCTTTATTGGAGATTCTTCGTGGCTGGGTCAAACGTGGCCTGACATTAAGAATCTCGGGCTTAATACCAGCTTGTATAACAAAGCTGGTATTAACCCCTTTATTACCCAGCGTGCTACCGCCACCAGGGCCGCTGGAAGAGCGGGGTTCAGCGCCAGAGGATGGCGCTTCAATGAACGCGCCATCTTCTGGGGCGGCTGCGGGCTGCAATTTGCAGCGGGGGGTGCCCAGAAAGCTTGGGCATCCCTGCGCTGCGGATTCCAGCCCCCAGCTGCTTAGCTGTACCTGGCTAGACATAGAAATTGCGCAGAGCCCCAAGCATTTTTTTTTAATTATTTCATGAATTTCAGAGTCAGAGTCTCAGAGTCAGAGTCTCAGAGTCAGAATCTCAGAATTTCATGAAATAATAAAAAAAAAAATGCGTGGGGCTCCGCGCAATTTCTATGTCTAGCCAGGTACAGCTAAGCAGCTGGGGGCTGGAATCCGCAGCGCAGGGATGCCCAAGCTTTCTGGGCACCCCCCGCTGCAAATTGCAGCCCGCAGCCGCCCCAGAAGATGGCGCGTTCATTGAAGCGCCATCCTCTGGCGCTGAACCCCGCTCTTCCAGCGGCCCTGGTAGCGGTGGCACGCTGGGTAATAAAGAGGTTAGGGCCAGCTTTGTATTATCAGCTGGCCCTAAGCCCGAAATTTATGGCGGTCACGCCAATATTAGACATGACCGCCATGGATTTCTATTAAATTGTTTTAAAAAAAACACAACACAAAGAAATTTTTTTATTAGAAATAAAAAAAAAAAGCCATTAGGGACTCCATCTTTAATTTAAAAAATCCTCTTCCGTCCGACGCAGTCCAAACGCGATGTCCTCTCTGCTACATCCCCTGTGTATAGATATAGATGTCTATGCACAGGGAATGAGCAGACTGAGAACAATCTCAGCACTGCTACATCATCTCTGTGCACAGACATTCATATCTGTACACAGGGAATGAGCAGACTGAGAACAATCTCAGCTCTGCTACATCAGGCAGCAGGCAGGCTCTAGGACCCTGGAGCTGGCAGCCAGCACACAGAGAAGACAGGACTCTTATCTGTGCGAGTTTCCCAGCGATTACAGTTGCAAAGTAAAGGAGTCCAATGCAAATAAATGACAAAACTAGGATTGCTTCAGCCTGAAGCTTCCGAGACACATCTGCGATTTGTAAATCTCACACTACTCGCTATTACTCGCTTCCCCATTCATTAACATTGGACTCGCTAGACTCGCAACGAGTAGCGAGTCCTGTGCTCGGACTCGCTAGAGTCAAGCGATTCCGAGTAATTTAGGATTCGCCCATCACTAGTTGATATCCTATGGATAGGCAGAGTCTGTGGGTAGGTACAGTCTGGATGGCTAGATGCAGGCAGGTGCTGTATCTAAGGCAGCAGGCCTGGTACAGTTGGTGAGGAAGCGGGCTGGACCAGGTGGTATGGCACCGGACTGGACCAGACAGATGCGTGCTTGCGTGTCAGCAGAACTAGGAACAGATACAGATAAGGCAAGGTACAGACATTGGATAAAGCAAGGGGGCAAGCCAACTAGCAGAGTGTCTCTAAAGCATAGACTATGTTACTCAGTCACCTTCTAAATGAGGAAGGTGCCTTAAATACTTTATGTTTCTCAGCTATAGGCTGAGAAGCATTTCTAGGTGGGACATGCTGGCCCATTAAGGAGCATAGCCTTTGCGCACTCCCAGGTGACCTGTGCAGTATGCACAGACCCTGGAAGCAGGAAGCAGCAGAAAACGGGCAGATGCCGCAAACCACAGGAGGGTGACTACAGTGCGACCACGGGAGTCCCTGCTGTTAAGGTGACAGCACCACGACAGGTGTCACATATATCATGTCCACATGGGAAAGAATATAGAAGGAAATTCAGCATCCTCCACTCCCAACCTCATAACCATCATCTGTATTCCCCAGGATCAATGCTTGGAGACCAAATATAATCATGGATCATGATGACGCACCGTTGTTTTGCTGCATCTACAAAGCACTATTCCAGTAGAGTGGCGAGATATCTGAATAGGTGTAGAGTGTCATTAATTGATGTTACACAATAATGTAGATTTTTCCTTGTAACAGAGCCTAAGCTTATGTAAAAGCAGTAACAAGTATATATACAAGTCTTACATTCATGAAACATCCTACCCGCCATGTACACAAGATGTTCCTTGACCTCACTCAAGTGATTGAACCTGTCTGCGATTGCAGCATAAAGCTGATACTTCACTGACTCATGTTGTGCGTGCAGTCTCTTTATCTACCGTATCAGATATATGTCACTTAAGAAAAGTGTTTATAAGAAAAAACAGGCTGGAAATATGAGACTGATATCTTTTTCTTGTATTGAATGCAACATTATTATTATTTATTTATATAGCGCCATTAGATTTATATATGGAAAGGGAAGACAAGCACAAGTACAATATATGTGGACAATCTAGTCATATAGGTCAGGAGGGGAGAAGACCCTGTCCACGAGGGCTCACAGTCTAGAGGGATGGGTCGGGATACAGTTGGAGGGGATAGTGCCGATCGTGAGATGGTGTGGTGGATGGGGTCTCATTGCAGGTTGTAGGCTTGACGGAAGAAGTGGGTCTTCAAGTTTCTTTTGAAGGTTCCCTGGGTAGGCGAGTATCTGAGTGTTGGAGCAGAGAGGTCCAGAGTATAGCGAATGCACGGGAGAAATCCTGTACGTGGTTGTGAGAAGAGGAGATGAGAGGAGGGTAGAGGAGGAGCTCTTGGGAGGATCGTTGGTTGCGTGAGGGTAGGTATCATAACATAGTCAACCTTTACCGAGTGATACTTTTCTATACAGCTTGACCAACTTGCTGTTGATGAAACACTTGCATCCGTTCTCCAATAAATTCATATTTTCCAAAAATTGGTCTCCTAGAGTAAAAATGGGATGTGACCTCTTGGTCTATCGGCACTATATAAACTATGGAGGGGTTCAGAAAGGTCAATTTTTCATCTTTATGTTTTTGATTTCTTTCCCTACCTCCTTTCCAAGAACCATAAGTTTTTTATTTGTCCATCGACATAGCCATGGGGTGACTTGTTGTTATTTTTGAAGAATAAGTTGTATTTTTTCTATTTACCATCTAATGTACTAAAAATTGGAAAAAATTTCAATTGGGATGAAATGTTGAAAAAACATCTATGCTGTTCATTGAGCATGATAAATGTCTCCTCAGCATGATTCTCCAGGTCAGTTCGATAAGAAACATTTCTATTTTATTTTTATTGGTGAAAAAATATGGGAATTTGTAAAACAATATTCTGAGACTTACACATTTTTTTTGAGCTGATAGGTCTGTTGAGAATTTATTTTTGGCAAAGCAGGTGGAAGTTATTACTGATACCTTTCTGAGTTAAGTACAATATTTTATTTTATTTTTTTTTGCATGCGTGGTGCCCCTGAGGGTCCAGTCACCACAGAGGTACTGCACCTCAGCCAGAGGTCTGGTACCCCACTCTCAGGTAAGGAGGGGATAGTGACCGGTACTCACACACCCACATCCAACACTACACACATCAGGTCGGGGATTTGGGTGGCCCCTTTTTAGGGAGAGCCCCATTCCAGGCTGGAGGGGGAATAGGTAGGGATGTGGGTGGAGAAGGTAGACAAGGGGAGCACCAGGAAGTGGGAGCAGGAAGTAGAGAGACGTAGGGAATGGACGAATGAAGGTGATGTGAGGAGAACGTGGGGAGTTGGTGAAAAGAGTTGAACACAGAGAATGTGAGAAGAAGATGTCCCAGGGACTGGAGCCGGTTGGAGCTCTGTCCCAGAACCAAGAAAGGAAAGAAACATCAGAGGAGCCAGAGAGGGGCTCTAGAGTAACAGAAGATGTTCAAGGGGCACGGGAAGTGAGGAATCCACCCGTGGCGCCCATTTCCAGGCCGGCAGTGACAATAGTCGGGCCAAAGAGGGGACCGGACACCGTATAGTGGAGTGACAGAGAGACTCAGCTATAAAACTGGGGGTTGTGGAAGCAACCCGAATCCACACTTAGTTGCTGGCAAGGGGCCGCAGAGGGTCGAGCGGACTAGGAAGACATCGCCTGTCAGGAGCCAGGCTGTTAACTGGGACACTGGGTGTGAGACGCGGGGAAGGAGGGTGCAAGCCAGCGCAGAGAGACAACATAGGAAGGAACACCAGACAGGGGTTTGGTAGACTGTTCCCCAAATTCGCTGAGAGTTGGCATGAGCCCTTACCTGGAGGACACAGCACCCCATAGGTTGCTGGAAACACCTGGACGCTTGTTGAAACTGTGAGTAAAAACTTAAAGACTGCAGCTAGCTGTGTCATCAAAGTTATTTACCGCCTTACCTGCCCCAATTAAGACTTTATAACTGCCCTGGGAATCCCCTGCTCCACCCATGGGGAGCTGAACCACCATAGCTGCTTCACAACATTCCCCAGAGGATCTGCATCGCAGCATCGGCTATCTATCTTTCATTGCTGAACACCACGGGTGGCATCACGTTCAATCCTGTATAAAATAATTTCCCATTTTTGGCACAACCGGGGCCACGGAACCAGGTCACAGGTCCTGTGACCTTACCAGAGAACTGCCCGACTCGGTTCCGAGTACCCATGGCCCCGGTGGGCAGTGTCAATTTGGTGTCACAAACAGGATGTTCTGACCCGATGGACTGGGTGTTCGTGCACCCAAAGACTATGTAGTAGAAATGTGTAATGTCGTCCGCAAAAAGAAAAAGTTCCAGATGCAAAAGGGAGTGGTGTGGCCTCCCATCATGGGACGGGTTATGGAAAAGTGCGAAAAGTTGTACCCACCCACGATAAAGACTTTGATGCAAAAGGAATTGTCAGTCAACCAGAGGAACTCGCCTGAGGGTGTGGCCGACAGTGAAGAAGAGAGAATCCACCCACGAGAGGGAGAGAAGAGAGACAGTTCTGGTGGTGGCGCGACTGGATGTGCCGCAGGAAAAAAAACGACCAGTTGGCTCCATGGCGAGCGGTGGTCAGAGAGCTCCGGAGTGTGTGGTGGAAGCAGTGGACTCCCCCAGCTGACTGGAGGAGGACCCAAGCCAACTGCCCATGGTGGATCCAGATTTCCTGAAAGATGAAATGAGAGAGCTGATTGCCAGCTCATGAAGACCCAGATGACGGTGGTGGGAAAGTTGAGAAAAGCGCTTCTACAGAAGGTTTCTCAGCAGTGGGCTGCCTCACACCCAGCATCCCCGAACGTGGAAGAGGATGAAGGGGGAAAACCCTGTAAGTATGTTGGGAGAGAGTGGTGTTTAAGTGCGAAAACTGGGGTGAGGAGTTGATGGGATTGCCTGGGGAGGCCAGAGCAGGAGAGGCTCGGGTGGAATCCCTCAGCTGGGAGGAGCATTGTCACCAGGAGGTCACCAAGTGGGAAGCAGTGGAAGAGGAGCGAAAAGCCCAGTGGAAGGTTATGGAGGAAAGGAATATGCAGGCAAAGGCACAGGCGGCAAAGCCAAGCTGGCTGATCGGGGCCCTCGGAGGCAAGGTATCGTGGTCACCTTTGATTTAAAGAGAGGATGGGGATTTATCAAAGAGCCAGGGGTGACTTCAGACTTATTTGTGACCAGGCAAGATGTGGAGGAGCATTTGCAAAAGGGGCACCCCGATTGTGACCTATACCCGGGGGATTTAGTAACCTTCACCCGACATGCTGGTGAACGTGGGTGGTATGCCCTCAACGTGAAGAGGGTACTCAAGGACCTGTCACCCTTAAGACAGTAGCAGCAGCATCAGATGCACAACCTGCGGCCTCAACAGTAGTCACTGAATAGCGACTAGCAGCATCAGCTCCGACTGCAGTTCTGCAGCCAAGGTCCAGACTACAACGCGGGAGCAATCAACGCAAACCCCTGTTGCAGGAAATAATTGGCTTATATCACCCAGTGGAAAGCAAGACAGCGAGTATCCCCAGTCTGAAGGCAATAGGCCTAGTGAAATGCCTTGGAAGAAACAGTAAGAAGTGGCAGAATGTATGGTATATAGTTTGTTAGTTAACGTGATAGGATGTAAAACTGATAAAGAATGTGTGTTGGATTGATGTACCTTGATAGTGAGTTGGAGTGAGTGTGAGTTAAATCATGAATGCTATGATCATGGACAATGAATGGTCACAACTTTTACTGTATATAGTTGGCACGTGGTGTGCTCCATGTTTTTTTTTTTTTAGCCAACAGTTGCAACCTGAAAAAATTTGCACTTGGAACGTGACCATGGAACAAATGCCGTTTGGCATGGCTGAACCGTTTTCCAATGAGGTGACCAGCTGTGCCCTGTAGCTTGCCCATGGCTACGTGGGGGTTTTAAGAGGGTCCCCCATCTTGCACTTAGGACACTGAGGAAGATGTCCTGGCCAATGGTCTCACTGTACCCTGTAGAACTCAAGTAAAAAAAATTATATAGAAAAATGTTTTAAGTACTTATAGGCAGCGTTAAAAAAAAAAAAGAGAGAAAGAGTGCCTCCCATTAAGGGAAGAAAAGTTATTGCCGAACACCACGGGTGGCGTCACGTTCAATCCTATATAAAAGAACTTCCTTTTATTGGCACAGCCAGGCCACTGAACCGGGTCACAGCCCCGTCGCTTTCCCAGAGTACTGTCCGACTCGGTTCCGATACCCCACATCCCCAGTGGGCGTGTCACATGTGATTATGTAAGTATGCCAAAAATAACAGAAAAACATAGTTTTGTCATTACAATTTGTTTCTCTCACCATTCAAGTTAATTAATTTTATATTTTGAAAGATCAAACTTTTTATGAATCTGATGATACCAAATATGGTTATTTTTTATTTCTTTGATTCTTTATTTTTAATGGGAGAATAGAAGGTTAATTAAGATTTTTATATATTTTTAAATTGTTTTTTGGCCATCTACAGGGGATCTTAAGCTGCAATTATATTTGATCATTTTTTTCTATAAATTGAAATATGACTGTATTGCAATATATAGGCAAAATATTATTCTTGTGTCAGCTATGTAATGTCTGAGCCTGCTCCATTCTTAGGGACCCAACATAGGATTTTGGATTACAATTTTGATGGGAAAGGGTTAAAGGTGTCCTAAAAATGATAAAAAATACATAGATGATAATTTATCCACACCATATGCCAGTTTAAAGAATGTTTAGTTTCTGAATCAACGTCTTGTAGAAATTTTGTAGAGAGCAAAGGGGTTAATCTGATCTGTTATCTTTCCAGCTGGTGATGAAAGACAGGGATTATTAAAAGGGTGAGGATTTACAATTATGAGTGTTAGTGTAGATAGTGTGGAGTGCACTGGGACGGGTTACTCGGTACCGGACTGGGGTATCACGAGGGGTTATCACGGTGGTCTTGGTCCGGACCGTGTCACGGGACCCACAAGTATTGGGTTTGGGGGTTATTTACAGGGGATAAAGTTGTGACACCACCCGTGGTATGTGGTCAGGGTGACCACCGCGGCTGCAGAACCTCGGGGATGATGTTTGGCAGCTGGTAATGTAACGGCTCTCCACGGGCAGAGCCTGGTTCCCCGGGCAGTGGTAGTAATAGTCTATGGATGATGCAGAGTAGGGTAGTGGTAGAGATAATAGCAGTTTGTGAGGGGAAGTAAGGCTTGAGCGCAAGAATTACACAGACTCACGGTTTTGTAGTTTTCCAAGTCTTTACTGCAGATGGTATTCAGTAGGTACTGTCCACGAAGTCTGTACCGGGGCCAGGGTTGCTCCCACCCTGACCGTGTCCTTGGCTTCCCACTCCTGCGCTGTGTGTGGCCCTGCTGCCACTTTAGCTAGGCTGCCGGCCCTGTCTCCTCTCACGGGTGCCCACTAGCTAGGCAACTTGAGTCTTATCTTTGTGTTTCTGACCCACCGTATTGCTTCGCTGTGGTACAGTGAAGATATATAACCTCCACTAGTCCGGTGTTTACTGTGATGCTTGTGTCAGGCACAATTTCGGATACGGTATCCGGTCTTTGCGCTCCTCCTGGGTGAGTTATAGGGTAACTGAGTCTCCCAGATGTGTTCCTCTGTTTCTCTTAACTCCTTTCCTCAGACCCTGGCTAGGCCTGTAATTGGGCAGCGGACCATGGGGTGAGCCTAAGGCAACTCCTTTACACCCAGGTCCTTTCCCTCAGTTCTCTCAGGAACTGAACTAACTGCTACTTCCTCTCCACCCAGAATATATAGGGAAGCAGCTTTAGCTCCCCCTTCTGGCCTGGAGGTGCTAGTGTAGTGCTGTGGGTTGTGTGGGGAATTAACCCTTGGTGTTGTTACTGTGGCACATTAACCTAGGGTGCCATAATAGCATAGTGGGAAGGCTCAGGCTGCATCTGGTTGTCTTACAGCCAGACACAGCTGATTTTCTTATGACCAAGCACAGATGGTTGTTTTACAGCTGGTTGTCTTAGAGCACTTTTACACGCTGCAACTTTCCAGCGATCACGACCACAATCTGACCTCGCCGGGATCGCTGGTGCATTGCTATGTGGTCGCTTGTGAGATGTTAAACAGTCAAATCTCACCAGCGACGCAGCAACGATACGGCAGTCGTTGGGACCCTGTCACTTCGGGCGTAGTATTGAGATAATTGGTCATTGTCCCTGTCAAACAGAGCAATGCATGCTGCCCAGCGGGAGGACAGTGACCAAAAAATAGTCCTGAATGATTTGTAACAATCAGCTATCCCACAGTGGGGGCCTGGTCGCTGCTACGTGTCCCACATAACGAGATCACTGGCGATGTTGCTGTTACATCACAAAACATGTGACGTTGCAGCGATATTGTTGTGTGTAAAGTACACCTAACAGACAGATACAGTTGGATATCTCACAGTCAGACACAGACAGTTATTTTACAGCCAGACACAGCTGGTTATCTTACTGCCAGACACAGCTAGTTATCTTACAGCCAAACTCAGCCGGTTGTCTTACAACCACGCATAGCCGGTTGTCTTAGGCCATACACAGCCGGATGTGTTATAGCCAAGCACATCTGGTTGTCTTACAGCCAGATCCAGCTGGTTGCCTTATGACCAAGCACAGATAGTTGACTCACAGCCAGACACAGCCGGTTGTGCTAAGGAGATCCTGAAAACCTGGACTGCTGGAGGGCCTTGAGGACTGGAGTTGGGAATCTCTGGGTTACACAACGTTCCTACATTGGCTCCATTTCCTAGTTATTATTTTACGAAAAATAATTTCCAACATCCCTTGATTCCGGGGCTTCTGTTATGGCGAAACAGCATTAGGCAAGGCCATCATTTTATTTTTTACTGCTCTTCTTTTTATGCTTTGAAAGCGATAGACAAATGACTCCGGTCATTTTTTGGTGTCCCAACAATAAGAGTTTCTATAAATATAAAAAAGAAAGGAACAGACTCTGACTCCGGAAGTTAGGTCAGTCTAGTTATAGTAACGTTCTACTACATTTTATCCAACACCTATAAAAATATTGCGATAAATATAAAAAACGTCTCCCCCAGACGGGCATTACAGCTTTAGTCTTTTTATCAGAAGTTTTATTGCCGAAAAATCCTTGTGACATTTCCCTCACCGTAACCTTATTGTGTCGGCTTTAAAACATATGAAACTCAAACTGCTTTGTGTCTCGTACTTTTCTCCATGGGAAAATTATGTTCTCTGCTGTAGTTTGACAGTTCGGTACAAGAAAAAAAAAAAGAAATAGAAGCGACTGCCCCGGTGGACACAACGATGGCCCAGATATCGGGTCTATTGCTTACATTGTATCATTGGAGATTCTGAACTCAATGCAGATTTTATCCATTCGAGATCGTATTTCTATTTTTGTGTGTTTTGCTCTTCGTACTCCGTGTTCCTTCATAGACTTGTGTGATAAAATTCTGAGTGGTGAATGATACTTTTCATTACTTCAATTGACACCTTAATAAAAGTGATCTTCATTATAGGAGCTGTAAGAGAGAACGCCTCTGATTGACATTTGCCGCTTGATTAGATTGTAAAGATATGATTTTAACTTTGTCATACAACAAGTCTCTCTCGGCTGTTGTCTGCATTTTAAATCAGTCCTCTTGGCGATGTAAAGGAACGCCGCTTTGATAGAATTCTGCAGTGAGAAATTATACACTGATCTCATTGTAGATTTCAACAAACACATTTGCACTGGTTCAATAGAAAACTGGATTACAGAATTCTTTAATAGGATAGATTAGGCGATCAGAGTTTTCTGCCTCCTATTTGTAGGTAATGAAAAAAGATTTTTGCTTTTCTCTTGTCATCGGTTGCAGTGGTGGATGACCCAGCCCTTCTGAAGAGAGTCCATGCACTATAAATTGGCTGTCTGCTTAATTCATTGACCAAAAGCTCAAATTGTAGATGGTCTGTAAGGGTTTCTCACTCTCCTGTAGAGTGCAAACTCTTATGGTTAGCAGGGTCCTCGCTCTACTGTAGAGTGTAAACTCTTATGGTCAGTGGGGCCCTCTCTGTCTCCACAATAGATCATAAGCTCTTATGGTCACTTGGGTCCTCTCTCTCTACTGTAGAGTGTAAACTCTTATGGTCAGTGGGGCCCTCTCTGTTTCTGCAATAGAGCATAAGCTCTTATGGTCATTCTTTACTGTAGAATGTAAGCTCTTATGGTCAGCGGGTCCTTTCTCTCTGCTCTAGAGTGTAATCTCTTATGGTCAGTATGGTCCTCTATTCGGTAGAGTGTAAGCTCTTATGGTTAGCAGTGTCCTCTCTCCTGTCTAGTATAAGCTCTTATGATCAAGTGGGGTCCTCTCTCTCCTGTAGAATGTAAGCTCTTATGGTTAGTGTTGTCCTCTCCATTTTGTAGAGTGTAAGGTCTTATGGTTGATGGGTTCCTCTCTTCCCTTAGAATGTAAGCTCTTATAGTCAACATGGTTCTTTCTCTCCTGCAGAGTGTAAGCTCTTATGATCAGAAGTAACCTCTCTCTCTCCCTGTAGATTATAAGCTCTTATAATCAGCAGGATTCTCTCTCTTTCCTGTAGAGTGTAAAGTCTTATGGTCAGCAGAGTCCTCTCTACTGTAGAGTGTAAGCTCTTATGGTCAGTGGGTCCTCTCTCTCCTGTAGAGTGTAAGCTCTTATGGTCAGTGGAGTCCCCTCTTTCTCCTGTAGAGTGTAAGCTCTTATGATCAGTAGGGACCTCTCTCTCCTGTAGATTGTAAGATCTTATAATCAGCTGGGTTCTCTCTCTCCTGTAGATGTAAGCTCTTAGAGTCAGCATGGTCCTTTCTCTCCTGTAGAATGTAACTCTTATGATCAGTGGAGTCCTCTCTTTCTCCTGTAGAATGTAAGCTCTTATAGTCAGCATGGTCCTTTCTCTCCTGTAGAATGTAAGTTCTTATGCTCTGCAGGGACCTTTCTCTCCTGTAGATTGTAAGCTCTTATAATCAGTGAGGTTCTCTCTCTCTCTCCTGTAGAGTGTAAGGTCTTATGGTCAGCAAGGACTCTCTTTCTCTGTAAGGTAAGTCTTATGATCAGTGAGGCCTTTCTTTCTGTAGAGTGTAAGCTCTTATGGTCAGTGGAGTCTCCTCTCTACATTAGCATAAACGTTTTCATGGTCAGTGAGGTCTTCTCTCTCTCTCTACTGTAGAATGTAAGCTCTTTGGTCAGTGGGGTCATATCTCTTCTGTAGAGTGTAAGCTCTTATAAACAGCAGGCTCCTCTTTCTTTCTCCTGTAGAGTTTAAGCTCTAAAGGTAAGTGGGGTCCTCTCTCTTTTGTAGAGTATAAGCTCTTTTCATTAGCAGGGACCTCTCTCTCCTGTATAGTGTAAGCTCTTATGATCAGTGGGGACCTCTATCTCCTGTAGACTGTAAGTTCTTATAGTCAGTGTGGTTCTTTCTCTTCTGCATAGTCTAAGCTCTTATGGTCAGCAGGGTAATCTCTCTCTCCTGTAGAGTATAAGCTCTTATGATCAGCGGGGACCTCTATCCCTCTCTCCTGTAGACTGTAAGCTCTTATAGTCAGTAGGGTCCTCTCTCTTCTGTAGAGCGTAAGCTCTTATGGTCGGTTGGGATCTCGCTCCTTTTATAGTGTAAATTTGAGCTTATATTCTACATCAGAGAGAGACTTAGGGTACCGTCACACGAGTACACCTCGCCAGAGATATCTCCGGCGACGCTCTAGGGTGTGCACGTTTTTGGCGCCTCCGCCAGCGTCGTTGTCGCATTTTTACATGCGCCGATACCTCCAGCGATGCACCGGCCATCTTACAGGCGCCATTGCCGCTGGGGTGTTCAAAACCCCCAGCGGCGATTCTGTTACATGGGAGCCTATGGCTCCCATCGCCTGTAAGATCACTGTCCCCTGTTACATGGGCGTATGTACACATCGCCCAGAGCGCTCGCCTGGTTTCAGAGCACTGCTGAGAAACAGGCGACCACTCAAGCTCATCGCCTGTTTACATTAGGCAACACACCGGCCATGTCGGCGGCGATAGGCGACGAACCTGCCTATAAATTGCCGCCGATATGGCCTTGTGTGACGGTACCCTTAGTGACTCTGGAGATGAAAAACTACACTATGTTCAAACTGGGCTCAACTGGATCCGCTGACCTGTGATGTCCTAGGTACTGACCACCACTACAAGGCGTGATAATCCACTAGATGCGTAAAATCAAGGAAATTTGACTCAAACTTAATTTTATGTGGATCGATCCATTCATCGCTAGTAGAGTACAAGGTGGTGACCCACAAGTGTATTCCCTGATTGTTGGCTAAACCTCCAGAAGTGTCCATGACAAAGTAATGCTGAAAATTCTTTTTAGAAACTGAATAATGTGCTATGAGCCTTACATTCACAACCATTAGCTTTTTATTCTGTGTAATCAGCCAGTGTTCCCCATATTGTAACACCAGAAGCGGAAAAGATGTTTTCGCCTTTGGTAATTACATATTGCACAAAGTACTATGTTACAATAAAAGGAAACATTAAAAAAGGATGTAACTGTGATTATAGGCTCTTCGTACGAGTCCCATCACTGTTTACCCAAGTTGTATCTCTACTCCTACGTGTTACACAAATCCGCTGCACATGACGTGATGCCTCATTCACACGCTATCATTAATAACTTCCACCTGTGGGTGAAATTGTTCCTCAGTTGCTTACTTTACTGCTATAGACCATTGAAGAATGATACAACCACAGCTAAGACTCCCTCTATCTATCTGCAGATGGATATCTAGGTTTGCCAAATGGGGCTCATTAGAGCCGGTCCTCCTGATACTTGTTAAGTAGGCTATTCTCCTAATAGATGAGGCATTAAATGATGGATATGTTATAAATTTATGATAAGGTATTATTCCTACGTATTTGACATGAAGTGAAAATCCAAAATACAGCTATTGATAATTGAGATTACAACATACATTGCAGTATAGTAACCACAAGTGGTCTAGACTGCAGAAAAAGCTGAGAGGCCCGATCATCCAGGACTGTTTCTATAGTCTTGACTACTTGAAATATCCTTTAAATTTAGCTTTTCCTCTCAAGAGGCTGTAATGTACATCACAGTTCCATAAACATCCCCCAACAAAGTATCATAAAATCATGGTCTTTGCTATGCACATGGCCCAGCTCCAGCTGCCCCGCTAGTTTCTTGCTCTTCCTAGCTCCCTCTGATCCTCTGTTCAGTGAGCTATAAAAGTAATTGTTAAACATGTTAAACTCACACACAATATAGGAAGAAATAAAGCCTCCTTCACTGAAGCCACTCCCACACCTTACTGGTTCCTGTACAGAAGGAGTGGGGAACCTCAGGCCCTAGGGCCGGATGCGGCCCTCGATGACCTTTTCTGCGGCCCTCGGGCAGATTTCTGGGGACCACAGTGCTTGGGCTGGAAGACATGTTTTGCCGACTGTCTGCCTTTTAAATGCAGTTCCATATTGGTTTCTATGCCCCAGTTTCAGTCTCCCCAGTGACGTATATGCCCCAGACTCTCCTGTGATGTCTATAGCCCTAGAAACCTGGAAAAACTGTTGTAAAGCAACATCAATATCACCTAACATCACAGCCACGCCAGAGAGAAGCTGCCCAGCCACCACAGTAGGGGTGAGTTGATAGTTTAACCAAATATAGTGGGTTCATTTCAATTTGATAATTTTGTGCGGCGGAAGATGGTAGAAATTTCCAAATGGCCCCCGGCAGAAAAAGGTTCCCCACCCCTGCTGTACAGACTAAACTGTCCCTAGCTGCACAACTAGAAACCATAGCTCAGACCTGAATTCCTAACAAGTCATTGAGCAGTTTCTTGTTACTATTGAGGAACCAGATGAAGGCGCTACGCACAAAAAATTAGGAGAGTGAAAATGTTCAGGGAAAACAAAAACAAAAGGTAAGCAAACACAAAGCATGTGCACCAGGGGAAAAGGAGAATAATAACTGCAAGCAGGCGTAACCTCCCTCAAACCTAACAAAAAACAGAAGATAGGTGTAAGGAATGCAATGATAAATACTCAGAGCAAATACAACACTAGTCTCTGCCTAAAAGGTAAAAATCCTTAGCTGCAGGCTTGGAACTTCGTAACTGAAATCCACATAAAAATATATCCAGAATGATTAATAGCCCCACCAGGATGTGATAGGACAGAAACAAAATAAGCCAGTGAGAACACCTGAGTAATAGCAAACCAAAGGAAGAAGGAAAGATAAGAGAACTGTTAGGTCCCCTGGCACCGCTCCCCAGCTCACCTCTCCCAGGTCGGGCATCCTCTGCCCCTCTGTTTACCGGCATCCAGCGTGCAGTGTACTGTGTCTGGAGCCATCGCCGGGTTCCCTTCCTGTCAACTGACCACCGAGCTCACACATGAGCACATTACAATGGTTGTATTCATGTGATCCATCAGTGGCGCAATAGGTGCACTCCTCCCCTGTGACTCTAGGGGCCGGCACGGTTCAACCTGACACTCCCCTCGAACAATAGCTGCTCTTCCTCTGGTATATCAGGCCACCTCCACTGATGGGAGGTGCCTGATTATTAAGTCAGTTTGCTTCTGCCTTGCTGACTGTTGGTCAGGCCTTCCTTGTACTCTGTTTCCTGGAACCCTTGCTGTGCTCTTCCCCGGTAGCACCATTCCTGTTCTTCCAGCCGTGTACTCTGTTTCCTGGAACCCTTGATGTGCTCTTCCCCTGTTATCCCGGAACCCATTGCTCTGCCATAGCATAGGCTAACCTTACGAGCCGCCCCCTTGGTACTAGCAGCTATGGTATTTAGACCCCTGGGCTTGCCCCTGACAATCCCTGTATAGGGGTTGGTTAAACTAGGACCAGCTCACCCAGGGGAGTTCGGTACCACGGCCCAGTGGGTCCCTCTTGGGCGCCTTCCCCCGGAAGTGTGACAAGAACCATAAGCAGTTGGACGCAGACCAAAGCAAGAGGCCACTGGGTCAAGTCTCAAGACTGAGCATGACATTAAGTTTGCGCACACTCTGAGGTGCTGCCAGACCTTATAGCATGTCTCCAGCAACACGCCATCTGAGAATTCAGGTAGCTTGATATGGTACACTAGCTAGGATTATTACGCTATGCTGACCACTACTAATCAGACCCCTGACATACCACATGGTATATCTATAATGAGTAACTTGACCAATCAGCTTTTCTACATTGCTGGTCTCTACTAATGTGTTCTCTGCTATTCATCCTGTTGCCAGGACAGGGGTGAGGACCCACTGGACCATGGAACATGAGTTTACCCTGAAGGAGCGTGACTAAGCAGCTACCTTGTCTTCTTTAGATAGCAAAGTTAGGCTTGTGCTGCAGGTATCTGCCAAGTACCAATACAAGGCAATTCCCAGTTGCACGTTGCTGACTCGAATGGTAAGAGGGGAAATTGAGTTGGAGCCAAAGGCTGAAGTCAAGACTATGAGCTGCAAAACGGAGTTGGAGCCACAGGCATGGTGTGGACTAGCAACAGGCTAAACAAACTAGGGTGGCACTGGTTCAGAAAGGGTGGGTGGTACAGATGGAACTGGTTTGGGTTGAGGTTTGGATTCAGGCAGGACAGGTTCCACCTTCCCTCCACATCACCTCACTCTCACCACACCACCACAAAATCACACTTCAATCCTCCTCAGTTTTACACACTATACACGGTACATCGTCACCTGAAGGTAGAGAGACACGAGTGAGTTCAGCTTGTGTACACACAACAGTGTTATATGTTCTGTTTCTAATATGATGCTTCTGTTATGTTTATGTATCATTGTAGTATACTGTTCCCTGAGGAAAGCTCATGCTTGAGCTGAAACGTCGGGATTTGTGTTCCACTCTTTTTGCACAATAAACAACAAAAAAAAATATTCTCTCCAAGTTAATTTTTCACATTTAAGTGTGCCGAAGCTACTATTATATTTAGGCTGGGATTTAGGCAGGACACTGATCCTCAATTGTTGTTGTCTGGCAGTTGGGCACAATTGGGACCGTGCAGGACACTATATCCCACAGATGTTGCTCTGTCCCAACAGCCACCACAGCAAAGGCTCTGGCTGGCCTCCTTTCTCTCCAGCTCCACTGAATCCAAGCAGGGCTCAATTGCTCCTCCTGGGTTCAGTAGTTCTCCTATAGGGGTTGCTGAAAACACTAGACTTCACAATATCCCATGCACTAATCACATCTTATATTAAAATGGCTAAAGAGCTGATTTCCCACATCACCAGAGTTTACAATTGATTACAGATAACTGTTACGCCTATTTCTGCAGGACGCCACGTACAAGTTAGCAAATACATAAAAAAAATATATATATTATTATCCATGTAAATCATAGATATAACAACTGATCTATTTCATAGTGTACTGAGGCTCAGTTACAGTTAATAAGAAGTTAACACATTCAATTCATAAAAAGGATCCAGCAGAACATTTATTGAGGTTCTACCTCAAATCTCTAACAATGCTCCAACGAGGCATCAATAAAAGCTCATCGTTATCATCATGGCGATATGAAATCATCCTGGATAAGCCGCCTCTTCATCCCTGGTGGGTTCCGGCATTGAGGCTAAACATTGCAAACACGATACGAAAGTGATCTATTATGATGATCGATAATGGGTCGTCTTGTACTATTACTGGATAAATGACAGTCTATAAACACATACCAACTTCTTGGGAAATAAAAGCACTTTTTAAATCAGATAAATAATGATTTTTTTTCTTCCTTTTTTTTCTACGGAGCAGACGTAGCAAGGTTATGTATCACAGAACTTTGTATTACTCATGTTATATTAAACAAATGCTGTAATTCTCACTTAACCAGAAACCGCCAGACAGAATCAATTGGAAATTGACTTTTTGCTCCGTGTATGGCAAGGTTTAATTCATGTTTGAATGCTTTTAAACTCCATTGACCAACTCATAAATGTTTAAAATACCTACCCAGCAGCCTTCCGACAGTCCATCCATCATGGCGCCCTTGACAGCTGACACGGGTACGCTTAGAGGTAGAGCCCCTGAGCTCACGAGCTTCTCCTGGTTTTATTTTACTGGAGAGAGTGGAATCCTATTCTTGCTAATGGCATCTAAGTCAGTCTACGAAGCTCTGTCTCTCGTCACCACTGGGAAATCCACTTGCTTAGCGAGCATTTTAAGATAGAATCATATGTGTCACCGAGTGAGAGGTTCTACAGCTGTATTTCTTCAACCTACTTTCAATTAATGCTAATTCTGAAATGGCTGCCGCGTTTCATGCCCCCGGTGGGAAATGCCAAAGCTTCACTTGCTACTTGTGTATATTTCATGCAGAACAAAACTGCAGATTAGTTTTTTTTTTTTTTTTTTGTTGTTGTCTTCTATTCCTGGAAAAATGAGAACATGGTCAACTTTGACGAATTCAAGCTGTGAGAACTAGCCATGGAGGAATTTTCTGCAAATTAGCTGATGTATTCTATTAGTTTTGGAGATTGACCAAAACTCTCGGCTATTGAGCAATCTTTGCCAATTTATGCATACCGCACCCTACCTGGCTTTTTATCGTATTTGTCGTGCTCTGTTTGGCAATATAATGTGACCATAGTATGGTACTAATTGGCACCAATAAGTCAAGTTCGGGTCCTGACCTGAAGTTTTAACTAAAGTCCATCTGAATCAAGCAAACATGAACATCCATGGGTCTGCTCATCTCTATATTCAAGGCAGTTGCTCATATTGAATTATAAGCATCTTATTTTCAATTACAATGGGGTCTTCAGTAAACAGAAATTATGACTCACCGCGTCCGGCTGACTCCGGTTGATACAGGCGATGCTTCCTTCCTCCTTGTCACGGGTGGACCGCGCCTGCCGGTAGTGGGGCCCGGTGTAGTGCAGATCAAAAGTGAAGACGTCTTGGTGGAACAGATTAAAGGGGTTTTAATTTATTCGTGACGCCACCTATGAGTAGATTCGGTAAGGGCTACCGACACTGCGGAGCCCCCGGGGGATGGACAGCAGCAAGATGTTACGCTCCCCACAGGCTGAGCGGTGATCCCCGGAGGCTGGAGCTGCTCAAGATGTTGTGCGGCAGCTGCGGTTACCTGTTAGTGCGGACGGACAGTTCATAAGGAAGCACGGACACAGAAAGTCTCTATAACGGTTCTTTACTGTAACCAGCCGACAGTACATGGTATACAGTGGTTGAGTAGTAGACCGGGTGGACTCAGCAGTGATAGTGTTCCTCAGAGATCCGCAGTGTTCCTCCATTCTACCTAACTTGTTTGTTTGCCAGCGTCGCCCAGGAATACCAGGTCGGGTACGGGGAGGCTGCTTCAATGCCCTATCCATGATGTACGTTCCGGATGCTTTGGGGAGCCTTGGATCCCTCAGTGGGTACACCGCTGGTTAGACGACTGGAAACTGGCTGGTGGTGGGGTGCTCCTGTGAAGCTGCTCCTCCACTCTTCTGGTTCGCGTGGCAGAGGTGAACTGCTGCCAGCTTCGGTACCAGTGAACCGGCTGTGAGTTGTGGGCACGGGAGTCTTTTGGGAACCCGTGTAGAAATGCCCAATCCCGGTGGTTAAGGCCTCAGGTGCTGACACCCGACCGGTGACGGCCCAGGGGCCCGCACGGGGTGCGGAGCCCCGCTCCTCTCCAAGTTCTAGTCCTAGACCCTTCTTCTCCGAGTTCTAGACTATTCTCTTTTCTCTGTCTAGATTATTGTGTGTTCTATTACACTACCCTAACACTCCACCCCCCAGGACCTATGATTGGTCCCCTGTTCTAGGTGTTTGCATGTTGGGTTGGATCTCTATGTTAACTGGATCATTGCTGAGTCAGAGGATATTGCGGCTGCATTTGTGGCTGCAATACCCTCTTGTGACGCACTCGTTGCGGGGCGCCACAATTACATATATAAAAACCCATTTTATCTTTATTTCAAAACTGCAAGCTCACAAGAAAATAATAAAATTTAAAACTATAGTGCACAGTGAAAATGGGAGGAAGGAAGACATAGGCCCAGTATACTATTCTCCCTCCTCACCTCTTCCTTACAGCACGGCACTCTAGTCAACGATATGGCGCCCCCACTCTTCGGTGGTTTACCCTACATATGCCCTTTAATTTTGCCCCCTCCTTGTCTTTGTTTCCATCTTTGGAGAGTGATCGATTGTATGTGAGGATGATATCTGTGATACATTTGGGGATTGTCCCAGTCTCTGAGGGGAGGAGCAACGTCCCGTGCTGAGTGGCAGAAGGCGGGGTCTGGACTCAGTTCATGTGAGACTAATCTGGCCACGTCACATGCAATACAAGAAAAGACGAGGAAAAACTCAGATTACTCAAAAAAAATTGTATAAAGGGAGGAATAACCAATCCCTGATTTGCCAAATTTATCCCAATGGCTTATTCTGGATGATACATTTGGTGAAATTATAACCTATTTTTAAGGGGTAAGATTTTCTCCTTATGGAGAGTTATACACCAGATCTGGCATGTCACTATGCACAAGGAAAAACCTTACCCCTTAGATCTCAGGTATCCTCTCACACAGCCAGATCCGATCTCATACTTTGCACTGATGAAAGGCAATCACCCCGAAATACTATGTCTACAAATTGAGATTCTTGTCTGGAATAAATCCTAAATCATATGACAAAGCTCGTTACTGAGTCAATTCTGACTTTTAGGATGGCCGCTTCCAATAGGAGGTGCTAGAGTTCATCTTCTTCTTCTTTGCAGGGACAATTTGCATATTTAATTTCCCAGAGGAGCATTGTGGCTTTTAAGTCTCCTCACTACAGGCAGGTGTGTAGCTCTCCACAAGGAGAAAGGCTTACCCCTTAGACACCACTTAGCCTCTCAAATAGCCAGATCAGATCCCATACTTTGTACTAACAAGGGGCTATCACCCCCAAAACACCAGACCTGACACATCATTCCCTACAAGGAGAACTCTTACCCCTTAGACCCTACTTAGCCTCTCATACAGCCATATCCGATTACATGCTTTGCACAGATGAGGGGCAATCAGTAATCACCGCAAAGCATGGTGTTTGCAAATTATGATTCTGGTCTTGTGTAAAGCCTAAGGTTAGGGTCACATTTGTTATTACCGCGTTGCCCGGGGGTCGTGTGAAAAACAAAGTGTTTTGCAGCATAAATGCGGTGCTACCGCAATGATAGTGCCGCGTTTATGCTACCCATACTTACCTATGGAGGCCCCACCTCTAGCGCGACATCAACGCTGGCATCATATGGTAATCTCGCAGTATATCCAAACGCAAGCAAAGACGTTGTCTACAGCGTCTTTGCTCGCGTTTGGAAATACAATGAGATTTACATATGATGACAGAGTTGGAGCCGCGCTACTGCTGGGATCTCCATAGGGTAACATGGGTGGCGTTAATGCAACGCTACCATGGCGGAAGTACTGCGTTAAGCCTGCCAAAAACTAAGTTTTTACCGTGACCCCCCTGAGCGCGCAGTAATCTCAAATGTGACCCTAGCCTAAGTCACATGACCAGGCTCATTTAAGGGTCGATATAGACTTTTAGGATTGCTGCTCCCAATAGGTAGCGCTAGAGTTCCAGTCTCCTTCCTCTATGAAGAGACTATTTGCGTAGCCAATTTTTGGCATTTTGATTAATAAATCTGCCCCAATATGTTGACCACCAGAAAGCACAATGTAATAATCATGTATATTTTTCAAACCGTATTCTTACAAAGCTACTTATCTGCGAGAAGACAGGATAAAAAAACTCTCCATAGAGGGATAGCAAGGAGAATATAGCCGCATTCAATGCATCTACTATATAATGTCTGATTAATAATGCAGAATAAAACTCCCCATAATGGATAAAGCTAACGTCTTATGTTATCGGTAACTGCTGTGGTGCCAATGGGGCCTGCAAACGACCACCCCGCACCGAGGCCATAAATGTGGATCTTTAGATCCATAAAACAACCGTGCAGAATTTACCCAAACTTGTCACTTGGGAGGAATGTTATCTAATGGAGCTTGCTGTGCTGTCAGACCAGAATAAGTATTCCTTCTGCTGCTCACATCCCGTGGCACAGTCTACTGAGCCTCATTTTCTGTTGGTACACATAAAATCTTATGTGGGTTATAAATAAAATGATGGATTCCAGAACCAAGAAAATAATCAGGAGACTTGAAATTTATAGTGAAACATGGAATCGACATTTGACGTTAGTAACGTTTTAGGGATATGATCAGAATCTGTCTGACAGAGCGATGAGGGAAAATAAACCAATATCGGTGTTTTTTCACTGTAGATATGAAAGAAAACATTTTCAGAAACACAAATAATAATATGATATTTTGTTCTCAATCCGTGTAAGAAGCTGTAGAGCCTGACTTTGCATATGATGGTTAAAATAACATTTGCTCCAATTTCGAATGTCCCTTGGCTTTACCCTTCTTCTACAATCCATCAGAGATCCAACTAGACTAATTAGCAATCTTCTGAAAGCCAAATTCATCGGCCCTGCTGAATTTGCCCAGGAAATTAACATTGAATCTAAACTACTATTCAGAACCTTCAATTGTTCTGAAATGAAGTGTATGACATTCAGAGGTCTCCAATGATTGTATCTACCAACCTTTTAAGCTCTTCAAACCCAACCCAACCTTAGTAGGGATTAGGGATGAGTGCTTGTAGCGAACACAGAATTTACAATAACTTTCAGTGTTCAGGTTTGGAGTTTGGCTCCTTTGTATATGCAAACTATTGTAGTGAGCATTGCTGTACTTGGGTACACTCAGTGCTTGGGTACACTCGGTGCTTGGCTGAGTGCAAGCTACTTGCAGTGTTTGATCAGCTGCATTGGTGGTAAAATCAGTGTTATTGGATATAGTGAGTATCAAAAATAATGACAAATCCTTGACCCTCCCTCACTTGGAAGAGCTTTGTTGGTTGCTGGCTGTATGTGGTCGGAGAGTAGAACTGCCCAATATACTTCCAATGACATTTTGGTCATGTTCGGGCCCAGAACAGAACTTTGTATAATGGCCGGCTGACTCCTAGAGCCTGAACGTCTATGGATCCACTCATCTCTAAACCTTAGAAATGCCAAAGTGACCTCAACATTGTAGGCTATGGGTAAACTGATGGTAGCTCTTCTTCATTACTTTGCTATCACACACCAAATGTTTAGTCAGTATTTTCAAGCTTTCACTGTTTCTTTGTCTTTTATGCTGTGATGTCTTCTCACTATCCAGATTTCCAAATTTGCTAAAAAATGGCTACTTCAATTCCTGCCACTCCTTTTATATTGGCTGATATGACCTTTTGATTGACTGAGATACACCATGTGATGTGAAATCCAAATAGCCATATATATATATATATATATACGTATATATATATATATATATATATATATATATAAGTCAGATTTTCTCATTTATTTGATACTGCATCCCGAATCTTAGCTTTTTTCTGCTATAATGATGGACACCAACGGTTAAGATCCGAGCATCCAATCTCGGAAGCTATGGATATTTTTATCGTGTTGCCGTGAGCTGATGTTTCTTTTTCATGGAAAAAACGTAATACTCATCATCATTGATCCCACAGTCTTCCCGCAACTCATCTTCCGAAAACTAACAGGTTGCCGCTTGTCTCTAGTCCTTGGCATTTCTTGGCATACCAACTGTGACTAAAAATGCCCCCTTAGCCTTTAAGTTGCCCACCTAAATTTAACTAAGAGGGTGCTAAGAGATTTCACTAAGAGATTTCTAACTAAGAGATTTGTCCCCCAAATCTCAAGACAAAACAATCAGTGAATGTGAGGTGTTTCCCTCTTTCACAGGTGTAGAACTTTGTCCATGAATAACGAGACAATTATACTTTACGGGCTCAATTAAATGTATATTAATAGATGCAGATCTTAAATAATAACTCCCTGGTTGGTGTCATCATTGATTTGATTCTATAAAATAATGGTGCCTTGGTTATTAGGTTCATATAATAAAGTAATGATACAGTAAAACTTTTGGCTTGGAACAAGGCCACATAGGAATCCCAAAACAACAATACTTACAAAGCTAAACTTACTACAGCGTGTCCGAGATATCCAAAGCATCGAAAGAACTTAATGGATTTAACGATCTGTTCAGAAGAATTAGTCTCTTCCTGTGTACAGTACCGTCATGTGCCATAAAGCTGTTTTGGTTCTCAATTATAGCGCCTGATCTGGTCATTAACTGCACATTTGGATTGGATGAACCTTCATGGTAATTCCTAAAACAGTAAATGGATTAGCAGCTGGAGGCAAAGCTTATCTCAGAGTTGAAACAAAGGGATCCAATGTAGAATTACTCTGGGATTCCTTGGACCCATAAGAAACAATTATTCTCATGGAGACCCCACATCTGTGTAGGACACATTCATTCATCATAATACTGATATTCTTGGGCCAATGAGATGTATCATTACTAAGGTTTCATTAGTTATTTGTGAAAAATTGTATTAGAAATAGACATCAGAGGTAGGAAATTGGTGTTAAAATCTATACCAAATAGAGTTGTCCTGTATTAAAAGGGTCCATTATTGTGACACGACATTTGCAAGCTGGTAGATCTTTAGGTGATTAGTCCAAATATAATCAGTAATCTATCCTTTACATAAATATTTGATCATTAACACACCAAGAAGAAACTTTTATTGTATTTACTGAGCCAAGAAAAGTAGTTTTCCACATAGTTTTTTATATACATGTCCCAGTTCCAGGCTCTGCTCCATTCACCTCAGTCTGCTGCTATTACACTCTTGTCTCTAGTCCAGGCTCAGCTCCTTTCATTTCGATCTGCTATTGTTACACTCCTGTCCCAAGTCCGGGTTCTGCTCCTTTCACCTCAATCCACTGTTGTTACACTCTTGTCCCAGGTCCGGGTTCTGCTCCTTTCATCTCAATCCACTGCTGTTACACTCTTGTCCCATGTCCTTGTACCTGTCTTACTTTTCTCACGCTGCTCTTTCACTATGCTCACATTTTCCCTCACAGTTTTTTGCTCCACTTATCCTCACTCTCCTTCACTAACCCCAAATCCCAGCACCCTCTAACCAAATAACTATCTCTCCCTCTCCCTTACCCCCCACCTCACCTCATCCACAAATCTACTCCTTAACCTCAGACCTCTCTTACTGTAATATAAAATAAGCCTGCCACTCTCCTTCTCCCACCTGCTTTCCCTTTCTCTGCTTCTTCTCACTGCTGACGACATATCTCCTAATCCTGCCCCCCCCTCCACACCCCATACATGCCACCTATCCTCACCACCACCAAAGTAAGATAATTACAGCAATCCCTCACACGTAGAACCTGTGTCCCTGACCCCCACCCCCTGCTTCCTCTCTCTGGAGCACTTTAGAATGCCTGCTGCATTTGCAACAAGCCCCACATGATCCATGACCTTTTTACTTCCCGGAACCTTTCCTTCTTGGGCCTCACTGAGACCTGGCTGCACTGAGCTATGGCGGCCTTCACTTTACCCACCCTACTCACCCTGGCAACAGACATGGTGGAGGAGTGGTCTTCCTCCTCTCTGCAAACTGCTCCTTCAACCCAATCCAACCCCCACCCTCCCTTATCCACCCTTCTTTTGAAGTTCACTCTGTCCGTATCTACTCTCCCTCCAATCTCCAAATGGCCATCATATACCGACCTATGGACTCTGCCACTACCTTTATTGATCAATTTTTCACCTGGCTTCTTCACTTTCTCTCTGCTGACATTCCCACCATCATCATGGGTGACTTTTATAGTGCTACTGACACCCACCAGCAAGCAGCCTCCAAACTCCTTTCACTTACCTCATCCTTTGGACTTACTCAGTGGTCTTCCACAGCCACCCACACAGACTGACATACATTAGACCTCATCTTCCTCCCTTCCCCCTATCTGACCACCATCTACTCACTTCATCCTTGTCCTCACCGGTCCCCAATGTCCAACCACTAGCTCATCCTCGCAGAAACCTTGCACACCTAGACATTCACCGACTCAGACTCTATTCTAACTCTGTCATCCATATCTCCACTCCATGATACGGACAGTGTCACCGCCTTCTATAACACCACCCTCACATCAGCAATAGACTCAGTTGCTCCTCTCATTCATCGCAAGGTGCGACGAATCAATAGGCAACCCCTGCACAACAATCTCACCAAAAAACTTCGACAAGTATCTACGGCTGCGGAGTGGTGTTGGAAGAAAACGCACCTGCCAGACAACTTCACTTCTTTCAAACAAACTACACTCGCCTTCAAATCAGTCCTCACCTCTGCTAAACAGACCTATTTCACAAACCTTGTATCATCCTTATCCTACAACCCCAAACAACTGTTCAGCACTTTTAACTCTCTCCTCCGCCTACCGATGCCCCCTCCGACCTCCCTCATCTCTGCTAAGGACTTTGCCACTTTCTTCAAAAATAAGATCGACCAAACATTGTTCCACCACCCCAACCACTCCATATACCAAACATCTACCCTTCCCTCATAACCTCCCTCTCCAACATCACTGAAGGAGAGCTTACTCATCTCCTATCCAAATTACACCTCACCACCTGTGCACTTGACCCCATCCCTTCCTACCTCCTCCCCAACCTCACTAACACACTCATCCCAGCCCTAACCCACCTTTTTAATCTATCGCTATCTTCCAGTACCTTCCCCTCAGCTTTCAAACATGCCACTATCATGCCGATCCTCAAAAAGCCAAACCTTCACCCAACTGCCATGCTGAGCTACTGCCCCATATCACTGCTCCCGTTTGCTTCCAAACTCCTTGAGCAATATGTGCATGCTCAACTTTCCTCCCACCTTTCATTTAATTCTCTCCTTGACAACCTACAATCCGGCTTCTGGCCCCACCACTCCTCCGAAACTGCCCTAACCAAAATTACTAACAACTTATAACCAAATCTAACAGACAATTCTCCATCCTCCATCTAGATCTGTCCTCTGCCTTTGACACAGTCGACCACTCTCTCCTACTCCAGATTCTTTCTTATCTTGGCATCAGAGACCTTGTCCTGTTCTGGACTGTCTCATACCTTTCCAACCGTACATTCAGCATTTCCCACTCCCACACTACCTCCTTATACCTCCCTCTCTCTGTTGGAGCCCCACAAGGCTCTGTCCTGGGGCCCCTACATTTCTCCATCTATACCCTTGGCCTAGGACAACTCATAAAGTCCCACGGCTTCAAATACCACCTGTACACTGATGATACTCAGATCTACCTCTCTGGTCCAGATGTGAACTCTGCTGTCCAGAATCCCGGAGTGTCTGTCAGCCATATCTTCCTTCTTTTCCTCTCGCTCCCTAAAACTCAACGTAGACAAAAGCCAACTCATCATCTTTCCTCCATCAAATCTTTCATCTTCACCACCTGATCTATCTATTATCGTAAATGGCATCATGCTCTCTTCCACACCTCAAATTCGCTGGCTCGGAGTAACTTTCAACTTGGCCCTGTCCTTCAAATCACACATCTAAACTCTCGCCACCTCTTGTCGCCTCCAGCTCAAGAATATTACCAGAATCCATCCTTTCCTCAGCCCTCAATCTACCAAAATGCTTGTACATGCCCTCATCATCTCTCGCCTCGACTACTGCAACATCCTCCTCTGTGGCCTCCGTTTTAACACTCTTGCACCTCTCCAGTCTGTCATCAACTCTGCTGCCTGACTAATCCACCTCTCTCCTTGATACTGCCCTGTTTTTTCCCTCTGCAAATCCTTCCATTGGCTCTCTATTCCCCAGTGAATACAGTTCACGCTATTAACACTGACCTACAAAGCCATCCATAACCTGTCTTCTCCCTATATCTCTGAAATAATCTCGCACTGTCTTCCCTCACGTAATCGTTGATCCTCCTCCTTTCCTCCACACTTATCCATTCCTCACAACCGCCTCCAAGATTTCTCCCGAACATCCCCCATCCTCTGGAATTCTGCACCCCAACACGTCCGATTATCCACCACGCTCAGATCCTTCAGATGGAACCTGAAAACCAATCTCTTCAGGAAAACTTACAGCCTGCAATGACCTAGCTGCCGCCCCACCGCCATTGGAGCTGCCACCCCACTGCCACCAGAGCTGCCGCCCCACCGCCACCAGATCTTTTGCACTCCTGACCTAATGTCTCTCTCCCCATTGCCCTGTAGATTGTAAGCCCACAAGGGCAGGGTCCTCCCTCCCCTATATCTATAATTTTGTTGTAATCCCTCTCATGTACAGCACCATGGAATTAATGGTGCTATATAAAATAAATATAATAATAATAATAATGTCTGAGCTCTGCTCCTTCACCTTAATTCACTGCTGTTACACTCCTGTCCCTGGTCCAGGCTTGCTCCTTTCACGTCAACCTTCTGTTGTTACACTCCTGTCCCAGGTCCAGGCTCTGCTCCACTCACCTCAATCCACTGCTGTTACACTTCTATCCCTTCTATCCCATGTCCAAGCTCTGCTCCCTTCACCTCAATTCACTGCTGTTACACTCCTGTCCCTGGTCTAGGATCTTCTCCTCCTCCTCAGTGGTCTGCTGTTACACTCCTGACCCCCGGTCCGGGATCTTCTCCCTTCTCCACAGTCCTCTGCTGTTGGGCTATGGTCACACTTGCATCATGCCTCCGCTAAACAGATGCGTTTTTTACATGTGCAAATGTGTAAAAATGCATGTGTTAATGCACCCATTGACTCCAATGCAAAAAATGCATTGCAAAAGTGCAATGCGTTTGACGCAATGTGTTTTTGCTAGCTTGCGCTAAAAACATGGTCTGCAACATTTTTTGGTGCTTTTTCAAAAACGCATGCATTTTTTTTAACATGGGAGTCTATGTGAAACGCATGCATTAACGCATGGTAGATATATGTACCATGCGTTAATGCTTGCGCTAAAAATGAAAAAACATGCCACAAAAATGTCAAGGCAAAAACTGGATCTATTAATGCATCCTGTAAACGGATGCAACCTCCCAAGTGTGACCCTAGCCTTACACTCCTATCCATGTTCGAGATCTGCTGCCTTCACCTCAGTCCACTGGTTTAAGGCTGCGTTAATTCACTATTTACACAGTGCTTTTTAGCGCTTCCGTAAATGCAGTGATATGCAGTGTTGGTGTGGCACCCTGTTGCTACAGGTGACCACAAACTCACCTACAGCATGGATGCATTTCCACAGTGGGTACACATGACACGAACAACACATTCCACCCCAGCACAGTAGGGGGAGCTAAACTTGCTGCTCTTAGGCAAGATCCCCTATAAATACGGGTTGGTGGGGACTGGAGTTAGTTAGAGTGTGCAGATGCTAGAAGAGCTGTGAAGACGTTCTGTGTGGTCGTGCCGCACTAGGCCCGAGCCAGTGACCCTGAACAGCCTTCAGAGTAATCATGCAGGACCCAAGAGTGGGGTGGGAAGGTGAGGAGAGAACGGAGAAAGAAACAAATTGGGGATCTTGGGTTCACTCCAGAAAGCATCCCGGACACCGGAGTCCGAGTCTGCCGGAGAGCACCTCACCCAGCAGAGAATACCGGTTTACCGTGGATTCTTTAGTCTCCCGGGCATCTGTGCAGCCACCAACAAGGGAGCCAGGCACTGCAGAGAGAGGAACAGCGGCAGTCCATCATGGGCTTCCCAACAACAGCAGAGGTGATAGGAGAGCAGAGGAGGCCAGCCAAGTTTCACACGGGGCAGGGGCTTCACACACATGGGGAAAGAGACAAGGAGGCCTTATACCCACTCACTGTGGAGATCCTGAAATGCTTCTTGACCACCTGACAGTACCTGGACTTTAACCTGCCAAATCATCAGTAAAAGGTAAAGAAACAACCTGTGGTGTGTGTGTCAATTCCTCAACCTTTGCCCAATGCCATCCACAGAGACTGTCCAAATCCCAATCTGCTCCATCCCATATCATCATTACCAAACTCCACAGGGATCCAGCTCCGCCTGTGGGGAGCTTCAACACCTAGCTGCCCGTCCATCATCCCTGGAGGCCCCACGCAGTGCTGGTGCAGTCACCAGAAACCACAGGTGGCGTCACGAGAAACCATTCCTATTTCAATTTAATCCCCAACTGACCACCAGGGCCACGGGTCTGGCTGGCCCCAGTGACATCCCAACCGCAGTGAGGGCCCAGATACCCGAGTCCACATAACCCTGGGGTGTGTCACTGGATACGCATCCCAGCAAAAGCAATGGCTTTTGCTGAAATGAGTTCACACATTCCATCTTTTTGCACACGAGCTTTAACTGCGAAGTGTGGTGCGCAAAAAGAAAATATAACAGTGTCTAAGATTCTTTGCAAACATTTTTTTTCGTGCTATTCCGTCCATACAGCAATTAGCTTGCGCTCAGGATGCAGAATTCTAAGTTTTAGATGGAGCCATCAGCCAAAAAGCTGACGCTAGTTGAACCTAGTCTTATGTGTCGCCCCACTGGTCAAGCGCCACAAGTGGGTACTACACCCAAAGATGAGCGTGTGGTCATCCCTGTTGTAAGTAGAATGCAGAACACTGTGGAAGGATCTGATCCCAAAACGCACCCACCAATATAACCGGGGAGGTCCCAGAGTTAGTTGGAGTGGAGTTGGAAAGTTGGAGGAAAAGTGTGAGAGAAGCAAGGTGGAATACACGGGGAGTCTTCAGGAGTGTTTTTCTCGAGGAAAGAAGGAAAATGGGAGCTTACTGAGAGAGAAAAGGGGCTTCAAAAGAGGGCTAGAGATAGGGTAGCCCAGACAGAAAGGTCCTGACTTGTACACCCGGAGTACAAGGGTCTGACAACGCGGCCTGGAGTGTTCATCCTCCGACTGTACTGGTCCCGGCTCAGAGTAGGTGTTTATCCCCTGGGTCATACTACTGCTCACGAAGCAGGCACCGAAGAGAGTAGAAGGGACAGGACAAGGGTAGGTCCAAGAAGGTACCACCAGAGACTTCCACAGATTCTGCATTCTGCTACGACTACCCGGCCGGCCGTAAAGTACATGGAAAAGTGAAGTGCCTCTTGTCTCTGCCCTGCTTCACTGACATTCTTACTGGTCTGCATCGTGCCAGCATCAGGTAACACTGCCCCGGAGGATTAGCTCTACCTGTAGGGAGCTGCTCCACCCTAGCCGCAATACCACCACCCTCTGGAGGACTGTGGCGGTGTTGGTGTCTAGTCACCAGGCACTACAGGTGGTGTCACGTGATAAAGACTTTAACCCTTTAATTTGGCGACTGTCTCCCCCTCGGGGCCACGGGTGTGATTCCCCCACTGAATCTGAGGGCCCAGTGGACTGTTATTCAAGACTCTAGTGTTGTATGTTCCACCTCTTGTGCACACCACACTTTCATATCCTGATGCTTCATCTGCTCTGCTGCTTCCAAGATTCCTGTTTGCGTCTCATCCTCACTCGCCATGCCCATCTTGGCAGCTGAACTGATGGTCAGGACTCATGTATCCACCCGGATCTGGGACTTTGTTGGTCCTCTTCACAAGTAAGCTCTAGCAATAGCAAAGAGTATAGACAATTGCTAAAGTCTTCATAAATAATAGAAAGTCAAAGTCAGCTCAATTAGACAATTTTGGCTTTCTAACGTGTGCAGGGTTGATATGAGTGAATCTTTACAAATTCAAGAGACACCAGTGTTTTTAGAGGAAATTGTTGTGTCTTCATGTTTTTTTTTTCATATCGCTTTTGCTAAGCAGTAATTAAGCAGAAAATAACCCTTTCAATATTTAGATTCACATTCACTGCTTTGGCTTTTATACAGCCTCCTGTTTTACTGTGTAATGCCAGGTGGTATGACTGCTGTCTGTTGTATTCTTCTGCAATGTGAAAAATGCCAGCAACCATTTTAGGTGAGTCATTGGAAGTGAATGGCAAATAGTTCATATTTCCTTGGTGCTGTGAAGTTTTAAAAATTCAACACAAACTTTATTTGCAATTAATTATTTTGCTCATCTCTAGTATATACAGGTGCATCTAAATGTATTAGAATATCATCAAAAGGTTAATTTATTTCAGTAATTCAATAAAGTCAAATGGATATATTATATAGAGTCATTACACACAGAGTGATCTATTTCAAGTATTTTCTTTCTGTTAATGTTGATGATTATGGCTTACAGCCAATGAAAACCCAAAAGTCATTATCTTGAAAATTTGAATAATTAACTCAAAACACCTGCAAAGGTTTACTAAGCATTTAAAATGATTCCTTAGTCTGGTTCAGTAGGCTACACAATCATGGGGAAGACTGCTGACTTGACAGAAGGCAGTCAGTGACACACTCCACAAGGAGGGTAAGCCACAAAAGGTCATTGGAAATCAAGGTCCCAGAGTTTGGAGGAAGAGTTGAGGGGCAACAATCCAAGCTGCTTGAGGTGTAGTGTGAAGTTTCCACAATCAGTGATGGTTTGGGGAGCCATGTCATCTGCTGGTGTAGGTCCACTGTGTTTTATCAACACCAAAGTCAGTGCTGCCGTCTACTAGGACATTTTAGAGCACTTCATGCTCCCCTCTGCCGACAAGCCTTTTGTAGATGGAGATTTCATTTTCCAGCAGTACTTGGCACCTGTTCACACTGCCAAAAGAACCAATACCTGGATTGCTAACCACAGTATCTCTGTGCTTCATTGGTCAGCAAACTCGCCTGACCTAAACCCCATAGAGAATCTATGAGAGGCACCAGACCCAACAATGCAGACAAGCTGAAGGCGTCTATCAAAGCAACCTGGGCTTCTATAACACCTCAGCGCCACAGAATAATCACCTCCATGCCACTCCGCATTAATGCAGGAATTCATGCAAAAGGAGCCCTGACCAAGTATTCAGTGCATTTACTGTACATACTTTTCATTAGGTCAACATGTATGAGTTAAAAATCATAATTTCAGTTAGTTTTATGCAATATTCAAATTTTCTGAGATAATGAATTTAGGATTTTCATTGGCTGTAAGCCATAATCATCAACATTAACATAAATAACCACTTGAAATAGATCACTCTGTGTGTAATGACTCTATATAATATATGTGTTTCACTTTATGTATTAAATTACTGAAATAAATTATCTTTTGATGATATTCTAATTCATTGAGATTCACCTGTACATCCTTACATACTTGCAATGTTCCCGCTACTCCTCACTCTCACTCCCATCCTTCTCCACTTCCTACTACCCCCACTTATCCCCCTCCCAGCAACAAAATACTGCTCTCACCCTCCATCCTGCCGAACCACCTCACCCACTTTACCGACCTTTTCATTCACTTTCAATCCTCAATCACCAAACAAGCACGCCCGCCTCGCAAGCTCTCATGCTCCCACCTGCTAACCCTCGGCCTACTCCTCCTCCTTGCCGGTGACATCTCCCCCAATCCTGGCCCCTCCCATAACATCCCCACAACAACCTTCATCCCGCGACCCACCGCCAACCCTCGCAACCTCACCACCACTAGCTCTCGCAACCCCACCAACATCAAACCCATTCCCCAACCCATGCCCACCTACCGCTCTACCCGGCGCACTCTGGAATGCCCGCTCAGTGTGCAACAAACTCCCCGACATCCATGATCTCTTTATCTCCAGGAAACTGTCATTCCTTGGCCTCACCGAGACCTGGCTCACCCCTTCCGACACGGCCTCCCCTGCCGCACTATCCTACGGCGGCCTCAGCCTGTCCCACACCCCCCGTCCCTCTGGCAAGCGGTGGAGTCGGCATACTGCTGTCCAACTCCTGCACCTTCAGCCCCATCCCCCAGCCCCCATCCGTCACTGTCCCCTCCTTCGAAGCCCACTCAGTCCGAATCTTCTCCCCTGCAACCTCCAAATAGCCATCATCTACCGCCCCCCCGGACCCACCGCCTCCTTCCTTGACCACTTCACCACCTGGCTACTTCACTTCCTCTCCACTGACATCCCCTCCATCATCATGGGCGACTTCAATATCCCCATTGACACTCCCCGTCCAGCCGCCTCCAACCTTCTTTCCTTGACCACTTCCCTAGGGCTCTCCCAATGGTCCTCCTCTCCCACCCACGAACAAGGCCACACGCTTGACCTCATCTTTACCCGCCTTTGCTCCCTCTCTAACCTCACAACCTCGGTACTCACACTGTCCGACCACCATCTCTTGACCTTCTCCGCCCTCTCCTCCCCTGCCACACTACCCCCTCTCCGCAAACTTGATCACCCTCGCCGAAACCTAAAAGATCTTGATCTTCCTTTATTCTCTGAATCACTCCTCCCTCTCACCGACCTACCCTGCGCTGACGACATTGACATTGCCACCACCCTATACAACACCACCATAATGAACGCTCTCGACCTAGCCGCCCCCCTCACTCTCCATGCTCCACGCATTAACAGGCAACCCTGGCACACCACCCTCACTAAAAACCTGAGACGGGCGTCCAGAGTCGCCGAGAGGAGATGGAAAAAGTCTCACACCCCCGAGCACTTTGCTCTGTTCAAGCAATCCATCACTGACTTCAAGACGGCACTCGCTACCGCCAAGCAAGTGTTCTTCTCATCCCTTATAACCTCTCTGTCCCGCAACCCCAAACAGCTCTTCAAAACTTTCAACTCCTTACTTCGCCCACCTGCTCCTCCCCCTTCTCCCCTCATCTCTGCTGAAGACTTTGCGACTTTCTTCAAGGAGAAGATCGACAAGATCAGAAGCAGCTTCGGTCCACTATCCCCACAACTCCCCTTCCCACCTACACTGCCCTCCTCCTCCATCAGCCACTTCACCCCCATAACTGAAGACCAACTCTCCTCCCCCTGTCAAAATCACACCTCACCACCAGCGCCCACGACCCGCTCCCATCCACCTCATTCCCAACCACACCTCCATTTTCATCCCAGCCCTCACCCACCTCTTTAACCTTTCACTTAGCACTGGTACCTTCCCCTCGGCCTTCAAACACGCCCTAATCACGCCCATCCTAAAAAAACCCTCACTTGACCCTACCTCTGTCTCTAACTATCGCCCCATATCTCTTCTCCCATTCGCCTCTAAGCTACTTGAACAACACGTCCACTCCGAACTGTCCTCTCACCTCTCCTCGTCCTCCCACTTCGACCGCCTACAGTCCGGCTTCCGACCCCTCCATTCCACCGAAACAGCCCTGACCAAAGTCACCAACGACCTACTGACCGCCAAGAACAAACACCACTACTCCATCCTGCTACTCCTTGACCTGTCTGCCGCTTTCGACACGGTTGACAACTCCCTTCTTCTCCGGATCCTGGAATCCCTTGGCATCACCCACCTTGCCCTCTCCTGGATCTCCTCATACCTAGCAGACCGGACCTTCAGCCTCTCCCACTCCCACACCTCCTCCTCACCCTACCCCCTTTCTGTCGGAGTCCCCCAAGGTTCGGTCCTGGGACCCCTACTTTTCTCCATTTACACTCTCGGCCTAGGGCAACTCATCGAGTCCATGGCCTCCAGTACCACCTCTACGCCGACGACACCCAAATCTACCTGTCCGGCCCTGACATCACCTCCCTACTCTCGAAAATCCCTCAATGCCTTTCCGCCATCTCATCCTTCTTCTCTGCCCGCTTCCTTAAACTCAACATGGACAAAACTGAATTCATAGTCTTCCCCCAAGAAATTCCACCCCACCTCCCAACCTATCCATCTGCATCAACGACTGCGCCCTCTCCCCAGTCCCCCAAGCCAAGTGCCTCGGGGTAATCCTCGACTCCTCCCTATCCTTCAAACCCCACATCGAGGCCCTCACCACATCCCTCCGGCTCCAGCTCAAGAACATCTCACGGATCCGCTCCTTCCTCACCCACGACACCGCTAAAACACTCATCCATGCTCTTATCATCTCCCGCCTTGACTACTGCAACCTCCTTCTCAATGGCCTCCCGGCTAACTCCCTCACACCTCTCCAGTCTATCCTCAACTCCGCTGCCCGACTCATCTATATGTCCTCCCGCTACTCCCCTGTCTCCCCCCTCTGCCAAGCCCTTCACTGGCTCCCCGTCTCCAAGAGATCCCAATTCAAAACACTAACCATGACGTACAAAGCCATACACAACCTGGCCCCACCATACATCTCCGACCTGGTCTCCCGATACCTAGCCTCACGCAACCTCCGCTCCTCCCAAGAACTCCTCCTCTGCTCCCCCCTCATCACCTCTTCACACAACCGAGTCCAGGACTTCTCCCGGGCATCTGCCTTACTCTGGAACTCCCTACCCGAACACGTCAGGCACTCTCCTACCCTGAGTAACTTCAAGTGTCACCTGAAGACTCACCTGTTCCGTCAAGCCTACAACCTGCCATGAGACCCAGGCGAACGCCCCATACCTGACATTCCCCCATCCTACTGTATCCTAACCCACCCCTCATAGACTGTGAGCCCTCGTGGACAGGGTCCCTGCCCCTCCTGTACCTGTACGTCCTGATCGCCTAGATTTAGTGTACTTGTTCTTGTCTCCCTCATCCTCATGTAAAGCGCCATGGAACCCAATGGCGCTATATAAATAAATAATAATAATAATAATAATAAAAATACTTCTTAAATCATCAATAGTCCAAAAAGAGAACATCCATTGAATTGTTCAAATAAGTAGGAATGACAATGAGAAAATTGAAGATAGCCCTTTTCACATCTATTGCTGGGTTGCGTTTGCCTTCATTTGCGTTTCTATGTGTTTCTACCGCTAAAAATGCATGTGTTTTTTGGCCCCATAGGGCTTAATGGAAACGCATGCAAAAACTCATGCAAAAACGCATGTCATTTTCTGCAAACGCAAAAATGCATGCACTTTTGCAAACGCAGCCCAAAACGTGTTCTGCAACATTTCGGCTGCGTTTGCAAAAACGCATGCGTTTTTGCGTTTACAGAAAATGACATGCGTTTTTGCATGCATTTCCATTAAACCCTATGGGGCCAAAAACGCATGCGTTTTTAGCGGTAAAAACACAGAAACGCAAATGAAGGCAAACGCAACCCAGCAATAGATGTGCAACAGGCCTTGATGCTTGGAGGAAAAGGACTTGGAATGTGTAATTTCAACTTTCAATTTTCCTATCACTTGAACTACACTCCCTGATATAAGTTATGTCGATTATCCATGTTATGTAAATAATGGCTTATAACCTAATGTTAAATTCATCCATTGGTTGTATAAATGACTCTTTTGAAAGCTGAAACCTTCCCAAATGTGGTTTAGGTTAAGAAAATAAATTGGCATCAATGCTGAAATATCGATCATTTAATGAACACAGAATGGTCAGATTTTGGCAAGACAAAGTTTTGTCACCCACAGAAAGTAATGTGATATTCAAACAAATAATTAACTTAAAATACAAATATATGTTGCATAACATTGGTGAATGAAGTTCTGGTGCTATTAGAGTCATATTTAATATTTTGTGTGACTTCCATGAGCTTGAAGGACTGCATCCATGTGGTTCAACAATGATTCATACAATTTATTAATGAAGTCATCAGTAATAGCAAAGAATGCGTCTTGCATGCGTCCCAGAGTTCATCTAGATTCTTTGGTTTTGTCTTCCAAGCTTCCTCTTTCATCCTACCCCAAACATGCTTAATGATGTTCATGTCAGTTGACTGGGCTGACCAGTCCTTGAGCACCTTGATCTTTTTTGCCTGGAGGAACTTTGTTGTAGAGATGGATATATGAGATGGAGCACCATCCTGCTGCAGAATTTGACCCCTTTTATGATTTGGAATATAAGAGGTAGTTAATACTTCTTGATATTTTAGGCTATTAATATTGCCTTCCACCTTGCAAATGTTTCGCACACCCCCAATACTGAATGAAACCCCAGACCATGATCTTTCCACCAACAAATTTAACTTTTCTGGGTGTATTTTGGACCCATACGGGCTTCAGTTGGTCTCCTGCAGTATTTGCGATGGCTGTGGTGTAATTCTACTGAAGATTCATCAGAGATATCTACCTTCTGTCACTTTTCCAGCGTCCATCTGTTTAGCAGGCTGTAGGACTTTGCAAATGCCACACGGTTTTTATTTGCCTTTTGCTTAGTTCTGGCTTCTGGCACTGATTTGACCATGGAGGCCATTTCGAGACAGAATCCTACAAACTGTTCTAGTTGACACAGGGACTTGAGGAGACCAGGCCTGTTGGAGCTCTGCAGTGGAAGAGGGGCTTGCTTTGGATTTTCTAACCAACAAACTTTCCTCCTGAGCAGTTGTCTTGCGGGATCTGCCAGACCTGGGCTTGTCAAACACATCTCCAGTCTCTTCAAATCTTTATTTTAATTCTTTGTACTTGATGCTGAGACACATTAAAGGTGCCAGCCACCTCTGCAGTGGATCTGGTCTTCAGCCTCTTGATAATCAAGGCTTTGGTCGCAGGGTGGATTTTTGTCATGTTGTCAAAGCTCAAGTTGCAGTTCAAGTGAAGGTCTGGGGTGCTGGGTTTCTTTTTAGACACACCCACTAATTAACCCATCATTTACTGAGCACAGGTGAGGATGTAAACTAGGATTGGGTGCATTATATGACCAGGCGACAAAACTTTTGTCTTGCCAAAATCTGACCATTCTGTGTTCATTAAATGATCAATATTTCAGCATTGATGCCAATTTATTTTCTTAACCTAAACCAAATTTCAGAGGGTTTCAGCTTTCAAAACAGGAATTTATACAACCAATGGATGAATTTAACGTCAGGTTATAAGCTTTTATTTACATAAAATGGATAAGCGACATCACTTCTGTCAGGTAGTATAAACCGTCACCAGCGGTGCCTAGTATGACCACTGTACACACTTGACAAATGTCAGTCAAACCCACTGATATCTGTGAACTTGGATGACAGTCTAATGAGTTTGGGGGCCTCCAGACTCTCCTCGATATGTCATTGGAGATAAGGATCCAGCATGTAGGATTTCTCACTACTGATCTTTTTTGTACACTGCAAACATAACCTGCCACTAGAGTAGATTGACAGTGACTCCCCTGAATACTAGCCTGATGGAGAATTGGCTGCTGATGGAATGATCGAGTATAGGGTCCTTTTTTCCCCTGTCACTATTTGCAGCAAATGAACTGCAGGCTGATAAAAAGGGTATTGAAATTAATAGTTTTTTGGAGGAGGATTGCTGATCTTATGATCCAGAGTTTGTTGACTCCCATGAAGAGCATACCCTCTCTTGTAGAGTCTTCTCTTTCATGAAGAACCAAGCCTCTCCTGAAGAACCTACCCTGTCTTGAAGAGCCTACCCTCTCCTGAAGGGGCTGTCTTCTCCTAAAGAACCTACCCTCTCTTGCAAAGCCTACCCTGTCCTGAAAAGCCTACCTTCTTCTAAAGTGCCTACCCTCTTCTGAAGATCGTACCCCTACTGAAGAGCCTTCCCTGTCCTGAAGAGCCTACCTTCTCCTGAAGAGTCTACCTTCTCCCAAAGAGCCTACCCTCTTCTGAAGTGCGTACCCTCTCCTGAAGAGCCTACCTTCTCATGAAGAGCCTACCCTGTTTTGAAGAACCTATCTTCTCCTAAATAGCTTTCCCTCTGCTGAAGAGCCTACCCTGTACTAAAAGTCCTATCTTCTCCTAAAAATTCTACTCTGTTCTGAAAAGCCTACCTTCTTCTAAAGTGCCTACCCTCTTCTGAAGATCATACCCCAGCTGAAAAGCCTACCCTCTCCTGAAGAGCCTACCTTCTCCTAAAGAGCTTACCTTTTCCTTAAGAGCCTACCCTCTCCTGAAGAGCCTACCTCTCCTGAAGAGCCTACTCTCTCCTGAAGAGCCTACTCTTTCCTGAAGAGCCTACTCTTTCCTGAAGAGATTACCCTCTGAGGAGGAAACTTTTGCATGCTTTGCAAATATTTTGGGCATGAAATCCATTGTTGAAGAGAAATTAACGCTTAAGTGCCACTAAAAAAAAATTATTTAATGCACCTTACAACATCCTTGTAGAAAACTATGTGGTTCTTTCATGCTCTATTCATATTACTCTCCTCCAGTATTGGATGATGTGCTCATGACAGCATAATGATGAGCTGGTTAGGTGAGCTAATGTAATGGTTCAACTATGCAGCTGGAGAAGCTTCTTGAGATTCATTTCGCCATATCACATGTGAGTCTACACATTTTAGTAAAATAACACTTTTGCTATTATTTTATCAATTAGCATACATGACTAGCAGGATAATGTGCAGCATTAATTTCACTTTTTATCAAAGTTGAATTCAATCCTTTGAAATGAGGTCTAGGTTTTATCTTTCTGACACTGATTAGGATGTAGTTTAGAGATATCGAGGCCAAGATTGTCAACAATCTAACCTCAATGTATTTCAGAAAAACCCTTATTTCAACAAGGCCCTCCAAGCCACAATATACTTCCAATAAAATACCTCAGGAGTAAGGCCAATTCTCAAATTCAATTGATTAAAATTGATTAATCCATTACATCAGGGGCCGGTCACAGACAGGTAAACAACCTTTTTTGACCCATGAGGTGACACTTGTGTATACATTGCTTTTGTACTGGGAGCCTTTAGATGTACCCAATATGGGTTAAATGGCTTTGATGTATATCTACCGGAATATTTTTGGCTGTACATTATAATCAGTGGATTGTGGAGTATATTGTTATGGAATCATGTGGTCACCTGTTCTGTGTTCCGGATAACATCTGTCATTTTTAATTGAGTTTGGTGTTTATTAATCAATTGAATTTGAGAATTGGCCTTACTCCTGAGGTATTTTATTGGAAGTATAAAATCTAACCTCAATAGTAGATGGTGATGGGGCGTTGATTACATGCAGATTGGGAATAAGTATAGGAGCTATGGCAAAATTAACAATTTCATATCTGAGTTTTTATTTGACACAATGATTAAAGCACCCTTTAGCGTTTTGTTTTATTCACCATTAAAGTGGTGCTTTAAATCCAATCCCCTGCCCTATATCTGATACTCACCTTCCAGCGGCTTCAACTGCTATTGCTGTCAAACCATCAAGGAGGTCACTTTTCAATACAGCTTTAGGGGAGCCTCGTTTAGGCCCCATTCTGACCTTGACCAGGTCTTGTTCTGGCTCCGTTGAATCCGCGTTCTCGCCGTGTTCTGGCCTCATCCTGGTCTCATTCTGGCCTCATCCTGGTCTCATTCTGGCCTCATCCTGGCTTTGTCCTGACATCATCCTGGTCTTGTTCTGGGCTCATTCTCGCCTCGTTTTGACCTTGTTCTGGTCACATCCTGGCCTCATTCTGCTATTATCTTGATCTCATTCTGGCCTTTTTCTGACCTCATCCTGATCTCATTTTGACCTCCTTCCCTTGTCCAAGCATCATTTTGACCTAGTTCTGGACTCATTCTAGTTTCATCCTGGTCTCATTTTGTCCTTGTTTTAGACTTGTCCTGCCCTCATTTTGTCCTCATCCTAACCTCGTTTTGGTCTGGTTATGGCTTACATTGAGTGCTTGTGATGTAACTTCTGACTTGTGGCCTGTTTGAAGTTACAGGCACTAGATTGTGTGGCGCCCCACTGGTTAGGCTTCACAGTTGGGGTACTGCATCCATAAATGAGTGTGCGGTTACCGCTATCACAGTGGAATGTAGAGTTTGTAGGAGGATCCCATCCCAGCACTCTCACACACCCACCTAGGCAGATGGTAGGGGCCCATACCCTAGGGGAAGGAAGTTAGGGGAGGAGGGAGGTAGAAACACAAGGGATTCTAAGTTTGCTTTGAGGAACGAAGGAATACGGGAGCCCTGAGAGAGAGAAGGGGACTCTGAGAGAGGGGGCCTGCAGAGAGAGAGAAAACAGGCAGCCCAGACTGAAGGAGGGGACCCCCCGAATTGGAGTGACCATACTCCGGGAGGGAACCCTGGTCCATACACCGGAGTGCTGGTTCCGAAGATGCGGCACAGCGAGTTCAGCCCCTGAGCCATAAACCGGAGGTCACGGGTCCGTTTACCGGACATGACACCCTGTCAGAAAGGAATCCAGTCACAGCAGGATAACCCACCAGGGTCGAGGTCCAGTGCAGGAGAGAGGAGAGCGGGAAGCTAGGATACTCAGGAAGCACCTCAATCAGGCCTGGTACTAAGCAGGCTGTTCCCGGACAGGCAGTAGCAGCAGGACACGGGTTAGAGACAAGGAAGACATACCACGGGAGACTCCAAGAGACCCTGTAGCTCACTGTGACTACCCGGCCGGCTACCCATACTTAACAACAGTTTTCTTCTGTGAACTGTACCACCACCAGCATTGTTCCAGTAAAGTACCCGGGTAGAGTGACAGGGTCTCCGCGTAATTATTTCCCTCTGCACTGCAAATTGCTTATCTCCATCATCAGCACTTCCATCACTGCAAGTGCTGTCCTGTCCCAGAGGGTCAGCTCCACCTGCAGGGAGCTGTACTGTCTCGGCTGCTGTACCATCGCCTTCCAGAGGTCTGAAGAGGTGCTGGTGCTATATCACCAGAATCTGCGGGTGGCGTCACAATATACTTATAAACATTTATTCCCATTTCAACTACCCCTTTTTAGTTGACCACCAGGGCCACGGGTCAGGGCAGGCCACCAGTGACATCCCTACCGCAGCAGAGGGCCCAGATACCCGAGTCCCCATACCCTGGGCTAGTCAATTGCACATTGAGACTTTAGCAGCATCAGTGAAAGGTGAAGTCACCAGAAAGTGAGTATATGATGTTGCGATTGGTTTACATTTAAAGTGTCAATCTGTAATGAAAAAAACAAAAACAGCAATTCTTAAGTAATGCTTTACGAGTGTGGCAGCAAGGAAATGGTTAATAGCAGTCACCAACCTTCAAAATCTTCTCATAAATGCGAGTTCAAGAAGTGGGATTTTCACCTGTTTATTATCCAGCATTTATGGGTTTCCTGCAGCTATGATGGTCAGAATGTTTCAAAAGAATGTAATATTGGAAAATTGCCTATTGTTTAAATCAGGTTTTTATGTTAACTTCAATTTTTATTACATTTTTTATATTTTTCAGTTTTATATATACACATGTAAAGAAAAAAAAAAAAGAAGCCAAATCCTTCACTCACACTTCCTGTTCTTTAATGATGATATTTCAGCAGTTTCATTATTATCACAGAGATGATTGCAATTAAATATAGAACCTGTATGTACAGTAAATAACACAGGATCCACCATTCACAATAGATGATATTACAGCTCATCTCCTCCTCCTGTACAATGACTGATAACACCTCTATATACAGTAGATAACACAGGATCCACCATTCACAATAGTGATGTCACAGCTCACCTCCTCCTGTACAATGACTGATAACACCTCTATATACAGTAGATAACACAGGATCCATCATTCACAATAGATGATATTACAGCTCATCTCCTCCTGTACAATGACTGATAACACCTCTATATACAGTAGATAACACAGGATCCACCATTCACAATAGATGATATTACAGCTCATCTCCTCCTCCTGTACAATGACTGATAACACCTCTATATACAGTAGATAACACAGGATCCACCATTCACAATAGTGATGTCACAGCTCACCTCCTCCTCCTGTACAATGACTGATAACACCTCTATATACAGTGGATAAAACAGAATCCACCATTCACAATAGGTGATATCACAGCTCACCTCCTCCTGTACAATGACTGATAACACCTCTATATACAGTGGATAAAACAGAATCCACCATTCACAATAGGTGAAATCACAGCTCACCTCCTACTCCTGGGCAATTACTGATAACACCTCTATATACAGTAGATAACACAGGATCCACCATTCACATTAAGTGATGTCACAGCTCACCTCCTCGTGTACAATGACTGATAACACTTCTATATACAGTAGATAACACAGGATCCACCATTCACAATAGGTGATATCACAGCTCACCTCCACCTGTACAATGACTGATAACACCTCTATATACAGGAGATAACACAGAATCCATCATTCACAATAGGTGATATCACAGCTCACCTCCTCCTCCTGTACAATGACTGATAACACCTCTATATACAGTAGATAACACAGGATCCATCATTCACAATAGGTGATATCACAGCTCACCTCCTCCTCCTGTACAATAACTGATAACACCTCTATATACAGTAGATAACACAGGATCCACCATTCACAATAGGTGATGTCACAGCTGACCTACTCCTCCTGTACAATGACTGATAACACTTCTATATACAGTAGATAACACAGGATCCACCATTCACAATAGGTGATAGCACAGCTCACCTCCTCCTCCTGTACAATGACTGATAACACCTCTATATACAGTAGATAACACAGGATCCACCATTCACAATAGGTGATATCACAGCTCACCTCCTCCTGTACAATGACTGATAACACCTCTATATACAGTAGATAACACAGGATCCACCATTCACAATAGGTGATATCACAGCTCACCTCCTCCAACTATACAATGACTGATAACACCTCTATATATAGTAGATAACACTGGATCCACCATTCACAATAGGTGATATCACAGCTCACCTCCTCCTATACAATGACTGATAACACCTCTATATACAGTAGATAACACAGGATACATCATTCACAATAAGTGATATCACAGCTCCCCTCCTGCTCCTGTACAATGACTGATAACACCTCTATATACAGTTAATAAACACAGGATCCACCATTCACAATAGGTGATGTCACAGCTCACCTCCTTCTCCTGTACAATAACTGATGACACCTCTAAAATACAGTAATAACACACAAAGATCCACCATTCACAACAGGTGGATGTCACAGCTCACCTCCTCCTCCTGTCATCAATGACTGATAACACCTCTATATACAGTAATAACACAGGATCCACCATTCACAATAGGTGATGTCACAGCTCACCTCCTCCTCCTGTACAATGACTGATAACACCTCTTATATACAGAAGATAACACAGGATCCACCATTCACAATAGGTGATATCACAGCTCACCTCCTCCTGTACAATGACTGATAACACCTCTATATACAGTAGATAACACAGGATCCATCATTCACAATAGGTATATCACAGCTCACCTCCTACTGTATAATGACTGATAACACCTCTATATACAGTAGATAACACAGGATCCATCATTCACAATAGGTGATATCACAGCTCACCTCCTCCTATAAAATGACTGATAACACCTCTATATACAGTAGATAACACAGGATCCATCATTCACAATAAGTGATATCACAGCTCACCTCCTGCTCCTCCTGTACAATGACTGATAACACCTCTATATACAGTAAATAACACAGGATCCACCATTCACAATAGGTGATGTCACAGCTCACCTCCTCCTCCTGTACAATGACTGATAACACTCTATATACAGTAGATAACACAGGATCCACCATTCACAATAGGTGATATCACAGCTCACCTCCTCCAACTATACAATGACTGATAACACCTCTATATACAGAAGATAACACAGGATCCACCATTCACAATAGGTGATATCACAGCTCACCTCCTCCTGTACAATGACTGATAACACCTCTATATACAGTAGATAACACAGGATCCATCATTTACAATAAGTGATATCACAGCTCACCTCCTGCTCCTGTACAATGACTGATAACACCTCTAAATACAGTAAATAACACAGGATCCACCATTCACAATAGGTGATGTCACAGCTCACCTCCTCCTCCTGTACAATGACTGGTAACACCTCTATATACATTAAATAACACAGGATCCACCATTCACAGTAGGTGATGTCACAGCTCACCTCCTCCTCCTGTACAATGACTGATAACACTCTATATACAGTAGATAACACAGGATCCACCATTCACAATAGGTGATATCACAGCTCACCTCCTCCTGTACAATGACTGATAGCACCTCTATATACAGTAGATAACACAGGATCCATCATTCACAATAAGTGATACCACAGCTCACCTCCTGCTCCTGTACAATGACTGATAACACCTCTATATACAGTAAATAACACAGGATCCACCATTCACAATAGGTGATGTCACAGCTCACCTCCTCCTCCTGTACAATGACTGATAACACCTCTATATACAGTAAATAACACAGGATCCACCATTCACAATAGGTGATGTCACAGCTCACCTCCTCCTGCACAATGACTGATAACACCTTTATATACAGTAAATAACACAGGATCCACCATTCACAATAGGTGATATCACAGCTCATCTCCTCCTCCTGTACAATGACTGATAACACCTCTATATACAGTAGGTAACACAGGATCCACCATTCACAATTGGTGAGATCACAGATCACCTCCTCCTCCTGTACAATGACTGATAACACCTCTATATACAGTAGATAACACAGGATCCACCATTCACAGTAGGTGATATCACAGTTCACCTCCTCCTCCTGTACAATGACTGATAACACCTCTATATAAAGTAGATAATACAGGACCCACCATTCACAATAGGTTATATCACAGCTCACCTCCTCCTCCTGTGCAATGACTGATAACACCTCTATATACAGTAGATAACACAGGATCCATCATTCACAATAGGTGATGTCACAGCTCACTTCCTCCTCCTGTACAATGACTGATAACACCTCTATATACAGTAGATAACACAGGATCCATCATTCACAATAGGTGATATCACAGCTCACCTCCTCCTCCTCCTGTACAATGACTGATAACATCTCTATATACAGTAGATAACACAGGATCCATCATTCACAATAGGTGATATCACAGCTCACCTCCTCCTCCTGTACAATGACTGATAACACCTCTATATACAGTAGATAACACAGGATCCATCATTCACAATAGGTGATATCACAGCTCACCTCCTCCTCCTCCTGTACAATGACTGATAACATCTCTATATACAGTAGATAACACAGGATCCATCATTCACAATAGGTGATATCACAGCTCACCCTCCTCCTCTCTGTACAATGACTGATAACACCTCTACATACAGTAGATAACACAGGATCCATCATTCACAATAGGAGATATCACAGCTCACCTCCTCCTCCTGCACAATGACTGATAACACCTCTATATACAGTAGATAACACAGGATTCACCAGTCACAATAGGTTATATCACACCTCACCTCCTGCTCCTGTACAATGACTGATAACACTTAAAAATATTTTTCCCCATGCTTTATAGGTGATATTTTAGGCTTCTGATGTGGATTTCACAGTGATTTTGGAAATCAGGCAATGCAGATGCTTTTCCTGCCAATATACATTTCCATTATAATCCTCCAATAATAAATAAGATAATAAAGGACTAAAATCCAAGATGCTTGTAGAGAGAGGCGCACTAGTTCTTGGCAAACATAAGGAAAACATGCTTACATAAAAAGAACTATTGATTACTCCGTGTTCTGTCTGTTTCTCTGGAGGCCGCTCTGGCTGTCAAAAAGTATCTGCACTTGTGTATATAAGCGGATCCTCTAAATTTGGAGTAATCTCTGTGGTGTTATGAAACACTCCAGCGAGCTTGTCTTTTACAGATCAGCGGCTGTGCACATGCAAATCGGCCACCAGTGAGCGCCGCTCGTCCCAGTGACTTTCCCCCTTTCTTAGAATGTACATGTGATGTCTTCATCTGCCAGACCTGGAGGAATATTGCACGGCCTGGCTCTCGCTCCAGCTCCGTGTTTATGAGACCTGACAAATGGGAAAATCCATGTTGTATAAATTACCGGCTTGCTGTCTATTTCCTGGCTAAACAATGTCTGTGATTAGAACCCCCACGTGCCGGAGTGACGACCGTACAATGAGATTCACTGCAACGTGGCCCCGGAGCGGTGTCAGAGGCCTCGAAGATGCGGCAGCGCCTAATGATATCTTCCAATAAATAGAATACCGATCTAATATCTGCTCATCCGCTCGTCCTCGCTAAGCCCGGTGTTTGCTTTGAACCAATATTTCATGTCACACGGTTATTTCTTTGTTATAATTGGGGCTGCAGGCTGCACAGTTGGGCATAGTATTACCCCACTCAGGATGTAAGAGAATCTGCAAAAAAAGGGAACATTCCTAAAAGTGTCATAAGTTCCGACAATGAGTATTGGCACTCTCTTGCTGGGCACTGATTAAGTCAATTGTCCTCCTGGGGAGATGCATGAGCATGGGGGTTCTCTTGCTGATCACTGATTATAAGTCAGTTGTCTCTGGGGAGATGCACTGAGCATGGGGGACTCTCTGTGATCACTGATTATAAGTCAGTTGTCCTCCTGGGGAGAGCACTGAGCATGGGGGACTCTCTTGCTTGTCACTGATTAAGTCAGTTTTCTTCCACGGTGATGCACTGTGTATGTGGGACTTGTTGCATGGTCACTGGTTATAAGCCAGTTGTGCAGCGCCCCTATTAGTCATCGCGCTACAAAGGGGTACTGCACTCCTCACAGAAGGTGCAGTATGCTTTGTCCTGGTAAGGAGTAGTAGAAACCTGAAGCTCCATCACCACACACACACACTAGTGATAGGGGACCAATCAGACACCCGTTACTAGGGTAACCGTCCCGATGGGAGCAAAGCTAGGTTATATATTGAGTGGGGAAGGTAGGAACAGTGACCAGACCAGATCAGAGAAAAACAGTGCAGTGAAGAGAGCAGAAGTGAAGAGAAACAGAGCAGCAGAGGAGAAGTAACGGGGAGGGCACCTCAACCTGGGGACCCATAAGAGAAAGGGGCAGATAGAGGGTAACCAAATACCCTGGCCCAGTCCAAAGCGGGGTACCAGCTCCGACGGGGATTAGAGGTCTATCCCTGAACCGAAAATTACCGGCGTGGTCGATGTCTTTTTAGGAGCACGATCCAACCGCCCTACACCAAGCACAGTCTCCACCAGAAGCGCTAAACTGGGTTGGGATCACCTTTGGAGAGATAAAGGGTTCCCATATCACCCGACGGGCCTGGTTCAAGAAGTGGTATTGTGCAGGGCACCACATAAAAGGACAGAGAAAGTGATAGAGAAGTAACACCAGTGGAGTTTCAGAGGGACACTGCTCACTACTAGAACCACCCGTCCACTACTTTAGCTGAAGGAACTGCATTACCCTGTAAACCTGCAGATTACCGGAGTAAAGTACCTTTTCAGAGTGAGAAACGTGTCTGTGCTTCTTTTTAGAGAACTGTGATTTACCTGCTTTGCTCCATAGTGACAACGCTGCCCTATTCCACGATTGCTACTTCCAACACCCAGGGAACTCATCCCTACCTGTAGATGGCTATGACATCTTGCTGCCGCACATCACCCTGGAGGTTTCAGTAGCGTCGTTGCCATCACCGGACCTACAGGTGGCGTCACGACTTGACTTTATTTATTTTCTTTTCTCTTTTTCTTGTCTGCCTAAGGGTACGGATTCGGGCACCGACCACCTGTTACATCCCCGTACCAGTACGCCCGAGATCTGAGGACCCCAAGCCCTTGGCACGAGACAGTTGTCTTCCTGGGGAGATGCACTGAGTATGGGGGACTCTCTTGCTTGGTCACTGATTATTTAAATAAGTTGTCTTCCTGGGGTGATGCACTGTGTATGGGTGACTCTCTAGCTTGGTCACTGATAAGTAAGTTGTCTTCCTGGGGTGATGCACTGTGTATGGGTGACTCTCTAGCTTGGTCACTGATTAAGTAAGTTGTCTTCCTGGGGTGATGGCACTGTGTATGGGTGACTCTCTAGCTTGGGCACTGATTATAATTCAATTGTCTTCCTGGGGTCATGCACTGAGTATGAAGGACTCTCTTGCTTGGTCACTGATTATAATTCAATTGTCTTCCTGGGGTCATGCACTGAGTATGTTTGGGCTCTCTTGCTTGGTCACTGATTATAAGTCAATTGTCTTCCTGGGGTCATGCACTGAGTATGAATGACTCTCTTGCTTGGTCACATTATAAGTTCAATTGTATTCTTCGGGTCATGCAGGAGTTGGGACTCTCTTGCTTGGTCACTGATTATAAGTCAATTGTCTTCCTGGGGTCATACACTGAGTATGGGGACTCTCTTGCTTGGTCACTGATTATAAATCAATTGTATTCTTCGGGTCATACACTGAGTATGGGGGACTCTCTTGCTTGGTCACTGATTATAAGTACAGTCGAACCTTGGATTACAAGTAACTTGGTTTCAAAGTGTTTTGCAAGACAAGCAAACATTTTTAACAAATTGTAACTTGGTGTAAGAGCAAGATTTGGAATAAGAGCAAAATGTAAGCTCTCCCCACCAAAGTACTGTATCTCCGTCCCTGCGCAGACACTGTACAGTAGTAGTACTCACCTCTTCTAGCGAATGTCCATAAGCCATCAGTCATGCTCTTCTCCTCACTTCCGGATTCCGACCTTTGCTTGTTCACCGCGCTCTGAACATGGAGCCTCCATACTAGGTATGGTAGATGTGTGATACTGCTACTAATTCAACTTTAGGTACTGTAACTGATTACATTTCTGCACATATGTAATCTGTATATTCCATAGAATTGCAATTAATTGCAAAAGTGTAATTATTGTATATGATTACAGTAGATATTTTTGGGTTGTGGAACGAATCATCAACATTTTAATTATTTCTTATGGGAAAATTTGCTGTGTTATACAAGTGATTTGGTTTACAAGCACATTCCCAGAACAAATTATGCTCATAATCCAAGGTCATACTGCGGTGTATGCACTATGGATGGAGCACTCTTTTGCTTGAGCACTGATTATAAGTCAATTGTCTTCCTGGGGTGATGCACAGGTTATGGAGGACTCTCTTGCCTGGGCACTGATTATAAGTATATTGTCTTTCTGGAGTGCATAATGTGGCGCCCCACTACGTAGGTGCCACAAAAGGGGTACTAGACCCAGAAAAGCGGTGTAGTACTCCACTGCAATTGGGACAATGGTCACAAGATGGAGCCTAAAGCTGACACCCCACACCAGAGCAGTAGGTGGGAGGGAACTCTGGGAGGATATATAGTGGCCTCTAAGGGGAACTAGTGAGGAGTCGGAGTCTAGGAGAGCAGAGCAGAGGAGTTGGAGGAGTCGGAGGGAACGAGGCAGCCAGCCTGCAAGGACAAAGAGGGCCAGCTCGGCTGAGGGGCCCTGAAAGGAACAGATCCCAAAAAGAAACAGAGAAAGCAAGGAAACTCAGAATTGCAGAGTTAACTTGAGTGGGGAGCGAGTAACGGAGAGAGTTTGCCCCATAGGAAGAAACCCGGGTACCGGAGCCTGCACCTGTGAGTACTCTAAGTCTCACAGAAAATCCGTACAACAGGGATATTGTAAATACAGCAATGACTCCCAAAGATCCCACAAGAGAGAGGGGGCGTGTCCAACAGCTAATGGCGCCGGACGCGTACTGAAGAGGCTCCGACACACAGATCCTAATAGCGGCACTTAACGGCTCACCCCGAGCTCCAACAAGCAGCCCTGAAGCCCGCCTGCCATCCCGGCACCCCTCGGTCATGCCCAGAGCGAGTTCCAGATGGAGGGAAACCGGGAACAAGCTCACTAACTTCTTCCAGCCTGAAGGGCAGAGATCGTCCAAGATGGCGCCCGCCAGGGAAGACGCTGCAACAGCCCCGGCTCACAACTCGTCTCATTCACCCCGATCTCCCCGCCGCTCAGCTGAACAGCACGCAGGGACCAGAGATGACTCTCCAATCACTAAGAGGTACATGAGAGACATGTTGGGGGCAATGCGGGACTCCATGCTGGGAGAACTGCGCAGTATGAGAGAGGAGATGAAGGCGGAAATGGCGGCCATAGGAGAAAGAACCTCTAAGGTGGAAGCCAAAATGGTCGACTATGCCTCGGCTCATAACAACCTAGCAGACAGTTATGATACACTGGATAGGGAAATGGGCTCCATGCAAGCTAGGCTGTGCCACCTGGAGGACGGTCTCCGTAAAAGAAACATCAAACTCAGAGGGGTCTTAGAGGAGCAGGAAACAGAGGATCTCCCAGGGACTGTAGCTGCATTTTTGACTGCAGCGTTGCCGGACACCCCTCCGGAGATGATGGAAGTAGTGAAGGTTTACAGGCTCCCAAAACCTGCTAAACTTCCCAAAGAAACCCCTAGAGACATTCTGATATCATTTTTGAGACCGGACTCAAGAGACACTCTCCTTTATGCCATGAGAGCGAATCCCACACTGCCAAAGCCCTTTGACAAAGTGGCGACCTATCCGGACTTGTCGCCAGGAACGCTGGCTAGGAGACGTGAGTTCTCCTCCAGCTGCCGTACGTTACGAGAAAAGGGGATCCAGTATGCATGGGGCTCCCCCCCAGCTGTAAACTTTCGTTACAAGGGAACTAGGCATTCCTTTGCGTCCCCCACTCTACTTAGGAAAGCTTTAAAAGCATGGAACATGGCGCTCCCTAGCCCCCATCCACGCTCACCAAGGGCCCCTCCTGAGGACCCCCAGGCTACACACCTTCGGGGACAAGATTGACTGTGACGTCTCTCGGGCTAAGAAACTTTGGATCTTTGTGGCTCTGCCTCCTTGATTGGCTATTTGCTAACTTATTCTCACTGGACTTCCTCTGCGGAGTCGTCGGTGGCTCCCCAGGATTAGAGGATTAGAGGTCTCCTCTGGAACTGGGGTGACCTCAGTCCTGACCTCTCCCTGGAGAGACTCAAGTGGGAATCCTTGTTCTACCCCCATAAGTCTAGACATTTCAGTCTGACTTAACTGCGAGTTTACATTTGTGTTATTACCCTGTATATAATCTCCCCCCCTAACCCCCCCCCCACCTACTACCTACCCCCTTCCTCCCCCCCCCCCTCCACATTCCCTAACAACTCTATCTTTACCACCCTTCCCATCAACTCTGTTCTTCTCTCTCTTACTTCTCCAGGGGCTGCTTCTCGGGTCCCCTTTGGCGCCTCCGCAAGTTTGTAGTGCTCTCTCAACAATCAATAATGTCCCAATCTACCTTGTCACACGCTCCTTCCACTCTACAGATGGCGTCCCTCAACGTACGAGGTTTGAACTCTCCGGTGAAACGCTCCTTTCTCTGGAGAGAGACCAAGAGACTCAATGCAGATGTAATCTGTATTCAGGAAACGCACCTACTATTGGAGGACAACCATAGGGTAAGACACCCCTCCTACCCCCACATATTTTTCGCTAATAACAAAACAAAAACAGCAGGAGTTTGCGTGTTGGTTAGCAACAGAGTCCAGTTTCAGTTCCAATCCATGAAGGCCGACCCATTGGGAGATACCTCATTCTTAACTGCTACATAGCTGGGGAGCTGCTCACCATAGTGACGGTATACGCCCCGAACTCTGGCCAAATAAAATTCTTGAGGTCCCTCTTCAAAAAGGTGAGAGACTTCGCAACGGGATCTTTGATAATGGGTGGGGATTTTAACCACGTTTTGGAGGCCAGACTGGACTCTTCTGCGCCCTCCACAAGAAGGGGGGGAGACTTGGCCGATGTGAGTAGGGAGTTCAAACTCCATGATGTGTGGAGGTATCTACACGCGGAGGAGAGGGATTACTCCTTCTTCTCCAGCTCCCACAAATCCTATTCTAGGATTGACTACTTTCTAGTGGGAGACGACATTTTGCCCCGTTGTTCTGCAGCCTCCATAGGCCTGATCACATGGTCAGATCATGCACCTGTGACGCTGTCGATCAATCTGGGGCAAAAAAGTGGTACTCATCGCCGTTGGAGGATGAACGTCGGACTCCTATCGGACCAACTCACTCTTGACTTCCTAGACACAAAACTGGAGGAATTCTTCCACATAAACGACAATAAGGAAGTGACAGATGGCACTCTCTGGCATTCCCATAAGGCAGTTCTCCGAGGCCTCCTGATACAGAAAGCTTCCCAACAGAAGAGGGTGCGAGAGAGGGAGTGGAGGGAATGGACTGATCAAATACGGGACTTAGAAAAGGTAAATAAAATTAGCCCTTCCCCACTTCTGACATCTCAAATACTAGGGTTACGCACAAAACTCAGATCCCGACTGCTATTCTACCACGAACTAAGCTTGAGAAAACTAAACACTCAATATTACTCGGCGGGGGACAGGGCAGGTAAACTCCTCTCAAAAAGACTGAAAAAACGGGTAACACGTTCCATGGTGACAACTATGTCTACGCCGGAGGGAAATCAGGTCAGGGACCCGACGGAGATAGTGGAAGTTATGGCGGACTATTATTCTAGACTATACAACCTTGCCGGTGATCCCCAGACTCCACAGCCCTCACAAAATCTAATCCAGGACTATCTGTCGCGACTTGACCTCCCATCCCTGCAACCAGACGTACTGTCAGATCTGAATAAACCATTTACGTTATCTGAAGTGACGGCAACTATCCAGACGCTCAAATCTAACTCCGCACCAGGCCCAGATGGGTTTGCAAATGAATACTATAAACTCTGTTCGTCTCGACTGGCTCCCTACCTCCTCCGTCTTTTCCAGTTTTGGCAAGATGAGGGATCTCTTCCAGCTGAGGCTCTGGAAGCTACGATCACCACTATTCACAAGCCGGGGAAGCCCCCAGATATGCCAGGCAGCTATCGCCCCATCTCGCTACTCAATACAGATGTAAAGATTTACGCAAGGCTGCTGGCTTCCCGTCTGGCTCAGGTGATCCCACAACTGGTGAACTCGGACCAGGTGGGTTTTGTAGCGGGACGTCAGGCAAGAGACGGAACCAGACGTGTGTTGGACCTGATTGAGATAGCGGAGGGAAGAGGAACCCCCAGTGTATTCCTGTCTCTGGACGCCGAAAAGGCGTTCGACAGGGTGCACTGGGGATACCTGAGAGAGGTTCTAGGAAAATTTGGATTCTCCGGCCCGATCCGGAAGTCCATTCTGAGTTTGTACTCCAATCCAGGCGCCAGGGTGTCCATGTCAGGATACTTCTCACGACATTTTGCAATCACGAATGGGACAAGGCAGGGTTGCCCCCTGTCACCCCTGATATTTGCCCTGGTCATGGAGCCTCTCGCCGCCTCGATCAGGTCCAACTCACATATCACTGGTATTCAAGTCGGAGTTAAACAGCATACCATAGGATTATATGCGGATGACGTTATAGTGACATGCACAAACCCTGACGACTCTCTCCCGGCCTCAATTCGGGAACTGGAAACTTTTTCCAGAATTTCCTACTACAAGTTGAACGTGGGGAAATCGATGGCGCTCCCGATTAATATAACGGGGTCGGAGCTGGGGGCCCTCTCATCTCGATTCCCTTCACATGGGCTCCAGACGGCATACCCTACTTGGGAGTCGTTCTGTGCTCTTCACAGAAAATAGCACGTGTTAATATATCAAAACTGATGGAATCTCTGAGGGGCTCCCTAGACTCTGGTCCCTGCCCCCCACTATCCTGGATGGCTCGCATTCAGGCTTTCAGGATGATCGGGCTACCAAAAGTGCTCTACCTGTTCTGATGCCTCCCATTGAACTACCCGCCCTCGCTTCTCACACAATTACAGAGACAAATTAATAGTTTTGTCTGGGCGAAGGGCAGACCAAGGGTTAATAAACAGACGATGTACCTGAAACTTAAGGGGGGGGGCATGGGAGTGCCAGATGTGAAGGCATACCTAAAAGCAACTATCCTCGAGGCGTCAAGGGAGCTGTGGAAGAGACAATCAGACCTGGGTTGGATTCAATTGGAGATGGATTTAGCGCCAGAGATTCCTCCATACAAGCTCTTGGCTGGGAGGGGATTGGGTCCGGTGGAGGTGATACATCCGCTGTCCACAATTCGAGCAATGCAAAAAGTCTGGGGAGGAGTTCCCGCTTCATGGATCAGACTTGCTCCAGACGAGCTCCCCATGGAAGCTTTCCAGATTCATATTCCAACGTTAAACCTGACAACGTGGCAGGATTTGGGAATTGGCACCCTGGGAAACCTGATGAGGGATGGGAAGCTACTCTCCTTCCGGGACTTTTCCGATGGGAAGGGTGAGCTGGAAAATACCTTCCTCCAATACTCCCAGATATGCCACTTCCTCAAATCCTCAGACTGCACTCATGATTTGAAATTGCCTACTCCTTCCCTCTTCAACAGCATATCCTCGCGGATGGTGGAGTCCGTAAGGGCCTTTCCGCTATCTACGAGGGTTTGCTGTCCCAAAACATTCCTAACAAGCTATACTATATGGAAACTTGGGAGAGGGAATTCAATTTTTCTGCAGACTTAGATGAATGGGAGGGAGCAATCAGAAGTGTCACCCAATCCACAAGATGCATAAATCACCTGGAGTCCCTCAAAAAAATACACCTAAGATGGTATACCCCCCGTCCAGGCTGGCTAAATTCGGGACAGGTAACTCTCCCCTGTGCTGGAGACAATGTGGACAGAAGGGAGATTTGCCCCACATGTGGTGGTACTGCCCTAGGATTTCACAGTTCTGGACTCTGGTGGCTAGCCTGGTAGGGTCGGTTACCGAAACATTTATTCCCTTAACCCCACAGCTGGCAGTACTTCATATAGGAGCGGAGGTTCTCCCTCCGATCCCAAGACATGTTACCTCATATATCCTGACCGCGGCCAGACTGTGTGTGGCGGCCGCATGGAAGAATACTACGCCACCATCTCTGAGTGATGTTACCAATAAATTGAATATAATCTTCTGCCATGAATATCACCTAGCGATGGACGCTCCAAGACGCAGATATATTGGAGAGGCCTGGCACTTGTGGGCATCGCACCCAGCTGCTATGAAACCTATGTTCTAGGCGTCCATCGGGGCGGTCGGGAGGCAGCTCCTTACCTTCCTTCTTACCTTGCTCTTCTTCACTCCACCTTATCATGAAATTTCCTCAAAATGTGCTTATACTCATTTCCATACACTACCCCATTACCTATCTCACGATCTCTCTTTCTCTCTTATCCTACTCTCTATTATTCCTCCTGGCTCATCCCCTCCCCCCCCTCTTCCCATCTCACGCTACATAACTTTCCCTTTTTACCTCGCCCACTCTAAAATTCTCGATCTCTTCCCTCCCAACCACCAACCCTCCTCCCTCCTCCTCCCCCCCCCCACCCCTCCCCCCCCCCAGTTGGTTTTGCTCATCCCTCTCCCAATCAAGCTTTCGGGGTTGAGCACTTTGTCGTTCAGCTCACTACCTTAGGTTGGCCCCACCGTGGGAAAAAGCCCACCGACCACCGGGCCTTCAGACATCGCCACTTGCAGAAATCCATACGTTCGACAAGTAACATGGACTGTGCCGATCACCCCCAAGAGTCTCCCTAACCTCACCTCTCTGCCCTCACCCCCCCTCCCCCCTTCCTTTTTCAATATAAATTTCCTGATGTTTTACTTTACTGAAGTGTTGTCATACGTTCACTATATGGCTTGTTATTACTTCTTCTATGCACATTTACAATATGTTGTTCAACTTCTACATCCAATAAAATTTATTGAAGTGTAAGATCCCACAAGAGGGAAGCCAGAAGTGCAGTAGGCAGCTGCTGCATTCAACAAAAGGTTAACCCGACGGGTACAAAAGGGAGAGGAGACAGAACAAGAAGCAGCAGGAGGCCAGATCATCTGTAGGAGATCAGGCTTCACACTGGGAACAGAATAGAAGGAAAAGAAAGGAACATAAAGGAGGGTTCCGTCTGCAGCCAGAAATCCCAATTGCAGCCTGGAGCATTCACCAGTATACCATCTACCGAACTGTTGAACTGTAAGGCTGAATGAAAGTGTTCAAGTAAAGTGACCCGGTGAAGTGAAGCTTTGACTCTGCTGCATCCTTTCCTTTCAAATATAAACTACTTGCTTTTCAGCATCACTGCCCCGGTGGTCCAGTCCCGCCTGTGGGGACTATTACATCCAAGCCGCAATACCACCGACCACCGGAGGACTGTGGCGGCGCTGGTGATCATCACCAGACTCTGCAGGTGGTGTCACGACAAAGACAACTTGTAAATAATCCCCTGTAAATATTCAGTTGACCCCCAGGGCCATGGCTTCGGGATGGCCACCCGTGACTTCCCGGACTGAGAGAAAGAGAGCCCGAAAGTTGAGTACCCCACATCCCTGGGTGCGCGTCACATAACACTGTGAGGAATATGGAAAATATTCGGACATTCCTGTCAATAAAAAAAAGAATACATAGTTTTAGTCTATATTTATAAGTCATTTATAGTTTAACATACTGTATGTTAGTTGCACACATCAGCCACTTCACTGTGACCCCCCTCTTTTTCCAGGAGACCAAATGGTCTTCCTGGCAGATAGGTGTAAATTTTTATTAATCTAGGGATGCTACTGCCACTGGCAGAGGGTGAGGTGCCAAAAAGTAGTTAAGTAATTAAGAAGCCAAGATGCCTAGTCTCTGACAGGAAAAACTTCCTGCAGAGCACAAAGGCTCAAAGGACCCTCTCAGACTTGCTGGTGCTGGAACATTATTCTGAATGATGAAAATACCTTAAATCTGAGACTGACACTGATCACATTCCCGAACTCATGAGAGCCAGATGCACACACTTCAGGTTCCCGTTATTTCCTAGTGCCCTGGTTTAGTGAGATACAAAGAACGACTAGCAGAAGCTCGATAGAGCAGAAGTATTTGTTCTCTAAGTGTAGGGGAGATCCAGCTGGATCTGATGGCACCAGATTCTACAGTAAGTATATTTTCTTGCTGGGGTGTAATGCACTGTGCATGGGGCCCTCTCTGGCTGGGATGCTATGTATAGAGCTGGCTGGGGCACTATGATTAGATAATCTTTCTGGCTGATGCACTGTATATAGGGTGCTCTATACAGTGCTGTGGAGCTCTGTCTGGCTGGTATAATGTGTGTTGTTCATTAAGATTCACTCTGCATAAAGTACACTCTGACTAAGGCACTGTGCATGCATGTGCTCTCTAGTTTAGTTATGTATGGGGCTGATCTTTGGTCTGAGTGATTTACTGTATATACAGGCCCTCTCTGACTGATGCATTGTATATGGGATTGACATAGGCTTGGCTATTGCACATGGACAATCTTTGGCTGGGGAAATGTGCAAGAAGATACTTTCTGGCTAAGATAATGGACATATGGCCACTTTCGGGCTGTGACACTATAGTGCACCTTTTGCTGAGCCACTATGGAATGACCTTGGTTCAATGACTGTGCTGGGAGATACTCTCTGGCTGGCTGAGGCGCTGGGCATAGTTCACTTTCTGGCTGAGGCACTGTGCATGGGACACATTCTAGCTGGGGGACTATTTATTGTACACTCTGACTAAGGCACTGTGTATATACACAATCCCTGACGAAAACACTGTAAGGAGGTGGCCAACACCAGGAAGATTCCTACCCTTGAAAAAGTTGTTGCTTTTACATGTTCTTATATATAATGTATATGTCTGTGAATAGTGTAATAGTAGGTTTAATCCAAAGGTGAGAGCGCAGTGTTAGCAGCCACCCCTAGATGTCACCAATGTTGGGTTCACTTTTTGTAGGGTGGTCTAGTCTTTAGGGGACAGGGCTGAGAGAGTAACATTGGAGCAGGCCCATAGAAAAGGGGGATATAATGTCTGGCCTTTACTGTTTCATCAGGATTTTGTAGAACCAGTGCCAGTTTTTCTACAAAATCCTGATGCACTAGGTTGATTCCAGACTCCACAATCTGGGCACCAATGGTCTCAGAAGATGCCGGTGAGCACCATTCCCTCACCCTTCCCTATTTCAAGCAGGAAAGGGAGAGGAAAATAATGTAGAACATATTAGCAAGAGGCATAAGTGACAGGCAGGAGGTAGTGAATGTGACCGGGCCCGTATTACAGTGTAAAGACCCAATGGAGGAGAATAAAGGAGCAAGATGGTGCCCCTAACCCAGCGGTCACAGAGTGAACTGTAAAGACAGTGGTGAACCAGTTTTGTCGCAGAAATGCTCAGAGAAGGGAAAGAGTTCTCCAGGCTGGAGGCCATTGATCCTGGAAGTATAGCTGTGCAGGGTGTTACAACTGCAGAGTAACACATTGACCCTTGAGGTTGGATATTTGGGGATGGCATAGAGAGAATTTTTTAGGCCAGTCAGAGGCAGTAATAAAAAAAGTAAGCTCTTAACTTGCGAAAGCTTCTGGATCTTTACCCTGGGAACTAGTGTCCCTCTAGGTCTGAATACCAGACAAGATTTATTAATCATCTAATACTGAAATTTATTATCATCTCATTGTTCTCTTTACAAGCTTCTTACTTTTCTGTGTATAGTTAATACTTTTTATATTTGCATTGTTGTTTTTCATTTTGTATGTTGTTCATATGTCTGTTCTCATTTGGTGGTTTCTAGATGCCCACATGTGTTGTGTATGTGTTAATTAATAGATTGTGCCTTATAACACTCCCACATGAGTCCACCTTCAAACCAAGGGTATAAAGTCCCCGTTACACATAACGATTTCCCAGCAACCCGACCAACAATCGGGGTCGCTGGGACATCGTTATCTGATCGCTGGTGAGCTGTCACACGCAGACTCACCAGAGATCAATCACCTGTGTAACAACCTCGACATCGTGGAAAAGAATATAAAAATTCTTTCCAACGATGTCAAGGTCCCGCTACACTGAGGTAAGTGGGAGAACGCTGTAACCAGGATAAATATCGGTTACTAGCGCAGCACTCTGCTTAGCTACCCCAATGTTTATCCTGGTTACCAAGCACAGCGTGCACAGTGTGGCGCTGGGCATCGGTCGGGAGGTCATTGATTGTTGGTCTCCCACTGTCATACACGCTGATGCTGGGCGCCCAGCGGGAGACCAACGATCAAAAAATGGTCCTGACCATTTACCAATGATCAGCGATCAGCGAACTGATCGCTGGTCATTGGTACATGTCACACGTAGCGGCTTCGCTACGAGGTCACTGCAACATCACAAAACCGGTGATGTTGCAACGATATCGTTAGCAATATCATTGCGTGTAAGACTCCGGTCGAAACATGTTGGTTGTTTTACTGGTTGCCCAATGTGAAGCTGTCTATTCATTTTCAATAAAACTGCACTGGGAGTATGTCTGCAGTGCTGGATCATTCATTTCATTTCTACTGTCTGCTGCTGTCCAGGACCAGTACAGGATCTCTGCCTGAGCCCCCCCCCACCTGGAGGATTTTAACTGTTGCACGGTGAGCAGCTTGTCCTCTTTCTCCCTGTCCTTCCCTGATGTTTATATCTGGGGATGGAGCCACACAGAACCCCCTTGATTATCCTGAATACCTGGTGGGACATCGTCTGCACCTGAAGCTGTCGGGTGGGTGTGTGTGAAGATATTGATAAAGTCTGAACTCTGACAAGTGAATGGTGAAATGTTGCTTGGACTGTGCTGCAAGTAAAGTAGTGAAAGTTTTGAGCTGTCATGGGCTCTTTCATTGTAACCGTAAAACAGTAACCGCACAGTGTAAACAAGATGATGATGTGAAATGTGCCTACGACCAAGAAGTACTGGTGCAGTAAGATAAGTGTGCAATCACCACCTGTGTTTGTAACATGCTGGGGCAAAGTCATAGACCCTCTCACCCATGACCGCCACATTACAGCACAGTAGATGACAACTATCTCTACCTTTGGCACTGTGGATTGTTCCCATACAGGCTATGGCACTGTGTAAGTGGAATTCGCTGGTTGTCACTGATTACAGAATTGTCCTCTCCCTCTTCCTTGGCTTTATGGATGTTATCTCTGACACCGATAATGGGAAGCAACCTTTGGGAGCACCTTGACTGCCACTTGGATACTTTGACCACCATATTGGGGGTATAGATATTTTTGGGTACACTCTAAAGTGTAAATGTCATTTCTCTGAAGAAAAAAAAAACAAAAAAAAACAATACTGCACTGGTTGTTAATGATGGGTCACATTGCAGCTAAGATCATGCTTTTTTGTGCCATATGACTTAATTTCTTACATTTTTCTTTTAAAAACTGCAAACTCTTTTAAAAAATTGCAATGTGACAGCAGAGAAGGGGTTAACATAGATTGTGACTGAGCTGTGTGGAGCCAGATGACAGATCAAAAGCTGATCTTGACATTCTGACATTGCTTAGCACTGTGCTGTAACCTGGAGTAATCTGATATATTTTGTCCTCATCAACTGCGTTCAGCAGTGTGGATGCTGTGTAGGCCCCACCCCCTTTACCCTTATATGGTTACATGGCCCGTAATTAGTGTGAGAAGCTTGAAGACGGATCTGACTGAGAATGAGCATATGTCTGCTTCACACACAGTCTAGTAGGGACGCCTTGTGGAAGGTTTCTGAATGGCTTTCAACCAGAATTCTCTAATAAAGTATATCTGAAAGTTTAATAAAATCACTTGCTCAACATTATTATGAAATAAAAATTTAAATGGCGGTTATGCTTTAAAGAAAAAAAATCTAAAAAATGGCAACTACGCCTTTGGTAGGATTATACCTACCACTGAAATTGTGGACCCCGGATGTACTTTGTGGTTCTAGTAGGGCAAAGCTAGAACATGATATTTAATGTGGATTGCTATTCTTCTTGTATGTTTGGACTATGTCAAACTAATATCACTGATTTTAAGAATAGAAATTCAGGTCATATGGGCATCTCATTCCTTGGTTGTGAGCAAAGCAATCATGGAGGAGCTCAGTCTCCGCGTGCTCCCGGTACAAAGTGATGAATATGGATATTCATTTAGAAACTGCTTATCCTTATTAGCATATATTTTTCATTTTATGTTATTTTATTTTACTATATGCTCCATGCCGAATAATCTGAGCACCTTTCAAATGTAAAATTGTGGATTATCCATACTTTGCCTCTAAATCCGGCCTTTAGTAAATGGAGGTATTTCTTTCTAGAACATTAGTAAAAATAACGTAACATCCTTCAAATGAAGAAAACAGCTTCCACCTTGTAATTCATTGTTTGCTCACCAGGCATATAATAACCGCGCCGTGTGAGTAATACATTTCAGAAAATCACATTTGGAGATTTTTTTTTCCTTATTGTCCGAGGCAGAGGAATAAGATGGAAAGGCGGAGGGGGGATAATGATTTTAGATGGTGTGCTATTGTGTGTCATTCCGGGTTCTGACAAAATCCTCAATTCTAGATAATTGTTAAAGGATAATGGGACCACAGCTATCAGACAAAAGCAATTAAACGTCCTCTTGAAATCTAATTTCGTTAAAAATTGATTTTTTTTTCTATCAATTTTTTGGGTAAACTCAAGTTAATAACTCTTATAATTTCTGGCATTTCGGACGTTAGTCATATTTTTATTGTATAGGATTTTTTTATTTATTTATTAAGACAAAAAAATGTTCATAAAATTAATGCAAATGGTGGCTCATTGGATGGAGCTTAACTTTGACTAAGGTCCAAGAAGGACAGAAACACATTCTTTCTTTTGCTCTATCTATGTTATTGTAGATTAACTGTATCCCACCACAAAAAAAAACAAATTTCTAAAGGGCTGTCATACTGTAGAGGAATCACCTTTATTCTAGGGCTGTCACACTGTAGAGGAATCAGCTTTATTCTAGGGCTGTCACACTGTAGAGGGATTAGATTTATTCTAGGGCTGTCACACTGTAGAGGGATCAGCTTTATTCTAGGGCTGTCACACTGTAGAGGGATTAGATTTATTCTATGACTGTCTTATTCAATGACTTTTAGAGTATACAAGGATCACAGCAGTATTTCAACCTCCCCATCTGCGAACAACTTTCTTTGTCTAGTACAAAAGCTCACTTCATAGGGTCAGCCTGGAGATCGAATTTCTAGAACAGCCTTTCATTGTCATATTGTAATCCTGGGTCTGTGAATGGACCATGGCTAATTTAGCAATGAATACATTACATTTCAAATGCCCTTGTTTCCCACAGCAAATATGGAATGAAAGCGCATTTGTTGAGTACTTTGAAGCCAATCAGAGGTGAGAAAGCTTTCACCTTGTTTGTGTTCTCTGGAAGGTCTCCCGTGGCTTTCATCCTGTATCCTGGAAGACTGCATTTTCTGCCCAAGGTATGCATAGGGTATAATCTCTGGTTAGTGATAATGAATTTAACCATTAACTGCTTTGGTCTCCATTCCCCTACAAATACATGTTTTCACTACAGTAAAGTCACATTGGCAACAAAAGGGTTATCAGGTAGTCAGCCCTGTGGTGTAGATGTGTTTCGGGAGAAAAAGGCGGCACTTTCTGAATCGTAGTAAGTGTAGTGAATTTGTATTAGAGAGAAGCATGAAGTCAGGACCCACAATGGGTATGTGATTGGAAGGAGACATTTGGTAGCAAGTCTGTAAGTGGGTAAAAGATTTGGCAGTTTCCTTGATACTCTGAGACGTGAAGGAGAAAAAAGGAGAGCTCTTCTGTTGCAGTCAGTACAGCCAGGAGCCCAGGAGGGGATAGCTGTGCGTTTGTACGGACCCTGAGATAGCAAAGGTGAAATATTGTAGCTGAGGTAATGTGTTGGCTAAACCTGGAAATGTTGGAGAAGAAATACTGTAGAAATAAAACAGTTGAAATGGATTTTTCATATATTCCAAATAAAGAAAATGTTGATCGCAAGTAGGGATGGGCGAATCTACTCGCTAGGACTCGTTACTCGGCGAGTAGTAAGGGACTCGCAGGACTCGGTACTCTGCGAGTTTCCAGTGATTACTCGCACGAGTCCAATGCAAATCAATATCAATCCTAGTTTTGTCAAACGCTGACAAAACTAGGATTGCCATTGTTTGCATTAGACTCGCTACTGTGCCAGTGATAGCAGGGAAACTCGCAAAGTAACTGCTGTTTCTTTGCGAGCCGAGTCCAGCTGTCTTCTCTGTGCAGCTCCAGGGTCCTAGAGCCCGCCTGCTCACAGAGATTATGTAGCAGTGCTGAGATTGTTCTCAGTCTGCTCATTCCCTGTGCATAGACATCTATATCTATGCACAGGGGATATAGCAGAGAGGACATCGCGTTTTGGACTACGTCGGACGGAAGAGGATTTTTTTAATTAAAGATGGAGTCCCTAATGGCTTTTTTTTTTATTTCAAATAAAAAATTTTCTCTGTGTTGTGTTTTTTTAACCCTTTATTGGAGATTCTTAGTGGCTGGGTCAAACGTGGCCTGACATTAAGAATCTCGGGCTTAATACCAGCTTGTATAACAAAGCTGGTATTAACCCCTTTATTACCCAGCGTGCTACCGCCACCAGGGCCGCTGGAAGAGCGGGGTTCAGCACCAGAGGATGGCGCTTCAATGAACGCGCCATCTTCTGGGGCGGCTGCGGGCTGCAATTTGCAGCGGGGGGTGCCCAGAAAGCTTGGGCATCCCTGCGCTGCGGATTCCAGCCCCCAGCTGCTTAGCTGTACCTGGCTAGACATAGAAATTGCGCGGAGCCCCACGCATTTTTTTTTTATTATTTCATGAATTTCAGAGTCAGAGTCTCAGAGTCAAGAGTCAGAATCTCAGAATTTCATGAAATAATTTTAAAAAAATGCGTGGGGCTCCGCGCAATTTCTATTTCTAGCCAGGTACAGCTAAGCATCTGGGGGCTGGAATCCGCAGCGCAGGGATGCCCAAGCTTTCTGGGCACCCCCCGCTGCAAATTGCAGCCCGCAGCCGCCCCAGAAGATGGCGCGTTCATTGAAGCGCCATCCTCTGGTGCTGAACCCCGCTCTTCCAGCGGCCCTGGTAGCGGTGGCACGCTGGGTAATAAAGAAGTTAGGGCCAGCTTTGTATTATCAGCTGGCCCTAAGCCCGAAATTTATGGCGGTCACGCCAATATTAGACATGACCGCCATGATGTTCTATTAAATTGTTTTAAAAAAAACACAACACAAAGAAAATTTTTTATTAGAAATAAAAAAAAAAGCCATTAGGGACTCCATCTTTAATTAAAAAAATCCTCTTCCATCCGACGCAGTCCAAAACGCGATGTCCTCTCTGCTACATCCCCTGTGCATAGATATAGATGTCTATGCACAGGAAATGAGCAGACTGAGAACAATCTCAGCTCTGCTACATCATCTCTGTGCACAGACATTCATGTCTGTACACAGGGAATGAGCAGACTGAGAACAATCTCAGCACTGCTACATCAGGCAGCAGGCGGGCTCTAGGACCCTGGAGCTGGCAGCCAGCACACTGACCAGACAGGACTCTTATCTGTGCGAGTTTCCCAGCGATTACAGTTACAAAGTAAACGAGTCCAATGCAAATAAATGACAAAACTAGGATTGCTTCAGGCTGAAGCTTCCGAGACACATCTGCGATTTGTAAATCTCACACTACTCGCTATTACTCGCTTCCCCATTCATTAACATTGGACTCGCTAGACTCGCAACGAGTAGCGAGTCCTGTGCTCGGACTCGCTAGAGTCAAGCGATTCCAAGTAATTTAGGATTCGCCCATCACTAATCGCAAGTAATGTTCGGTCATATGTAACTATTATGTCTGTAGCTCTGTGGAATATACTCGATATAATTATTTGTACCAGCTACCGATTATACATATGTTCTACCAAGTTCATCATTAAAATTCATTTTATTTTTGTCATGCCTCGGATTTGAAGATTAGTAACAGGATGTGGGATTGTTTAAATTGCAAAAAAGAAGACTGAGAGGAGACTTAACTGCTGTCTACAAATATCTCAAGGGTTGTCACATCGAAGAGGGATCAGCTTTATTCTAGAGCTATCAACTGTGGAGGGATCAGCTTTATTTTAGGGCTGTTACACTGTAGAGGGATCAGCTTTATTCTAATTTGCACAAGAAAAGACTGGAAGCATTGGGATGAAACTGAATGGCAGGAGAAACAGACCAGATATAGCAAAAACGTTTTGGTAGTGAGGGTGATCAGTAGAGGTGATGAGTTCTCCTTCAATGGAAGTATTCAATCAGAGGCTGGACAGACATCTGTCTGGGATGATTTAGTGAATCCTGCTTTGAGCAGGGGGTTGGACCAGATGACCCATAAGGTCCCTTCCAACTCCACCCTTCTACGATTCTATCCTCAGTGTTCTGGTTTGTCTCCCTTCCACTGAGCCACAGTTTTGATTTGGTTGCTGTCCAGGTCCTGATAGTCTTTGTGTTCTTTGCCTTTCTGCCAACAGGTGTTTCTATGCTGTAATTGACTCACCATAGCCGGGTCTTCACGTCTCGGGCGTTGCTTCTCCCGTCACGGTTCCGCGCCCGAGGCTGTGGGGCCCGGTGGTCCAGATCAAAAGGGGTTTTGTTGAACAGATAGGGGTTAATTCTTACTTGTCGTGACGCCACCTGCGGGAATCCGGTGATTTCACCGGCGCTGCTTGGGCCTCCGGGGGATGGACGGCAGCTAGATGGGACGCTCCCCACAGGATGAGCGGGAGTCACGGGGTCAGGAGCTGTCCTTGATGGAATATGGCAGCTTTGTAGTTCTGCGTGTTAGATCCAGGAATAATGCGCAGACACACCAAAGTCTTTTAGGTATCTTTACTGGTGGCAACAGGTACCCTCGGACCGGGTGATGAGGTTGACACTCCTGGAGTTTCCACAGCAAGCAGTGTGTAGGCTTCCTTCTCTATTGTTCTGGTGGGGTTGGGTGGATATGGAATCCTGCCGGACCGGGTTGTACGTTCGGGGTAACGTGATTCACCTGTGTTAACTGCACTGAGGGCACTATTAAAGGGACTAAGTTATATATATCCTCCTCCCTGGGCTCTCGTCCATGGGTGCTTCAGGTGTACAGGGGGCTAGACTCCCTGGTTGAGGTGCTGGTCTTTCTGTAGTTTACGTGGTAATTCCCACAGCTCGGTTCCAGTAACCGGATGGTGAGGGAGAGTTAGGATAACTCTTCTGTCCCTGAGAGGTGCTTTTCTCCTGTCCTATGACCCCAGTTGCAAGGGTCTCTCACTTGCTGGGTGTGCTGGTTTGGGCCTAGTGTGTCTCCAGTACCAGCAACTGCACACTTCCTGCAGCTCTCCTAGCGTCTGCACACTCTGATGTTTCTCCCTCCAGGACCCTATTTATAGGGGGAACTGGCTTAAGGTAACCAGTGGAGCTCCCCCTATAGGCATGGGGTGAAACAGGGAGTAAAAAGTGTTTAAAGTTAGTGGTGAGTGCTACTTGCTGTGTACATTCCATTTGTGTACCAAGAGTTCTGTGGTGCCCCAACCAGGGTGCCAGGGTGCCACATAATTCCATCTGCTCTATCACCCAGTGGGTGTAACTATTTAAAGCTTCCCTGTTCAAGATATTTCTGAAGTGGACCCTGCTTGGAATTACAGCCTTCTGCCAAGTGCTTTTTTTTTAGTTTGCAGCTTCCCCTGGATTTTTATTTTGGTATGTGATACCCTTAATAAACACTTAGGAAAAAAGGTCCGAGGGGTCGTCATAGTCATCCAGTTAGGGTTGTTTCTGTTGGCCCATGGGCCTTAAGGAGTGTCCAGCTGGGACCTCTAGTCTGTGCAAGAACTGGTGGGTCAGATGTAGTTGATTTAATTTAGCCCTTAAGTTACTTTATTTCCCCACTGGTGTCTGGGGTCATATAAGACACATTAGTACATGTAATCCTTACAATCCAATTGACTCCTTATTGGTCTTCTCCTCCCTTTTGCCCTTTTCGAAGATGCTGTGCCACCATCTAGACCCCGATATGTTATGTGTGGCACGTGATTGAAGGTAATTTTATACATTGTAGTTCAGACAGGACATAATTTATGCAATTTGCATTGTCAAGTGTTTAAGTGAGGTTTATTCAATGGTAGTGTCATGAGAAGGGAGAATACACAAAAGGAGCCAACGTGAGGACTGGGCGAGGACGGTTGAGGATGTGAGTATGATTTTATTTTTTTAACCATTCCAGGTCCTTAAAATCTAACATAATGTTGGCTGGCTCTAATTGGAAAATAACCACGAAACAGCCAACGTGATTACTTGAAAATAAATCTAAAGGTGCATATTAGGGACGGACATTTGATTCGTGCAGCCCAAGCAGCAAGGAGGCCCATTTCACCCACAAATCAGAATTGTGCATTATAATAAGCTATTGGGTTGCAAAAGGCCCACAGGGGCCTGTTCTGTTTGTGTCCACCAGTGATGCATATACATATTATAGCAATAGCTAAACTTTCTTTGTAAGAGTTGTGTATCTTGTGTACATATTTGTGGTCTTCCCAACCTTCCAGAGATAAAGTTAGGAGAAAGTAGGACCGAGCATGCTGAACTTCCAGATGAGCTGTACTACCTCCAGAAATATTATATAGAGGCTTACTCCCCTATCCTAATTGAAGAGACATGCATGCTCAATGCAACTGAGCATGAGTGTGAATGGAGGGGAAAGTGGTTAATTTGTTTAACTAACATCTTATAAAAGTGAAGTGAAACCTTTAGGGTGATCGGTATCTCCATACCATAAAATTTAAGAAGACATGCAGAAAGGATTGTCTAGGGAATCTATTGTCTAGAGAATCTACTGTATAAAAGCCCTATCCAGTCTGTCTGTCTGTGTGTCTGTAAGTTTGTCCCGAAAACTGCGCCACCTATAGAACATCATTGAAATTAAAATTAACCTGGAAAATTACAGTTAAAGTGAAAATTACAGTAATGAAAATAGCGCCACGTATAGGACATCTGTGATGGGAGGCCTACACACCATCCAGGACACTGGCTGCAGCACATTCATTATCGCCTGTGCCTGGGTCTGCTCCATCACCCCTTTGGGGAACCCATCCTACACTTTCTCTCATTTACGTTCCACTCTGGAACACAGGCTGGCGCCATGGCTCATCAGTGTACAACGGGAAAGAGACATTGCACAGGGGTGAGTGAGAGAGTGCACAACGCGGGGAGAGAGCGCACAGGGAGAGAGACAGCACAAGGGGAGAGAGAATGCATAGGTTGGAAGAGAGAGTGCATTGGGGTGAGAAATAGCACAAGGGGAAAGAGAGAGCTCATGGGGGAAAGACAGCACAAGAGGAGTGAGAGCACACAGGGGAAAGAGAGAGCTCACAAGGGGGACAGACAGCACAAGGGAAATAAAGCACAAAGGGGGAAGACACGGTGCAAAGGGGGAGAGGGAGCGCACAGGGGAGAGAGCACACAGGGAGAGAGAAAGCACAAGAGGAGAGAGAGTACACAGGGAAAGAGGTAGCACAAGGGGCAAGAGCGCACAAGGGGAGAAAGAGTGCACAAGGGGGAGAGAGCTCAAGAAGGGGGCACATAAAGGGAGAGAGAGTGCATAAAGGGGATTGCAAAAAGCAGCAGTGCCTGCCAAGCCACGGCCACCCTGACAGCAGCGGGTTCTCCCCACCCTCCTTGGTGGAACTGTGATTAGCAGTGGACTAATATATAAATTGCACACATTCTAGAACTGCCCGGTGTGATACAATTGTGGCACCCCATGGGTTAATGTGCCACAATAACATCACATGGGTTCTCTCCTCACTACACACTGACTTACACTAGCACCGCTGGGCCAGGAGGGGGAGCACAACCTGCTCTCTTAAATATTTCTGCTCATGAGGGAGAGCTCAGTTCAGCTCGGAGCAGGGCTGTGAAGAGGACACTTAGAGCAGAGTTAGCTCAGTGCAGACCTAGCAAGGGTCAGAGGAACAGGAGAACTACAGACAGAGGAACACGTCTGGGAGCTGGAATGATACCTTCACTTGCCCCAGAAGAGCGTACGGAACGGACACCGGATCCGGTACTGTGTCTGGCACCCACAGCACAGTGAATCCAGCAACAGTGGGATCTCTAGATGCCCCTAGTACCAGTGCAAAGCAACACGGAGGGGTCAGCACAGCACAGAGGACTCAAGTTGCCTAGCCAAGTGGTACCAGCAGAACACAGAGAAAGAGTGAGAAGTCCCAGCAGCTCAGCTAGAAGCAGCAGCTCAGGACACACACACAGCGTAACACGAGGAAGCTAATGACCCGGACAGGGTGGGGAGAGAGCTTAGCCCCATTACAGACTCCGTGGACTATAACCTGCAACAACATCTGCAGTAAAGCTTTGGAAAACAGCAAAACTGTGAGTCTGTGTATTGATTGCAACCTTTGCCCTACATTCAGTAACAGAGAGCTCCCACCTACAGAGCTACCAGCCTGTCAGCTCTGTACACAGATTAGAAGAAGCTGCAGCATCAGGAGAAAAGGAGAATTGCACCTTTGACTACAAAACATGAGTGTGTGTCCTTTAACCCCGTCTTCACCATTCATATCCATTATAGACTATACCATCACTGCCCCAGGGAATACAGTTCTACCCACTGGAACTATTACACCTAAGCTGCCATTCCATCATCCCCGGAGGTTCTGCAGCAGCGGCGGCCACATCACTGGCCGCATATGGTGGGTGGCGTCACGACTGACAATCCCCTGTAAATACACCCCTTTTATTTGCCAGGGCCCAGGAAACGAACCGGACCAGGACCACCCGTGACTTTTCCCCCGCAGCAGACACGATCCGGTACCGAGTACCCTCGTCCCAGTGGGCTCGACACAATCAGGCCCCGTGTAGTGTCCTGTAATAGCAATATATATCTGATGGCCAGGAGAGTCATATGTTTTATGTTGCACTTTTCCTATGACCGGGTGATCGGTCGATTTGCAGGATTACTTTTGCACGCATTAGTTTCTCTGATTCCGTCAATTTCAATTCATCGCTTTTTATTAACACAAAAAAAGCCAAGTGGGCAGTTTTCGTCTCTTAACATCCAGTGACAGCAGTGAGAGCTCCCACAAGAAATCTGCCAGGTCTGCTTTGCTTCTTGTATATGATGAAACTATAATGCATGGATAAGAGATGTACGGCTCAGCTAAAAGCAGCAACTGCCAGTGAAAAAGAGCCAGAAAGAAAAATCCCCCCGTCTTTCCCGTGAGTGCAATTCTCTCCAGAACGAGACCTCACACAACCCTCCTTTTAAGTGGCTTGGCTTTACAAGAAAGCTGCAATCCTCACACGTGTACTGATAATTCTGCTTAGTTTACACACTGGGCCAAATATAGCCATTGTTTTCAGCTCCGCAAAGACTAGATTAAGTCACTGATAATACCCGACAGGGCGCAGGGGACTCGCCTAAAGGCGCCAAAATGTAAATATGCTTCTGACTACAATGTATCAGTTATGTTTAGAAATCCAAATCGGAAAATTGAGCGCTGCCATCTTCATAAAATAACTAAAGAGACTGGCGATTAGATATTTTCCCAAAATTAGCTTTGTGCAGACTCGGACCGATTCGATCCAAATAAAAACACATTGAAAAATTCTATCACATCAGTAGATTGTAGAATGTGTGCAATTATATATTAATTAAAAAATGTTGTTAATATTTTACGTTAATAAAAATAAATAGGTGCATGTAAACTGCGACAGTTGCTAACGAACGGGTGTACAAATATGACGACCGTTACAGCCAGAGCACTACTGTGCATGAGCGGGTGTACAAATATGGCGACCGTTACAGCCGGAGCACTACTGTGCATGAGCGGGTGTACAAATATGGCGACCGTTACAGCCGGAGCACTTCTGTGCATGAGCGGGTGTACAAATATGGCAACTGTTACAGCCGAAGCACTACTGTGCATGAGCGGGTGTACAAATATGGCGACTGTTACAGCTGGAGCACTACTGGGCATGAGCGGGTGTGCAAATATGGCAACCGTTACAGCCGGAGCACTACTGCACATGAGCGGGTGTACAAATATGGTGACCGTTATAGCTGGAGCGCTACTGTGCATGAGTGGGTATACAAATATGGCGACCGTTGCAGCCGGAGCACTACTGTGCATGAGCGGGTGTACAAATATGACGACCGTTACAGCCGGAGCACTACTGTGCATGAGCGGGTGTACAAATATGGCGACCGTTACAGCCGGAGCACTACTGTGCATGAGCGGGTGTACAAATATGGCGACCGTTACAGCCGGAGCACTTCTGTGCATGAGCGGGTGTACAAATATGGCAACTGTTACAGCCGAAGCACTACTGTGCATGAGCGGGTGTACAAATATGGCGACTGTTACAGCTGGAGCACTACTGGGCATGAGCGGGTGTGCAAATATGGCAACCGTTACAGCCGGAGCACTACTGCACATGAGCGGGTGTACAAATATGGTGACCGTTATAGCTGGAGCGCTACTGTGCATGAGTGGGTATACAAATATGGCGACCGTTGCAGCCGGAGCACTACTGTGCATGAGCGGGTGTACAAATATGGCGAGCGCTACAGCCGGAGCGCTACTGCAATGAGCGGGTGTACAAATATGGCGATCATTACAGCTGGAGCGCTAATGCACATGAGTGGGTGTGCCAATATGGCGCCTGCCTTAACGTTGATATCAGGGTAGAAGCTAGAATGTATGTGCTCCTTCCAGGTGTGACATCACTTTCATCATGTGATAGAGGCGTGTTGAAAATGCAGGCCAGTGATTGAAGAAGGAATAAACATAATTTTTATTAAACATACATTTATAAGTCCACATGATTATGGATTTGATTGTAATACGTAGCAGGGGTCTGGGTTAAGACCATCCAGGCTGGCGGGGGCTTGGTGGGTTTAGGGAGGGTCGAAATCCCCCCTTTAATGATTATAGTGGACAGGAGTAAATGTTGACATGTCCAAACAATCACACATATGTCATCGATATTAATGATAAAATAGGCATGGCCCCGGCAATTGAAATGCTTCCTGGTATGGCGCAGGGGTGAGTCATTTCTGGTCATGTGCATTGCGGGTGAGTAATCGGGTGTACTGGCTTCAGAATGCATACTGCACATACTCCAGTGTCGGCCAGTAAGCACAATACACTCCACTGCGCAGGACCTGAAATGATATGCAGTGGCGTCATATCAGGAAGCATTTCAAACTTCGGGGCAGCGCCTGGAAATCAGATGACCACTCCCACCGGGGCGTGATAACCGCAGAGCAAGGGGGGGGGGAATTGAACCAGAGAGAACGCCTACTGTACATGTCGAGACGATGCCTCATAAACGGGGGAATGTAAATTAGAAAAAACATTTTTACAACCCTTATACTACTCATTTAGCTCAGATGGGGATGATTAGGGATGTAGTAGGAAGCTGCAGGGACAGGTAGTGATAGGTTTGGGGGCATAAAGCAGCTGACAGGTTCTCTTTATTGTCTGCTATAGATTGGTATTACTGATTGTGGATTTCAGCTTTGTCACTTCTTCATAAAGTGGCTTTCATGTTGCGTTCTCCTAATGTTCAAGGGTCCCTTTGGGGCTTACATCCAAACCCCTGCAAAATAGTATTTTGGACATATGCGTAGCCGGGCTGTTGATTTTAATGCTTCAGACAAAGTCACCATATTCTCTATCGTGCACCATTTTCAGGAGATTACGTCTACTGGAGGTTGACACACAGACGTAGATATCTGCATCTGGGTGCCCATCTCCAGCACACATAAATTGCATAAAAGCACATCCATCTGCTCTATTAAAGTCAATGGCCTCACGTCAGCATACGTCCAAATCTCATTTTGCTGGGGATCAGACATGAACTCCAATTGGACCACTGAACATGTAGGAGAACGCAATGTGAAAGCCCCCCTAAGCCAAGCTTTGTCTAGATTAGGTCTGAAACAAGCAAGGCTGGACTGACACTGAAATCCAGCATGAGATTCCAAACCAAATCTAACTCTGCCTGGTCTTAGTGGAGGTCAAGATTCACTGCACAACTAATAGTACCAATACCACTATGTAAGGATAAATAATACTGTGACTTCATAAAACCACCATTTAATCATGGAATAGCACCATACTGACCATTTCCATACCTGAGTCACTGCCTTCGGTCGTGACGATCCTAACCGCTACCTTACAGTGTAAGGCAGGAGATTCCGAATGGAGGAGGCGGCGATGAAGAAAGAATAATGCCGCCCAGTGGGGCGTGTGCTGCTGCATCGAGGCGGGCAGAATGGAGCCTGGGCCCGCCTTTTCAGTCTCCAGCCTCAGGGATTTCTGTAAGTTATAAGTTATTTTTCTGCTGTTTTATAGGGCGGATTTAGCTCAGAGAAGGATAGATATGGAGCAGCTAGGAAGGTGCAGGGACAGGTAGTGATAGTGTAGGGCAGAGGTCCCCAACTCCAGGCCTCAAAGGCCGCCAACAGTGCAGGTTTTCAGGATTTCCTTAGTATTGCACAGGTGCTAATGTGATCATCTGCACAGGTAATGATTCTAAGCCCTGTGCAATACTAAGGAAATCCTGAAAACCTGCACTGTTGGCGGCCCTTGAGGCCGTGGATTTGGGGACCTCTGGTGTAGAGGCTTAGATCCAGGTGACAGGTTCCCTTGAAGTAAACTCCCACAATATCCAGCAAAAGTCCTGAGAAACTACAACTGCACAAAACTAACAGGAAGATGCAAGCTTGCAGGACACATGGCTTACATATACAGGGCAACAGGGCTGAAGGTGAGTCCGAAGCACACGGCACAGAAGCAGGTTAGAAGGAGAAGCACTGAGCAGGTGTGGAAGCTGGAGAAGAAACTGCAGACACAGGAAATGCCGGAGTGGACTTGCCAGAGGAGATTCACTTGAGGATTACAGAAAGCAGGGAGCCAGAGATTCAACTGAATACTCAAGCATGGCTATAAAGTAGGCTGAAGTTTATAAAGGCAGAGAGGAGGATCACATGAAGCAGCGGACACCATTTTGATGAGGGGCAAGACGCAAATATACCAATTAAAAGTCTAAAGTCCTAACACTGAACCCCAAAACTGTATTGAAAATAAACTCTCAGTTTGTATACATGGGAAAAATGATTGGCTTATAAGCCTTGAGTTACTGCATTGGTGACCGCTGCCCCGTCTTACAAACAAGTCTTCTGTTTAGCTCTTTTACTCCCTTTAAGTGAACTCCGGTGAAATGAAGAGTGATTTGTTTGCTGAAATCATCAGCAGGGGAGCAAGTAATTGCTCAATCCACATTCTCAAATTGTGCTGGGCTATTGAAGTGACTGGACATGAAGAGACAGAAGGGAATAGATTTGGCTACAGAACTCTGCCCCGTAAGCCTTCCAAAAAGACAAGGGAAAAAAATCCTTTTATGTCAAATTAGGCAATGATACATCACACCGGGTTCTGTAATCTTCTGATAACGAACAGTAATTGCAATCTGTGCAGAAATATTGCGAGGCAGGTGTTACCAGTCTTATCTTCTAGACATCAGGAAGCAAAACAAATTTGTGAAAAGATAATTATGATACATTGTTCTGAACTTTTTGCAAAAAGCGATGAGGTCTGTTCTCTAAGATAGATACACCTGCAGGGAGGATGATTACTTGACGGGAATTGTATATCTTTTTGATCAATCTATAGGCTGATCTATTGCCCAAGAGCTTTGTGTTGACCTTCATGCACCAGCAGTGTTCAGCTACATGCAATTATTACATTACTTTTTTCATATATGCAAATGTCTCTTCAGATAGGAAGTAGACTTGATCCCTATTGCCACCTATTGGAAACAGCAATCCTAAAAGTCCAAAGCGACCCTCTAACAAGCCTTATCACATGACTTAAGGTACCGTTACACGCTTCAATGTCATTACGATCTCACCAATGATCTCACGGGAGTGCGGTCGTTAGGACATCTTTTACTGATCGTTGGTGAGATGTCACACGTCTAGATATCGTGAACGACGCACCAAATATGCGGCAAGCGGCTATTGTTCACACAACCCAGCGAATGATGCTTGTTCACTGTTGTGAATAGCTGAAGTTGTTAACAACATCGTTATCACGGTGTCAGACACAACGATGCAGCAGGCTGGCTGATTGAAGATCGTCTGATTTGAGAACATGTTCTCAAACCTGCGATCAGCGATCTAACGATTTATCGTAGTTGTGTCTCGGTGTCACACGCAACGACGTCCTAACGATGTCGTTTGAACACTCCAAACCCGTGACGTTTCTGCGCTATCGTTCACAATATTGTACCGTGTAACGGTACCTTAAGGTTTTACACCAGATCGGAATCTCAATTTGCAGACACCGTGTTTCAGAGTGTTTGCTCACCGTCAGTGCAAAGGATGAGATCTGATTTGGCTGTATTAGAGACTAAGTGGGTTTAAGGGTCCCGTCACACTTGGCGACATTCCAGCAATCTCGACAACGATACGACCTGATGAGGATCGCTGGAACATCGCTACGTGGTTGCTGGTGAGATGTCAAACAGTCAGATCTACTCAACGACGCAGTATCGATACGGCAACCCGTATAACAACCTCGGTCGTCGTTGGGACCCTGTCACACAGCAGCTAGTATGATGACTCAGACTAACGTGGCTGAGTTCTGAGTCGCCAATGAGTTTATTGTTAAGGCATCAAGCACACCGATGCATGCTGCCCACGCGGGAACCCGACAATCAAAAAATGGTCCAGGCCATTCCGACACAATCGGCGATGTCACAGCGGGGGCCTGGTTGCTGCTATGTGTCAAACATAGCGAGATCGCTGGCAAGGTCACTGTTGCGTCATAAAACCTGTGACGTAACAACGATCTCACTATCGATCTTGCTATGTGTAACGGGGGCTTAAGGGGTAATACTTTTCCTAATGGAGATTGGGATTCTGATCTGGTATACATCTTTAGTCATATGATAAGGCTCATGAAATGGTCGCTTTTGAATTTTAGGATTGCTACTTCCAATAGACAGCATTAGAGTTAACCCCTTCACCCCCCGGCAATTTTATGTTTTCCGTTTTTCATTTTTCCCTTCCTTTCTTCCAAGAGGAGAAACTTTTGTATTTTTCAATATAGACATATGAGCGCTTGTTTTTTGTGTGACGAGTTGTACTTTCAGATGAAATCATTTATTTTACCATTTAGTGTACGGGAAAATGGGAAAAAAAATCCATGGAAGCTGAAATTGCTAAAAAAGTGCAATTGGGGTTTTCTATTCGCCATGTTCACTACAGTATGATGCCTTATGTCGTTATGAGTTCATAGATACTAAACATGTATACTTTTACTGTTATGTAAGTGGTGAAACAAAATCAAACTTTTTCATGAAAAAGAGTTGCGCTTTTGGATCAGTGGGATCCACGCTGGGTGCTTTGGATTGCGCTGTCTTTGAATGATAGCACGATCCAAAGGGTTAATAGCGCCAATCAGCGCTGTTAGATGCACATCTCAGCTTGTGTGGCGCCCCTCTGGCAGGACACCTCAGGGAGGTACTGCATCCTAAATAAAAGGTGTAGTGCCTCTATAGTCACAGGTAGATGGGGAAGCTACAGAGTCTGTATCAAAAACCACAAAATCCCAATCACAACCACCCTAGCACCAGGTACTGTATATTCAGTAGGTCTCAGGGGGTGGAGCTTAGCAGAACGGGAGACGTGATGTAAGTGACTGTGACAGTTTGACTCATGTCAGTCAGACGGTGTGAGGAGAGCAGCAGAGACGGATGCAGGGGACCATGTGGGCGTGACAGGAGGGCACCTCCAAACTGAGAGGTGACCCAGACAACGAACGGGACACTCCAGGACTGGTCGGAGCCAACTGGAGAGTCCAAGTCAATACCGGTACTCCGGAACCGAGGCGGTTTGTTAATGTTCATCCCAAACTGCTGACCAGAGGGCTGTGGACCTTATCAAGAAGGTGCCACAGCACCCATCAAAGTAGTCCAACCTCTGTCCCATAGCTGGGTTCAAGACGCTGACAAGAGAGACTTTAAGCAACAGACCTAGGGACCAGAAATCAGACTCAAGAGTGGGAGTGTAAGGAGTCAAAAGAGCCCATAAAGGAACAGGACCAAGAAAGCGTGGGAAAGGCACCTCTGACAGACTCTGTGGCAAACCCCAAAGCCTGTGGCAACAAATTCTCCGGAAAGACTAGACTGTACTGTGTACCTAATTACCTGTCTGGTGCCAGTAAAGAACAGTTTGAGCTTATCTGGTCTCTGCATCAGTTATTCATCATCTGAAAAGCCTCTGCAGCATCACAGAGCCAAGGACTACTACTCCCCTTGTGGCGCCCCGCAACGAGTGCATCACAGGAGGGTATTGCATCCCTGACTGAAGATGCAATATTCTCCATCTCGGTGATGATATGGTTAATACTCAGAGCTCCATACCCTACATGCACCACTAGAATAGAGGGCCAATCAGGTCCTGGTGGGCGGAGTGTAGGAGTATTGTGTGTGGAAACTTAGGAGAGGAGAGTAGGAGTCGTCGTAAGGAGGAATGTAGGAGAAGGGGTCTCTGCACAGGGCTGTGCAGCCCTGAAGTCCACCTACCGGCTGGCGCCACTAATCGGTGCCCTAGACCGGGACACAGGCATCTTACTTAACGGAATCATGGACCTCCGACCTCGTCCAAGGCTTTGTCAAATTCTGTGAGCCAAACAGAATCATGGTACCTCCGACCTCGTCCAAGGCTTTGTCAAGTTCTGTGAGCGGGGTCCCCTGGTCCGGACCACCCCTCACCCCTGCTGCCCCATGCGAGATGGCCAGTGACGGCTCTGGTAACTATGCTTCCTAGCTATATGACACACTGACTCTGCCTGTCAGTAATACTCCATATGTGTAGCGCTCTGTTCCCATAGACTGGGTATGACACATGGGTATGCCTCTTCTATCTTGATCCACAATACCACAAGGGATATATGTATGGAACATGTTGCTATGTCAGTATAAACCTTATCCATATGGTTGTGTAGGTGATGATGTATTAGGTGCCCACACAAGTGGCTTATTGTATATGGGTCTCTGCGCAGACACCAGCTTTAACATATATGGACAAGACATGGTTTGTGTGTCTGATACAGTGTAATATATGTGAACCGTACTATGGCTACCTGCATGGAGCACTTTGTGATCTTCCCCTCCTTGTCCTTGTTTGTCAAACTAAATAAAATTGATACTTTTCATGATATATTTCAAGTCTATACTCCTTGTTTATGTTATGCAATCTTACTTAACGGGTTCAACCACACCCGTGCCCAAGGACCACCTACCGGATCACTGGTTCCGAGGCGAGCAAGTCGTTCACCGCAGCTCCGCAAACCAGGGTGAAGAACCGCTCCTTAGGGGGCATCTCACCACCGCCGCCATTCTAGTTGTCTTGCCAGCAGGGACCCACCCCTGGGACACAGGACCTTCTGCAGACTATATACAGTCAGAACTTCCAAATAGAAGTCTCCCAAGTACCCTAACCTGGTAATCTAAGGCAACTCCGGCAATCCAGTAGAGAGAATAGAGAGAGGAGGAACACCGTGGAGCTCTGAATCAACACCAGTCACTGCCGGGACCCCCCGGTCCGTTACCCAAGACTGTATACTTTGTACCATCCTGCCGGTTACAGTAAACGACTTGTTGCAGAGAACTCTGGTGTCTGTGATTCCTTCAGAACCGTTTATCCTAACCTTCAGTACAACAAAGCTGCCGTATTACACCAAGGACAGCTCCTGGCCCCGGGGACTCATCCTGTGGGGAGCGTCCCATATTGCTGCCGTACATCCCCCGGAGGCCCAAGCAGCGCCGGTGAAATCACCGTAATTCCCGCAGGTGGCGTCACGACAAGTAAGAATTAACCCTATCCGTTCAAATCCCCTTTTTGATCTGGACCACCGGGCCCCACAGCCTCGGGCGCGGAACCGTGACGGGAGAAGCAACGCCCGAGCCGTGAATACTCGGCTATGGTGAATCACCCTCATCCATCCCACTGCCCTGAAGTAAAGCTCCGCCTGTGGGGAGCTGAACTACCCAAAGCTGCATCACCATCACCTCAGCAGCCGGCTGCAGCGCTGGTAACTACATAACCAGGTACCACAGGTGGCATCACGTATAAGAATTCCCCATCCCAAATAACTTTCCCCTCAGCCATTGAGTGTCCAGGGCACGGGACTGGGACCCGACCAGCCGTGATCCCCACTGAAGTAGCATCCTGTCCCGGTATCCGAGTATGTGGCACCCTGTGCCAGATCACCACAGATCCCTTGGTACATGGATGGATAGTACACAGCAAGCAGACCCCACTAACAAACAACACTTTCACCCCAGACCTGTAGGGGAAGCTCCACTGGTTGCCTTAAGCCAGTTCCCCCTATAAATATGGGTCCTGGAGGAGAAAACAACAGAGGGTGCAGTCACTACAGAACTGTAAGCAGCTGAGTGAGCTGACCTGGTACTGGAGCCAAGCTAGGCCCATACCAGAGACACCTGAGAAAGTGGAAGATCCTCAGAGTAAGGGTCACTGGAAAAGGAGAGAAGCAAGTACAAGAAGGGGCAGAGGAGTCATCCCTAACAGAGTTCCGGTCACTGGGTCCGAGCTACAAGGACACAGTAAAGACCTTTCAAAGAAACCAGCACTACAGATAGGGGGTTTAGCTCCCCGGACACCCAAAGCACCACCAAATGAGAGCCCGGAGTCTAGGCCAGACAGTAATCCCATAGAGTGCCCTCAGTGCAGCCAAATCCGTGTGTGAAGAGTCACACAGAAAGTGCAGTAACGGTTTGGTCAGATTTCATGCCTGACAGCCTCCAGCAGAGTAACAGACAGAAGGAAGCCTACCACCCTGTTTGCTGTGGAAAGTCCTGAAGTGTTTACCTTATCTCCGGTCGAGTGTACCCATCACCATCAGTAAAGGTACCAAAAGACTTTATGTGTGCGTGTTCCTCCTTCCAGTCGCACTACACCGACCGCGCTACTCTATTCCCCTCAACTACATTAACTGCCCTGGGGAACCACGCTCGTCCTGTAGGGAGCGGTTCCATCTAGCTGCCGCACATCACCCGGGAGGCTAAAGCAGCGCCGGTGCCATCACCGGACCCCTACAGATGGCGTCACGACAGACACTTTTATTATTTTATAGCCATCATCATCCCCTTTCACTTTTCATTTGCATTCCCCCGGGCACCGCCACCCGTGACTACCCCCAGAGACCAGCGCCTGAGTGTCCGAGTACCCCACGGGCCTGGGCAGGACAAGTACCCCCTACCCTGTCGACCGACTCATTAGATGCACATCTCAGCTGATCAGATCAGCTGAAATGTGGGAGCAAGGATGCAAACTCACGCTGTGAGCCCGCATCAAATAGTAGGAAGCGACCAATGATACACATATGTGTCATAGGTTGTAGGTTGTGTAGGGGTTAACATCTACTTCCTCTCTGAAGAGATACTTGCATATTTTAATTTCCACAGGGGCATTGAGGTTCTAAGTCTCCCCATTACTGGGTTGCTGGATTGGTGTGTCACTCTCTTTCCATAAGGAGAAAAGCTTACCCCTTAGGCATTACCTTTCACAAATTCAGCTATGCTTAGATATAATGATAAACTAGGTATTTTGAGAAATGTATGATGAGATCCTTTTTCTGTCTGTTTGTAGTAAAACAAATGTATTGGGCAATCTACTGTTCATGTGATGGGGAATGTTTCTTACTCTTACAGAGAGGCCCATCGGGGGATTTACCTGTTCACCCGTGGGCCAGTCCGAACCTTAATCTGTAAATGTTGTCAAACAGGCAGTGAAGTCATGTTGTAGGTTGCTCTGTATCTCTAGATCAATGGAAAAATCCATAAAAGTATGCAAAAAAAATTTGACTATACATATGAGTGAACAGTGTAGAGTATGTTCTGCGTAAAACCATTACATTTCAGCCATACAATTCCTGAGTTGTTCGTAATTGTTTTATTTGGTGGGTACATAAAGAGAATAGCCTTCACTTCTGGAAAGTATGTAGCGGGATGTCTTACTTTTGCAGAGGGGCCCACCAGGCAATTTACCTGTTCTCCCGTGGGCCAGTCCGAGCCTGTACACCTTAATCTGAAAATATTGGCAAATATGCAGTGAAGTCATGTTGTATAGTTGTTTTGTATCTCTAAATTAATGGAAAAAGCCATAAAAATATGCAATAACGAAAAAATATAGACTATACTGTATAGGTGAATAATGTAGTGTATGGTTAAAGTAAAACCTTTGAACCTCAGCATCCAAGCCCTTAGGTGTTTGCAATGGGTCTGTTTGGTGGGTCCATAAACAGAATAGCCTTCATTTCTTCGAAAGTTAAAATCATAGAAATCCATTAAGTACAATCTATAAACCTAAAGTACTGATCAAGAATAGAGGGGAAAAAAAAACCTATGGGATAGTTGCCAATTGCCTTATTTCGGGAATAATATCCTTATCGTCTTCAAATATTCCTGGATCATTGAGCAATATCATCAATGTTCCTATATTATTATAGGTTAAAGTGGTTGTCCGAGAATATAATATTGGTGACCTATCCAAAGGATAAATCATCAATATCAAATGGGTGGGGGTCTGATATCCAGCACCTCCACCAATCAGCTGATATTGATGACCTATCCTCTGGATAGGTCATCAATATTATATGCATCAGCAACCATTTAAGAAAATGTATCCAAGATATTCTTTTTGAACTCTTAGTTAAGGATCTATTACAAGGTCATTCAATATATCGACCCTTAACAATGTATTACCAAACTGAATATCATACATGGTCATCAATGGCAAAATGTAGTTCCAGCGTAACATACCTGTCCACCATCGCTGATTGGGTGGGTAGGAAAGCAGTTTCTCTTGTAATGTCTGTGCAGACACATGTCTCCTTCATTCCATTCTGGCCACTGGGCATTGAAGTGGCTTAATCAGGGAGCTATGTTTTTCAGCTTGGTTGGCTTTAAACACTCTTTTCTGAGATCCTTGGGTGGGGCTCTCTGCTATTTAAGCCCCTTAAGCTCTGACTTCCAAGGCCAGTGAATAGTTCTGCTTTCCTGGTCTATAGCTCTATTCTGTGCTTCTGTTGTGCCATCCTGATTTCTCTAATCTCAGTTTGTAATTTGACCTACCTCTTGCTTTACAATTTTGTCCTCTACAACCTCTTGGTTCTCTTTCTATTGCCACCTATTGGAAGATATATCAATTTTAGAAGTCAATACTGAGCCTTGCCTCATCACTTAAAAGGGTTGTCCAGCTTTACATACGTTTTTTAATTTTCAAAAAAATTTTATGTAGCTCCCCACTGGTCGTTGCGCCACTAAGGGGTACTGCACCCAGACCAGCGTGTACAGTATTCCTGTGGCCAGTGAAAGGGGAGGTTTATGTGTGGCTTCCCCTGCATCATCACACACTTAGTTTCAGGGGACCAATTGGTTCAACCTATTACCTAGGTAACCGGTCCCGGGGGAAAGTTATAAGAGTGGTAGTGGAAGGCGGGAAGCTAGAACAGAGAAGCTAGAACAGAGGACAGAACATCTGAGAAGAGAGACAGAGGAGGACCCTTCAGGAGGATGCACAGCAGGGGCACCCAGAAAGAGTAGGTGACACAGGCAGAAGGAGGAGACCCAGTGCCAGACCGTACAGTAACAGGTCTGGAGGAATCCTAGTCCACACAGAGAAGCGGCTCCAGGAGCGGTACGAGCAAGTTCAACTTCGAGCCGCCAACACCGGTTGGTCCCAGGAGAGTTTAGCCTCTGGGCCACCTGCAACAAGGATTACAAATGCTAAGAGCCAGGATCCACGTAAAGCCACAGGGGTAGCGGTAATCTGGAGAGGGTTTTTACCAACGTTAAGACAAGCAGGAAAGGAACAAGGAGGCCAGGCCAGGTTTCAAGCCAGCCAGGACAGAAAAAGAGAAGTTTGGAGGGACAAGCTCGTAAGCCACATAAAGACACCCCATTCATTGGTTACTACCCAGGCCAGCTAGCCGTGACTGTGTGTGACTGTTAACCTGTTGTTGAACTGCGTTTACCAAGTGACCAGTAAATACCCGTGCAGAGCAAAGAAAGCCTCTCTTGTTTTATTCCTGTTAAACTACAGAGCTGCTACCACAACAACCAGAACAGCAGCAACTCTGCCCCAGAGATCCTGGTCACCTGCAGGGAGCAAGACCAACTGGCTGCAATACCATCATCCCCGGAGGTCTGAAAGCGGCACTGGTGTTATCACCAGATACTGCAGGTGGCATCACAAACAATCAATTTTATTATTTTATTTTCCACACTTTTCACCAGGGCCACAGACTCGGGCATCGACCACCAGTGACAACACCCCAAATCAACGTCCGAGATCTGAGTACCCCTGCCTGGGAGAGTCTTTATATTTGTAGCTTATATTTGGGGATAACATTATTTTTTGCAATTGGGTTTCTATTAGAGATGGGCGAATCCTAAATTACTCGGACTCGCTAGACTGTAACGAGTCTGAGTCCAGGACTCGCTACTCGTTGCGAGTCTAGCGAGTCCAATGTAAATGAATGGGGAGGCGAGTATTGCAGCGATTCCTCTGCTGCCGGACCCTATAAGGGGTCTGGCAGCAGAGGAAAAACCTGCAAATCCCCATGTTATTCTTTTAAAGCCAGCAGCAAAAAGACGCTGGCTTTTAAAGAATAATAATAAAAAAAAAAAAAGATTGAAGGGGGGAGGGGGGAGAGGGGGTGTGCACCGGCCCGGCCGGCTACTTACCCCTGCCTCCGCCGCCGCTGCCGCCTCAGCCGCAGACTCGCTCCCCGAGTCTCTCTGCTTCTGTTTCCGGAGATTCCCGAATGGTGACAAGAGCAGTGAATAAATTAACTTGCGTCACTGCTCGGGAATCTCCGGAGCAGAGCGAGTCTGGCTGACAGCAGAGTTCAGCTCAGGTCCTAATGCCCTGAGCTGAACCCTGACTGTTTAGTCAGTTCTCAGCTCTGCTACATCCCTGTCAGTCTAAGCACAGACAGGGAAGTAGCAGAGCTGAGATTGCGTTTTGGACTACGTCGGACGGAAGAGGATTTTTAAAATAAAGATGGAGTCCCTAATGGCTTTTTTGTTTTATTTTTAATAAAAAATTTTCTCTGTGTTTTTTTTTTTATATTGATTACTGGAAATTCATGGCGGTCATGTCTAATATTGGCGTGACCGCCATAAATTTCGGGCTTAGGGCCAGCTGATAATACAAAGCTGGCCCTAACCCCTTAATTACCCAGTGAGCCATTGCCACCAGGGCCACTGGAAGAGCGGGGTTCAGCGCCAGAGGATGGCGCTTCAATGAACGCGCCATCTTCTGGGGCGGCTGCGGGCTGCAATTTGCAGCGGGGGGTGCCCAGACAGCTTGGGCCTCCCTGCGCTGCGGATTCCAGCCCCCAGCTGCTTAGCTGTACCTGGCTAGACATAGAAATTGCGCGGAGCCCCACGCATTTTTTTTTTAATTATTTCATGAAATTCATGAAATAATAAAAAAAGGGGGCTCGCCTATATTCTTGTGTCCGGCCAGGTACAAATAGGCACCTGGGGGTTGGGGGCAGCCCGTCGCTGCCTGCTGGATCTGGCTGGTTCCAGAAATACGGCGAAGCCCACGTGAAATTTTTCTGAAAAATCCATAAAACAATCCTAAAAAAGGGACTGCCTCTTTATTAACCCCTCCACCATGGTCGAGGGGTTAGTAAAGATGCAATCCTTTTTTAGGATTGTTTTATAGATTTTTCAAAAAAAAAAATTACGTGGGCTTCGCCGTATTTTTGTAACCAGCCGGATCCAGAAGGCAGCGACGGGCTGCCCCCAACCCCCAGGTGCCTATTTGTACCTGGCCGGACACAAGAATATAGGCGAGCCCTTTTTTTTATTATTTCATGAATTTCATGAATAATAAAAAAAAAAATGTGTGGGGCTCCGCGCAATTTCTATGTCTGGCCAGGTACAGCTAAGCAGCTGGGGGCTGGAATCCGCAGCGCAGGGATGCCCAAGCTTTCTGGGCACCCCCCGCTGCAAATTGCAGCCCGCAGCCGCCCCAGAAGATGGCGCATTCATTGAAGCGCCATCTTGTGGCGCTGAACCCCGCTCTTCCAGCGGCCCTGGTGGCATTGGCACGCTGGGTAAAAAGAGGTTAGGGACAGCTTTGTATTATCAGCTGGCCCTAAGCCCAAAATTTATGGCGGTCACGCCAATATTAGACATGACCGCCATGAATTTCCAGTACTCAATATAAAAAAAAAACACAACACAGAGAAAAATTGTTTATTAAAAATAAAACAAAAAAGACATTAGAGACTCCATCTTTACTCCAAAAATCCTCTTCCGTCCGACGTAGTCCAAAAACGACATCTTCACTGCCACTACCCTGTGCATACATATACATATCTATGCACAGGGAGTGAGCAGGCTGAGAACTATCTCAGCTCTGCTACATCTCTGTGTAGGCGGGCTCTAGGACCCTGGAGCTGCCGCAGCCCGCAAGTCCCGGAGCCCAGCACACAGCACATAGCAGAAGCCGGAAGAGAGGTAAGGAGCATTTCTCCCCCCTCTCTTCCTTCGCTCCCTGCGGACTCGTTACTGACTGCGAGTAATCCCTGAGATTACTCACAGTGTAACGAGTCGGGCGAATCCCTTACTACTCGGCGAGTACCGAGTAGTAATGAGTAGATTCGCCCATCCCTAGTTTCTATAAATATTTTGGATCATTTACATTTTACAGCCTCTTTGTTTACTTCACATTCAACTTTGATGTGGTCTGTGGTCAATCAGCTGAGAGGGGCTCAGAAAAAGATCAGTAAAGAGTTACCAACTCACCATCAGAGAGTTATGGTGATCTGACTGATGGATTCTCGGTAAAGTACTGTAATTCTGTAGCCAGCAATATACAATGCAACACAGAGGTTATAGAAGGCAAATGATGCAAAATATTTAACCAAACCAAACTGCAAAAATGATTTTTTTAGGCACCCATGTAAATAAAAATTAGTCCTCAAAGGTGGTAAACCTCTTTAATATATAACACCAAATATTCTGCACATGGAAAAGAATTCTATTTATAGGCAGCTGTGAAGACAAGACTAGATTGTTTATATGTGCATTGTTGCCTTTTTCTTTACCCCATTTTTTTGCCTTTGCAGCAGCTGCCTGACATTAGGTACTAAAGTTGGTTGAATGGCAATAACACTTGTCAATAGGAGAATAGCTTTGGGAAAATAAACAATGAAGTCACTGGACAAGGTCTTCAGACAAGGAACATTTCACTGGTGATGAAGACACGGCTCGTACATAGTCTGGTCTTTACTGTAGTAACACATGGAAGGGAAACCTGGACGATAATGGAACAAGACAGAAGAATCAACACCTTCAACATGTGGAGCTGGAGAAGGATGATATCAATACCATGGATGGCAAGAAAAGCAAACTAATCAATACTGGAACAAATCAATCCAGACATGTCACTGGAAGCAAGGATCACCAAGCTACGACTTGTCTACACAACATACAAAGAGCAATCACTGGAGAAGGACATCATGGTGGGAAGAATAGAAGGAACAAGGCAAAAAGGAGGAGAAACCCAATGGTTTGATAGTTAATATCAAGGTAATGGCGGAGACCACCCTGATGGACCTATCTAGAATTTGGAGGATACAAATGCGTGAACCTTTGGAAGTTCGGTTTCTGCGGTGCAGCCAAACTATTTGTGACCTTGAACTTGACCTGAACCTCAATGGAAGTCACTGATTGGCAGTTAAGCTCTCCACCCACATATAGTCAGCCATAAATAAAACATTAATAGATGTGGAAGGGTGTTTTTTTAATAACTTTAGACACATACTACACTCTAAGGCTGCCTTCACACTGGCGTTCCCCTCTGCAGCGTTCTGCGGAGGGGAATCGCCATGTGTGCGCAGCGGCCGCCAGCTCCTGTCTTTATAATGGGAGCGCACGGTGCTGCGCTTGACAGTGCAGGACCATGCGCACCAATTCACTCCCATATGTGATCTGTACGCAGGCAGATGCCTGCGCACAAATCACACACTCCCGCCCGCACCAGGGACGCAACATGTCGCGTCCCTGGTGCGGACGAGACTTTGTGATCTGTGCGCTGGCTTCCGCCTGAGTACAGATCACATATGGGAGTGAATGGGTGCGCACGGTCCTGTGCTGTCAAGCGCAGCACCGTGCGCTCCCATTATAAAGATAGAGCTCGCGGCCGCTGCGGTCACATTGCGGACCGCAAATGTGAACCCAGCCTAAACCTGTGCTTTTAGGCCCAGTGTGAGCCAATCAAACACTGCTTGCATTAGGCCAAGTTCCAGTGCTTTGGAAAACAGGGCTGTGGATTCAGAGGTGTGGAGTCAAATTCAGGAAAATTGAGGAGTCGAATATTTGGCTTATTGACTTAGCAGCCATGGTTGTGGAGTCAGAGTTGTGGAGTCGGAGTCGATGTCCATTTTGGTGGAGTTGGAGTGGGAGTCAGATACAGGGAAATTGAGGGGTTGGAGTTGGAGTCGAACTCAGATGTTTGTCTTTGGCTAGGGTCACATTAACATCAGCTGTGCTAATGCTGGCAATTGATTCCTATGTGTGATGGACTTACAGCGCAGGCTGCTGCTTGACACAGAAGTCCCGGAGTTTCAAATCTCGCGCTATTTCTGAGCGCACAGGAAAACGCTGCAAACCGCGTTTTCCTGTGTGATCCGAAATAGCGCGAGATTTGAAACTCTGGGACTTCTGTGTCAAGCAGCAGCCTGCGCTGTAAGTCCGTCACACATAGGAATCAATTGCCAGCATCAGCACAGCGTTACGGAACATTAACGCTGCACTAAGGCTGCGTTCAGTCTGCACAATACTAAATTTTTTTCATGGATCTGTCAGCAAAAAGGCTGACGCTAATGTGACCCTATCCTTACTAACTCCACAGCTCTGTTGGAAATGTAAAGCACCCTAAGACTAGGGTCATACCTGCGGTTCCGTTTGCAGATCCTGATCCAGTTTTGAGCATAAAAAATGCTCAAAACCGCATTCGGATCCAAAGCCATAGGCTTCAATAGAAAAACCAGATTGCACTATTTGGAAACCAGTTACCGCATCCGGTTTTGCAGCCTGTGGTAAAAATCATGCAGGCTGCATTTATCGGAGCAGTTGCAAAACAGGATCCGTTTTTTTTTAACATGGGTGCCTATGGGAACCAGATCCGGATGCGGTACCAGATCCGGATGCGGTTTTCAAAATTGCAAAAACCCACATTCCAAAACCGGATGCATTAATGCATCCAGATCCGGAATGAGGATTGCAATTTTACTATCAAAAGATAGTATGAAGGCACACGGTAAAACCACATCCGGTAATGCATGCGGTTACCGCATTGTGCCTTTTAAGTGTGACCCTAGCCTAACTCTAAACCCAAACAGGTTTACTCAACATCGGGAAGTTCGGCAAACCGAACCAAGCCTTGAAAGGTTCGCTTGTTTCTTTTGGAGAAGACCCTGTGGGACCTATCTGGGCTGCACAAGATCGATCTTCCTACAGAGTGTTCATCCATCAAGTCACCATGGCTCGAGATGGAGCTGAAGGCTGGTAAATAATAAAAATAATAACAGGAGGCTAGAATGTATGAGGAGTTCCAAGCCAATCGTCTTTGTGTTATTTGTCGTAGCAAAGCTATAAGCGCCGTCACTTGCAGAACTGTTCATCCCACATGTGGACTATAACTTCCATCTGCTATATTCCTTTTCAATGCACCAGTTGGACATTCATTCACTCACATTTTTTCTCCTACCTTTGTAGTGCAAATCCGACATGACGGACTTTTGTATAATTCGTCCTCGGAGTCTGAACGAGTATTAGATCATTTATCTGTATTGCGCTATTTTCCTTTGCACATTTTATCTTTTTTCTTTCTCTCTCTTTTTTTCCCTGGCAATCAACCAAGCTTCCTTCGACCGAACATTCATCAATATGCTCAGGTAGTCCAACGGCAAGTTGAAAAAAAATAAAAAATTGTAACCCGCCTGTCTTCGCTAGTTAATCCAAGAGAAAAGACAGGCCGGCGGAGGCCGTTGTGTGTTAAGGAGGAATGTAGAATGTGAAATTAAAATGTAAATTAAAATGTAATTGGTTTTGTGTGCATAGTTTAGATAAGATTTACTTTTGAAGGATGACTTTGTGTTTTAACACAGCAGGGCCAAATACCGAGCGACACACTTGCACTTAATAATGGCGACCGGTAGGGACCATAAATATTGCAAACGATGCAGTGTGAATGGGGACGCCCTGTGAACCATGCGAAAACCCCCTGTGATTAATTCCAAAACTGTTCTGTTCATATCAAACCTGCGGTGGCCTCCCTGATGAGATCAATACGCCATAGCTTACGGATTCTAATAGAAGTGTTATTATCTTTTAATCTACAGCCGAATGACATTTTTTTCCACTGCAGATTCCCTTCCAACGTTCAGACAGTCTACATTTTTACAGCAACCTTGAAGGCACTTGCATTTTTTTTCTTTTTTTGTAAAATGAAGATACATTAGAGCCTTTTTTCAAGGATTTATCAATGATGGAGACGCGGTCGGTGTTTGCGATGCCAACGCTTAAGAAGGCACATTTGTATTCTGAGACTTACAATTGGTAACAATGACCTTCGCTGTCAGAGTCGATTTTCTCGGCAGACAAATGTCTTCGGTGTTGAGTGGTAAAGGACAGATTTTTCGGGAGGAGGGAAAGAAAGGGGGGTAAAAAAAAGAAAAAAAGAAAAACATCATTGTGCCCAGACAGCTTGTAGATTCATTTAGTTAGTGCTCAGATTTCATAAATCACATTTTAGAATAGATGTTTTAGAGCAAACAGCCTTGTATGACTGCCTTGTGTGTCTTTACGTCAAGTATCGAGCCAACAGATCAATGGGGCATAAAACAGCTGAAACTTCAGACCTCAACAACACAAAATAGGCGAAAATACAGATTTTACTGCTCCGATTGTGTTCCAAAATGTCCCTGATATATTCATATTCGGAAATGATATCTCTCCCTGCGTAGAATGCAAATGGCAGTGTTTGAAGGGTTGAAGCTTGACTTGAAAAAAACCTCTTAAAAATAACAGAAATGCGTTTTTTATAGGGTTGACTGGTCAAGTTTGCTTTTTTCTTCTTTTGTTTTGGCGCCAATTCTTTTTCAGAAAACTGCAAATGTCATAGTAGTTAGTGTTACGCTCGCTGGGTGCACAAGGGGAAACTAGAATGAGGCACCGATCTTGGAGCGTAACTGAGCAGCTACTGAGTCATCTCTAAAGCCATAGATGGAGAGATTAGGCTTATATTGGTAGGCAGCCACATGGTGTGACTCCAGGGGACTTGGTATCTTGGTAACTAGCCCCAGAGGTCAGGGATGCAGACACGGACCGTCTCTAGGTAGGTTCAGCCTAGACAACAGGATGCAGGCAGGTGCAAGCTCTGAGTAAGAGAGCAGGATTGGTACAGATGGCATGGCTGCAGGACTGGTACAGATGGTATGGCAGCAGGCTGGACGAAGTAGGACATTGCATGTCAACAGAAGTAGGAACAGACACTTATTAGGCAATTCACAGACACAGTATATTGCAAGTAGACCTGACAACTAGCAGCAGTTCTCTAAAGAATAGATCACATTCCTCAGGCACCCCTCAACAGGGGAATGTGCCTTAAATACCCTGTGCTTCTCAGCCACAGGTTGAGAAGCATTTCCAGGTAAAGCACGCTGGCACTTTGAAAAGCGGGGGCGTTCCATGCACGTGGCCTAAATGCACTCCCAGGAGACTTGTGCGATGTGTGCAGACCAAGGGAGAAGGAAGCAACAGATGGAACATGGGCAGATGCTTCTGGACCACCGAAGGGGTGAGTATGCCACAGATGCTGGTATACCTACAGTGGAGGTGTTGGTGCCACAGTGGGTATTATGGTTAGAAAATTACAAATATTTTGTTATTTAAATTTGCAAACCAGGCAGAATTTGCTCCAGAAATTCCATATATGCTGAATACATTTGCAATGAAAGGAGTGATAAAAAAAGAGAAAAACCACAAGATTGACACATTCCATTTCATTAGGATCTGTCTAATTCATTTACCTGGTGAATCTTGAAGTGGAATCCAACAATATTCATACATACTATCAGCCCTACACCCCACTGGGAGCCGCTGTTCCTCGATGACTCATTGATGCACTCACCACCACTGTACAAGGAATGAAAAACTGGAATGCAATGTTAAAAATGGTATAGAATTGGTGGGATCTTGAGTTGTCAGCAGTGGGAAGAAAGCTGAAGTACTTTCTTGTAAGCCTGAGGTACCATTGATGTCAAGGTCCAGGCTTGAAGGAGAAGTTTAAGGGCATAGTACAGCGACATAACCAGCAGGAATGAGGAAAGCTACCACACATTGCCAGAAAGAGAGCTGGATTCATCACACCATCACAGACTGCGACTCTGTATCTTCATAACTTTTGAGAGCTGTAATATCACCACCATCATAAATTGCTACAGTAAAAGTGAGTCTAATTCTGTTGCACCTGAAGTGTGAGCATTATTCATTGAAAGCAGCTGATCCTGCATCACCACCCACAACTTTAATCCTTTCGTATTCTGCTGAGAATTGCCTGCCAACTGGAAAGAGATCCTTGACTGTTGGCTGCCATTAGAGCCCAGTACAGTGTAGGCCAACACAGACAATGGTGACTATTCAGCTAGGTGATGAAAATGTCACAGCTTTATAAAATCCAGCCTCCTTTAACCTTGTGCCAAAAAAACAGCAGGCATGGGTTCTTCTGAGCAGATTCCTAGCACTCTGAAAATTCAAATTATGGGAGTCCACAAAGCAGGAGAAAGCTATAAGAGGAAAGCAAAGAGTTTTCAAGTAGCTCAAGTAGTGGTGTTCAAGATAAGGTCTGGAAGACCAAGCAAAATTACAGTGAGACCTGCTCATAGAATTGCTAGAGAGGCAAATCAGAACACCCACTTTACTGCAAAAGACCTTCAGGAAGATTTAGCAGACCCTGGAGTTGTGGTACAGTATTCTACTTTTCAGAGACACTTGCACAAATATGGTCTTCATGGAAGAGTCATCAGAAGAAAATCTCTCCTGTGTCCTCACTATAAAATTCAGTGTCAGAAGCATGCAAAAAAAAAAACATCTAGACAAGGCTGATGCATCTTGGAAAAAAATCCTGTGGAATGATGAGGTTAAAATAGAACTATTTTGCCACAATGATCAAAGGTATATATGCAGAACGAAGGGCGCAGAATTTCAGGAAAAGAATATCCTGCCAACAGTTAAGCATCGGAGTGGATCAATTATACCTTGGGGTTGTGTTGCAGCCAATGGCATGGGGAACATTTCACGGGTAGAGAGAGGAATGGATTCAAATAAATTCTTGATGCAAACATAATACCATCTGTAAAACAAAAAGATGAAGTTGAAAAGAGGATGGCTTCTCCAAATGGATAATGATTATAAACACATGTAAAAATCCTCAATAGATAACCTCAAAAGGTACAAGTTGAAGATTTTACAATCTTCTGATCTGGACATCATTGAAATTCTGTGGCTAGACCGCAATAGAACAGTGGACACAAGACGAGCCAGGAATCTCACAGAACTGTAAGATGAGCCAGGAATCTCACAGAACTGTAAGATGAGCCAGGAATCTCACAGAACTGTAAGATGAGCCAGGAATCTACCAGAATGCGAGCCAGGATTCTCACAAAACTGGAAGACTAGTTAGGAAACTCACCAAACTGGAAGACGAGCCAGGAATCTCACAGAACTGGAGGACGAGCAATGAATCTCACATAACTGGAAGACGAGCCAGGAATCTTAAAGAACTGGAGGACAAGCCAGGAATCTCACAGAACTAGAAGATAAGCCAGGAATCTCATATAATTGGAATACGAGCCAGGAATTTCACAGCACTGGAAGACAAGCCAGGAATGTCACAGAACTGGAAGACAAGCCAGGAATCTCACAGAACTGGAAGACAAGCCAGGAATGCCAAAGAACTGGAAAACAAGCCAGGAATCTCACAGAACTGGAAGACAAGCCAGGAATCTCACAGAACTGGAAGACGAGCCAGGAATGTCACAGAACTGGAAGACAAGCCAGGAATCTCACAGAACTGGAAGATGAGCCAGGAATCTCACAGAACTGGAAGATGAGCCAGGAATCTCACAGAACTGGAAGAAGATCCAGGAATCTCACAGGACTAGAAGATAAGCCAGGAATCTTATATAATTAGAATATGAGCCAGGAATTTCACAGCACTGGAAGACAAGCCAGGAATGTCACAGAACTGGAAGACAAGCCAGGAATGTCACAGAACTGGAAGACAAGCCAGAAATCTCACAGAACTGGAAGACGAGCTAGGAATCTCATAAAACTATAATATGAGCCAGCAAACTCACAGAGACAAAAGATGAGCCAGGAACCTGTGATACTTGTCAAAGGTGGTGCTACAAGGTAATAACTATGCCCAAACCTTTGCACTCTTCTTTTTGTAAACTTTATATATATATATATATTTGTGAATGTTTGTATATATATATATATATGTATATATATATATATATATATATATATATATATATATATATATTACAAAGGAAATGTGTCATCTTTTAGAGATCATTTCATCTTCAACTTGCTTAAAGAGGACCCGTCACCCCCCTGGTGCTATACAAACTAGTGTACAGATAACGAGACTGGATGGACTTACTCAGTAATGAGTCATCACTGTTGAATGGTGTCCTCCCCATCTTCAGCCCTCTCTGGTCCACCTCCAGTCCTCTGTTGTTCAGCCTCCTGTATGTGTCATCGCTATTGCTGGTGTCCTCTCTGCCTCCAGCCCTCTCTGGCCCACCTCCAGTGCTCCCCTCTCCTTTCTGCTTTGCAATGAGTCACACATTATACAGATCACAGAAAGGTAGGACAGTGTAATGATGCATGAATATTCATTCATGGGGGAGTGGGCAGCCAAGAACTCACTGTGATTGACAGATGGAAAGAATCTTTTATTTTGAAGTCAAGATAGGAGGGAAGCATAAATAATAGAAATACATGAATAGCGAGAGCTTAGAGAAGGAATTAGAAAATGATATCAGTTATATATGGATTTTTGACCTGACAGATTCCCTTTAACTGTTAACAATAACAGTAATTTTGACCAGGGGTACCCAAACTTTTGCATGCCACTGAAACTAGTGCTCCTTGCTCCCAGGACCTCATGACAATCATATAATCTTCACTAATGATATACATGCTCGCAAAAAATAACATAATGATATATAAAAACTAGTTTTTACTTATTTCCTTTGATATTTTCTTAGTTTAAATGAACTTGTTGAAAATATCAAGAGTGTAATGTAATGTTACAAAGTATCAATTTAGTTTTTTCTTTTGCATCTGGTCAGCACTATATAAATTACACCTGTATAATAGGAGTAACAGGTTGATCTCTATAATCTTGAAGACCAAGTCGGCAAGGCCATTTGTCTCCTACTGAGCAAGTCTTGGAACGGCGTCGGGTAGGAAAACTTGACATATTGCTATTTTGTTAGCGAAATGACATTTCTACTTCCTGCAGAAGAAAAAAAACTCCCTATGAACTGTGTAATAACTATATTTCCATAAAGCTTTTAGCAGATTGGAAACAGGGTATGAAATATACAATTTGTATCTACTCCTCTAATGCTTCCAAAGCAGGTATTACTGAATCCTGTTCAAAAGCAACATTTACAAATTACAATAACCTTCTACCGGGCTTCTAGTTTGGGATTTTTTCACTCCGCTGAGCACCGCAATGAATTTATATCTTTATAAGCAGGAATATTCAGAAAATAGAAAATGTAAAGTGAGTTTTATTTGTAGCCACAGTTTTATGTTTGGCTTTTTTCTGGTCTGCAAGAATGAAAATAATAGGCATTAGAAGATCTCATCACTGAGATTAAAGAAAGGCGGTTATATGGGATTTATTAAAGCTGTATAAAACCTACCGTAATTGTTATTTCTCAACTGGTGAAATGGATTCTCAAAGTCACTGGTCTGGATTGGTTAAAGTGCAGCATGGACAAATGATGCTGGTGCGGCAGGGTTGTCTAGTTGTAGTATAGACAATGCAATAACCAGAGGAGTAGAGTAGTAGTCAGTTCGAAAGGTACATGGTCAACTTAGGTATAGTGATAAAGCAAAGTAAAGTCTAGTATCTTTGTGGTATAGCAGAGCCCAACGATGTAGCAGAATACAATGTAGCATCATAGAACACAGTAGAGCAATGTAGCCGAGCCCAGCAATGTAGCAATCCTCAATAAGTCAAGAGAAACAATTAAAAGCGGAAAAGTAGAGTAGAGCAATATAGCAGAGCCCTGCAATGCAGCAGTGCTGAATATAACAAGAGGAACAATGAAAAGCAGAGTCAAGTGATATAGCAGATCCCAACAATGTAGCCAAGCTAGCCATGGCAAATAGCTCAATATAGAAGGAGTGAGACATTAGCAGAGGTGAAGGTGCCAACAACTTGAAAACTCAGGTGGCATGAGTTAGCCTGCAAGGCCGGAGAGCATGATCACAGAGCTGCACCATGGGTTACTAAAGCAATCTGATGCAAAGAGGAACAGAAGGAGCCAACTGAAGTACCGTATATACTCGTGTATAAGCCGACCCGTGTATAAGCCGACCCCCCTACTTTTGCCCCAAAAATCTGGAAAAACCTATTGACTCGTGTATAAGCCGAGGGTGGACCCCAGCACAGGTATACAGCCCCCAGCAGTGTGGTATACAGGCCCCCCCAGTGGTATACAGGCCTCCCCAGTGGTAGTATACAGCAGCCCCAGTGGTAGTATACAGCAGCCCCAGTGGTAGTATACAGCAGCCTCAGTGGTAGTATACAGCAGCCCCAGTGGTAGTATACAGCAGCCCCAGTGGTAGTATACAGCAGCCCCAGTGGTATACAGCAGGCCCCCAGGGGTACATATAGCAGCCCCAGGAGGTACCCAGCAGCCCCCTGGGGGTACCCAGCAGCCCCCTGGGGGTACACAGCAGCCCCCTGGGGGTCCCCAGCAGCCCCCTGGGGGTCCCCAGCAGCCCCCAGGGGATACACAGCAGCCCCCTGGGGGTCCCCAGCAGCCCCCAGGGGGTACACAGCAGCCCCCTGGGGGTACACAGCAGCCCCCTGGGGGTACACAGCAGCCCCCTGGGGGTCCCCAGCAGCCCCCTGGGGGTACACAGCAGCCCCCAGGGGTTACACAGCATCCCCTGGGGGTCCCCAGCAGCCCCCAGGGGGTACACAGCAGCCCCCTGGGGGTACACAGCAGCCCCCTGGGGGTCCCCAGCAGCCCCCTGGTGGTCCCCAGCAGCCCCCAAATGCTGGCACTCGCCCCCCCTTGCAAGGGCCCCCCCCCCGCTTCTCTTACCATTCCGGACTTCTGATCCGCGCTGCTCCTCGGTGCTCCTCGCTGCTCCGTCCGTCCGTCTTCTACATCCGGGATCCCCGGCCGTCGCGATGACGTCATATGCCTGCGACGGCCGGAGATCCCGGATGTAGAAGACGGACGGAGCAGCGAGGATGGAGCACCGAGGAGCGGCGCGGATCAGAAGTCCGGAATGGTAATATAACCATCGGGGGGGGGGCCCTTACAAGGGGGGGCGAGTGCCAGCATTTGGGGGCTATATGCACTGCTTCACCCTGCCGCTGATTGACAGGGGGAAGCAGTGCATATTTAATGAGCGGCCCCACGTGACGGGGCCGCTCATACAGCAGCCCCCCCCGCCTCCTGCAGCCTCCACAGCCCCGGACACACCCCCCCCGTATTGACTCGTGTATAAGCCGAGGGGGAGACTTTTCAGCCCAAATTTTGGGCTGAAAAACTCGGCTTATACACAAGTATATACGGTACTTGTATTTGAAGAGAGTTAGGGACTCGCAACACTTATATAATAGAAAATTGAAGCAATTCCCATTTGTCCTCATCTGAGCCCTACAAATGGTAATGCTTTTAGAGACCAGGTTGAGTCACATTATGACCAATCAGATATCAACCTGAACAGATTTTCTTCTCTTTAGGTATTTAATGCCTTTATTGGGCTGTGTGAAGACCTTACAAAGTAGCCAAAAAGCTTCCATGCAGTAATTCCGTCAAGCAGAGCTGGGGTGCTGGGGCGGCGCATGTGCAGATCAAGATTCGAGCTTAATGCAAAAGTTATTGAGCTGAAATGCCGATCTGCGCATGCGCCAACTCTGGTACCATTTTATTGACGACTTGCAGACTGGCCTCAGAATCATCACACTACACATATGCCACTCACCACAATAATGGCAGTTTCTGCATGGTATTCAAAAAGAAAGCCTGCAGAAGAAACAGAGGAGACAGGCAGAGAAGCAGAGGAAGACCGGACCCCTAAGTCCTACCTGATGCACAGAAGACGTCATCAGATGAAATGTTTAGAGGACAATTATTCAAAAACCACAGATCGGATTCCTTCCCCGCAGGTAACAGTGTAATCAGCATTATAGCCGTTATGGACACGGCTTTACTTTATGGTGATAAAACCTGCTGAAAGGATTTCATTAAGCCATATGCATAGTAGACACTGTTACCCAAACCATTGTTTGGCAGGCAGCTATCTTTCTTGACTTCTGCATGCATGACTGAAGTCTAAGGGTACCACCTCACTTGGTGACGCACCAGTGATCCCGACAACGATCTTACCTGGTAGGGATCTCTGGTGCATCGCAACGTTATCGCTGGTGAGATGTCAAACAGTCAGATCTCACCAACGATGCAGCAACGATACCGCGGTCGTTGGGACCCTGTCACTCTCGGGCATAGTATTGAGATTATTGGTCGTTGTCCCTGTCTGTGCACAGTGCCATCTGCTGGCAAGCGCACGAACGCAGCGGAAGGTGACGTCATTTTGAGGTCATACTTAGGTAAATCCTGACCTGGTGTTCTCTCTCTCTTTCAAATTTGTATGCCCAGGGCTGCTTCTAATGATTTCCTATGGACACTTTTATGTGTACGCATGCAATCTCCGCTGCGTTCACATAAAAGCGTCTGTGTTCAGCACTGCGACTGCATATGCGCACAGTGCGCAGCCCTACGCAGCCCTCCCGAACCGAATCTCAACTTAGCATTCAAAAATTGGACATGCCGGATGCTTCTTTTCCCCTACATCATCTGTCAAGAAAAGTCAGGTTGCTCCCATGTAAAGTAGTTTGTAGGACAATACTGTCAGTGTTAAATTAATACTGTGTTTCCCCGAAAATAAGACACTGTCTTATATTAATTTTTGCTCTGAAAGGTGCACCATGTCTTATTTTCGGGGGGTGTCTTATATTAGCCAAAAATACTTAACAGAAAAGCAGCCTCCCATCCCGGTACCGTATCCCACTGCAGCAGCCTCCCATCCCAGTACTGTATCCCACTGCAGCAGCCTCCCATCCCAATACCGTATCCCACTGCAGCGGCCTCCCATCCCAGTACCGTATCCCACTGCAGCCTCCCATGTGTGTATACACACACACACACACACACCACACACACATACACACACACACACATTTTTACCGTGCTTCTTTCTTTTAACTTTCTTTCCTCTGCGGTGCTGCTTTGGTGGTGCACAGTGCAGGAGCCCTGGGCCAATCAGAGCGCAGGAGCCCTGGGCCAATCAGAGCGCAGGAGCCCTGGGCCAATCAGAGCACAGGAACCCTGGGCCAATCAGAGCGCAGGAGCCCTGGGCCAATCAGAGACCAGGAACAATCAGAGGCTACAGAGCTACGGAGCTGTAATTCACGGCTGCGCTCCTGGGCTGTGAGCACTGCAGCGCAGCAAAAGAGCGGTACAGAGTGGCGGGCACCATACAGCGGGGAGCGAGACACAGATGCATGCCCGGTCTTGTGATCGGTGGCATGCTGAGGAGGTATGCCTTATAATCGGGGGGTGCCTTATATTAGGAGGTAGGGTGTCCCCCAAGCATGTCTTACTTTTGGGGGGCGTACTATTTTCAGGGAAACAGGGTATGTATGGGGTCTTTATTTCTTCTACAAATAAACTGAAGGTGAAGGGTTTTAATAAAGCTGTTATCCAAGACTTACAGTATTTTTTCCCTATAGGGCTGACCATTCATCAGCAATTACTTTCTACCTATCTGTTCTTCTGCTCAGAGCAGACATAAGGGGGTGTCACACGCGTCAATGTCGTCAGCGATCTGATCGCTGACGACATTGACGGCTGATCGCTGGTGAGCTGTCACACAGACAGACTCACCAGCGATCAATTGACCAGTGACATCATGGAAACGATTTAAATATCGTTTCCACGATGTCCTGTCCCGCGCCAGCCTGCTGGAAGCGGGAGCAGCCTGGTCTCCAAGGTACACTGCGGGTAACTAGGCAGCGCGCGCTGCCTAGATACCCGACGTGTACCTTAGTTACCAGCCTCCTCCGCTCACCCAGTGAGCGGAGGAGGCTGGTAACTAAGGTACACGTCGAGTAACTAGGCAGCGCGCGCTGCCTAGATACCCGACGTGTACCTTAGTTACCAGCCTCCTCCGCTCACCCAGTGAGCGGAGGAGGCTGGTAACTAAGGTACACGTCGAGTAACTAGGCAGCGCGCGCTGCCTAGATACCCGACGTGTACCTTAGTTACCAGCCTCCTCCGCTCACCCAGTGAGCGGAGGAGGCTGGTAACTAAGGTACACGTCGGGTGTCTAGGCAGCGCGCGCTGCCTAGTTACCCGCAGTGTACCTTGGATACCAGCTCCCAGCGCTTGTGACAGGCGCTGGGAGCTGGAATATCGCTAGTCCCGGTGTCACACGCAGCGATGCTGCGTGTCCACCGGGCGACAATCGCCAGGTTTCAGAGCTGGTTCTGAAACCTGGCGATCATCAACCAGCGATTTATCGCTGGTTGATGCAGTATGTCACACGCGTCAATATCGCTGCAACGTCACGTGCAGCCGATACGTGCAGGCGATATTGACCGTGTGACACCCCCTTTAGACTCTCCCCTTTCCTGTGATGTTACATCGGAAGCAGAGCAGCTCCTTCCTTCCTGCTCTACTCTGTTGAAAAGTCATTATGGCTGATGTCACATTGATTGACAGGGGGCTACCATTGCATTAGGTTAGGCCAGCTGTCAATCAGTATAACATCAGTAGTGACTCCACGTTGACAGAACAGATCGGAGGAGAAGGAACTGCTATTTGTTGACCTGGCGCTACAGAGCCCAGGATAATCTCCGGCAGTAGAGGTCCATAACTTATCTAAGCCAGGGGAGATCGTCACTTGGCAAGTAGTTAGCTACTACCTTCCAATAAATGCTTAGATTCACAGAAAAAAATGTGAAGTCTCGGATAATATCTTTAACTAAACACCCTTTGATCAACCTACTGTCAAAGGAATCAAGTGCCAAAAGAGGAGGTCCAAATTGGACAAACTTTTAAAAAGGAGACTCAATAATTTTTAGTTATTTTAACATTCTTAAATAAGTGATTTTCTTTGGCTGGACATAAAAAAAGATGGTCTTCAACTCTTCGAACTTGTGCAGAAGAAAGAGCAGTAAAATATAACTCCGTGTTCTTTCCTTTTCCTTGATGTTATTCTAACTTTAAGGATATTTTATGCTTCTGACTATTGCAATTAATGAAATGGAAATAAGTCTCTGGATTCATGCGGTGTCCTGAAATCAAAAGAATTATTTTCTATAGACTTAGGAAATGATATACTTACCAAAATATGTTTTAGATTAATCTCCATTCATAATGAGTATTCGTATACTTCAAGCCGTTCTTCGGGTTTCATGGATTTTCTTTGTGCTTTTGTAGAATTGCCACTGGAATTTTTTTGTGTGGTTTTTTTTTTGGTAAATGATTCATTTTGTATTTTATTATGTTAATTAGGAAACCTTGCTAATTACTCATCAAAGCTGGTTAATCTAATTATGCTACATTTGTTGACAAGTACCTCAATCTCCAAGTAGGTCACATAACATAGGTATCATCTTGGGAAAAAAATCATCACGTTCGTGCTTGGATTATTCAAAGGAATAGATATATTATCACTGCTCTCAGTGAATATATGTAAGGCCGGTCATAGACATTAGATGGCTGTTGACCGATGATGCTTTGGCCATTAGTTTGGCTGTCCACCATCTCTGATACCCAAAATGCTTGTTTTGCAGGTTTACCTGTGTTCGCTATGAGAAAGCCCAAGCATGACAATAAAAACTAGAAAAGGGAGAGAGAAGCGCAATAGAGTCTTATCATTGATAAAAAGGTGGACTAAATTGAATTAGTCACTCACCTGGAGGGGTTGTGTAACACACAACCAGCGTCAGGACAAAAGGTAATAGCTGCTGCCAGGATCCATACCACAACGGTCAACATAGTTCAAAATTGCAGAGGGTGGACGGTGTATATGGACCTGTGCTGCATAGACCAGAAAGATCAGGCAATGTTCATCATTATAGTGTTTATTTCCGACGCGTTTCGGAGTTAGTCCCAACTCCTTCCTCAGGGAATGATAGTGTTCCCAATTATCATTTGTTCAGAACACAAACATATTAGAGTGTTGGCTGAGCCCATCAATATCAGCTGGTTCAGCCAACAATGATCCAACATTTCTGGGGGTCCTGTGGATACAACATATAGACGCCTGGCAGTAGGTATTTACAACTTTCCATGTAGTCTTTTTTTGTGAGCAGAGGGTCACGAGAATGTGACTAAAGTCAAAAGCCAACAGCTAAACCAAGAAATGAGAGTCCGAAAAATCCAATTGGAGTAAAGAGCAATCCTGAAGAAAGGTTTGTGGCTATTAAGGCCCCGTCACACCATCCAACATCGGCTGTGATGTCGGATGCGATGCCACGGGTGCGCGCTCAGTTCCGACATCGCCACTTAGCTGTAACATGGCAAGATGTTGCTGGTGACGGCGCTGCAATGTTGGCGCCGCAATCATTCGCTGGGCTGGGATCAACCCAGCGAGTGATCAGCTGCAATGCAGTGAATAGGCGTGATCGGCCGTGACATCGCTATTGCGGTGTCACACCGAACGATCCCGCCGGCTGTTTAAGTTGAAGTTGACAGGTGTTCCTGTGTGGCGCCCCTGCGTCCAGGAGGCCACAAAGGGAACTGCAGCCAGGCAGGTAGGACATTGTTAAACACTAACACCCTCACAGCCCACACAACCCACGTGTCAGAGAGGTTACATCCAGCCCTGAGATTAGAAACTATATGAGATCGGAGGGGTGGTGGATCAGAGGAGTGGGTTGGGCACACCAGAGGTCAGGTGACTGACAGTATATAGGAAGGGGGGAGGAGTGAAGGTGTTCAGTAGGCCACAGTAGGCTGAGCTGTAAAGACCAAGAGCAGCAGAGTGAGCTGAGATGAAAAGGCCAGAGAACAGCAGGAGGTTGAGCTGAGGCTGAGCAGGAGAGAGCCACACTGCCTGGAAGAGTGAAGACACACGGAGCGCAGAATCTGTACTGAGCCAGTGTGAGCCAGAGGAGAGAGAAAGCCCATCCAGAGTCAGATCCCCAGGAGTGTGAGAGAGCCGAGAGGGACGGTGTAACCCGGGGCCCTAGAAACACAGCTAAAGCAACCAACTGCAGGCGGAGAAGCCCTCTTATAATACCAGAAGGAACAGAGAGAAGGAGCCTGGCAGAGCCTCGTGCTGGAGGACTGCTGGAGGCTGGGCTAAAGTAGAGTGTCGGCTCTAGAGGGGACCGTAGTTCACCCGGTATCCCCAGACAACACGACGAGGGGTCTGAGTTCCAGATTGAGATCCCTAACCCAAAGGACAGGCAGCTCAGTGACATACTAGGACTCACAGAAGCCCGAGTCACCGCATACTGTCCAGTGTCGCAGAACATAGAGAAAGAGAATGCAACAGCCCGGAAAGGGACACTAAAGACTGTGTGAGGGGTCACAGGGAGAGAGGGGCCTGGCTGCAGAAGTAGACCGAACCCGTGAACTTGAACTGTGTACCAACTGCAAATGACTTATAAACTGCTTGAAGGAAACAACGAGTAAAGCTTTGGAAAACTCTGAATTGCCTCTCTTGTCAGTCTCTGTCTGCAGACCATTCCTCCCTACAGAGCCAGCCTGTCAGCACCAGCCAGGAGGAGAGATCCCTGCAGTGTGTGCTACAACTACACACAAAAGACTTAACCCTTACTGCCCCGGGGGATACAGTTCTCCCCACTGGAACTATAACATCCCCGCTGCCATTCCATCACCCCCGGAGGTTCTGCAGCAGCGTCGGCCCCATCACTGGCCGCACCAAGTGGGTGGCGTCACCCGTGACAAATCCCCTTGTAAATAATTCCCCTTTTATTGCCGAGCCAGGGACACGGTCCGGACCAAGCCACCCGTGACTTCCCCAGTACCGTCCGGTCCGGTACCGAGTACCCCAGTCCCGTGGGGCCGACACCTGCATGCAGGAAAACCTGTCACCTCCGACTTGAACAACTATCGTTGTTGAATCGTGCATTTACACGCAACAATGCAGCAACTATGTCGTTTCAACATCGTTCCTGACATCACTTTTGAACGACGTCAGAATTGATGCTGAAAGGTGTGATGGTACCTTTATAGGTTATCTCTATACTCTGAACAGATATTTATTAATAAAGCAGGGTTGGAAGAGGAAGGCAGAGTCAGAGAAGGCAGAAATCCTCTGGACATCCACAACCGCCATTAGGGCAATGTGGTTGATACTAGTGGCAGCATTACCACTCAGTGGTTAGCACTACAGTCTTTCAGCACTGAAGTCCTGGATTCAAATTCTACCAAGGACAAGATTTGCAAGGAGTTTGTATGTTCTGCTCATGTTCTTATGGGTTTCCTTCTGATTCTCTGCTTTCCTTCCACACTGCAAAGATATTCTGATAGGGAATATAAATTGTGTTGGAGAGCCAGATGGGGACATCAATTCTTGTTAGAGAGCAAAATGTGGACATCATACCGTGTTGGATAGCCAGGTGGGAATATCATGCAGTATTGGAGATCCAGCTGTAGATATCATACTGTTTTGGAGAGCTAGGTGGGGACATGATACTGTGTTGGAGAGCCATATGGGAACATCATACTGTGTTGAGGAGCAAGGTGGAGACAAGAACCATCTTGGAGAACCAGATGGGGATATCATACTACATTGGACGCCAGATAGGGCCATCCTACTGCATTGGAGAGCCAGATGGGTACATCATACTGTGTTGGAGAGCCATGTGGGAACATTCTCCCATGTTGGAGTGCCAAGTGAGGACATTATACTGTGTGTGGGGGGCATCCTACTGTATATGGGGCATCTTTTAGGGACTTCAACTGTTAGGAGGGGCTATATACTGTGTTGGGAAAACACATGCTGTATGACGATCAAAAGGGGGGTACTGTAGTGGTTAAGAACACTATGAGCTTCGCATGGCACAATTTCAGTTTGGTTGAACAAGAAAGGACTGAGTAGAAATAGTGGTGTAGCGTAGTGTAAAAAAAAATCTGCAACGCAGTCCTTTAGGTTTTGTGCTTAAAAGTAAGCAGATAAGCTTTCCTGTAACTGCACCTGTGGCACTCTTGCAGTTTGGCTGACACAACTGTATTGTGTTTTACATCATGTGTTATGTCATGTCTGGAGAGAAGTGAAGATCACTCTGCTGGAAAACCACCCTTATCCAACACTTTCCAAACTCCAATCAGAAAGTGCAGCGTGGAAGAGCCCACATAGGGCAGACCCCACCTCTAGTTGGAAGGAGGAGTTAGGATATGGAGAGGCAGGCAACAAGAGTTGTTTTAGTTGGCGTCGGGCCGAGTGGCTGACAGGACCTATCTGCAGTTGGTCCTGACTAGTCTGGCAGAGGAACAAGCTTCAGGAAGGGAACCATGGCCTTAAGAGTCTAGGTTTCCAGGACCTGACTACAGAACCTGGAGGCTATTAGATTTCATACCCTGTAGTCTCCCTTGTGGGCTCATCCAGGGCAAAGCGGCAAAATCGGCCAGAGGACAGGAGGGTATCCACGGATTCAAAGTTATCTAGAGTAGCTAGTGACCTTGGGGACAGAAGTCTGCAACACCTTATTTCAGCAGAGTGGACTTCAGCTCTCTCTGGACTAGCTGAGCCATCTGTCTGGTTCTTCACATGCCCTGGATGTACTAAGCCAACTATAGTAAAGGTAAAGAGCTCAAAAACTGACTGTTGTGCCTTATTTTCTGCTGCATCTTTGCCCGCTCTTCTGCACTACAACTCCTACCTTCCACCTCACTGCCCAAGGACGTGCTTCACACTGCCACAATCTCTAACCCTTGGGACTCTATATGCAGTGCCGACCACCTAGTGGCTAGAAACCTTAAGCCAGGGCTACAGCTCTGAGTACAGCCATCATGATTCAGACCACTTCCCCAGTTGCTGGGTACCCCAGCCCTTCGTGCTCAACACACCCATGCCCTAGGATTTCTCCTAATTCTCTCGGGTACTTATTTTGCACTTTTGCCCCCATAATGCTATGCAATCTGCTTCGCTCTCTTTTCCGTTTACCTTCTGTTGTGTATGGTCTCGAGTGTACACAAAATTCCATATTTTAGTTCAATACTTACTATGAATTTATTACCAATATCCCACACATTTCACATTCTCGACATATCAAAAGTAGCAGAAAAGTATCCAAGCAAAATTACACCATAAATCTTCAACAACTGATCCGATTACTTATTTATCAGAGGCCAATGCTTAGTGCCGGCTGTGTTTAGTCTCATCAGTCACAACTACATACAAAACACAGAAAGGAGGAGCAAGAATGTCACAGAAAAAGCTTTTCTCGGTTTCATTTAATAAATTAAACATTTAAATAAGTTTATATACAAAATGAGATGCTTGCTAGAAACAAGTATATTTTAACACTGCCGTAATGACATTTTTAACACTCTCTGTCCTTGTGAAGAAGAATGTGAATTTAATTTACAGACTTGCCAATTTCCATTAAACTTTTTTTCCAAGCCATAAACGTTTTTTTTCTTCTTGCAATTATTATGAATTATGAAAACTCTGTAAAATAGATCAATTTTTACAGATATGAAACATTATCCTAACATAAAATGTAAATTGTTCACATAGAAAACTATACTCTAGATCTAAATTATGCAAACAGTAAACGTAACACCAGATTGCTCCTCAGGGGTGGAGCTTAGAGAAGCCTTCATGCAATGATGATAATAGCTATGAGATGCTCATCTAATTGTTACACTGTTAAAGGTGGTCAACAAAGTACAAAGTAATGAATTCAACTGAAAACTTTAAGTGATGGCCTTTAACTTAGTACATTGGCTGTCTTCAGGTCCTTATTTAAATTATATAATATCATTGGCACTGCTTCAAGCTATTTAATTACAGATCGCCTCCGAGGAACGCTGAGGATTAGATTTGATTTGATTCCAAAGACAAATATTTTTCAATAACTGCAGATTACCTGATGACTATAGTAAATATACATGCAAATTATAACTCTACTCCCCGCCCATCTGAACCCTCCTCTGCTTCACTGGTAGATCACTGATGATCTAAGTAATCCAGTGAGCTGTCAATCAAGTAGAGGATGTTGGAGATGGGTGGACAACGAAGTCAGGGACGCAGAAGTTTTCGGAGTGCTCTAAACACACTCAAACCACTAAAGCCTCATTTGCACATAAATTAAAACACTGATTTTTTCCAGATGGGGGAACAACAAATTGTACAAGTGAAAGTATGGAATACATTATCCTTCATAGAGCAACATGGCCATGTAATAATTTGTGGGCGTGGATTTTTCTCACCGATACACTTTAAAATGCTTCAGGATACTGAGCCCTAACATTTGAAAAATACTTACAATAACAAACTCACTAGATACTCACTATCCCTGGGATCAGCACCAGCTCCTCGCCACTTTTCCAGTCTTACTATTTTGGCCTCACGGAGGATGTCACCTCCACTGTATGCATCATTGCTCAAGCCAATTACTGAGCTCAGCTGCCCAATGATTTCATAGTCAACTGTACGCATCATTGCTGTAGCACTCAGTTAACTTAGAGGCCAAATAATTAGCTATAGTGGTGATTTTTGCTATCAAAGTGATACCATGTCAACTGTACACGTCACTGCTATAGCAATCACTATGTTTAGCTGCTCAATTATTGTCTAGATCAGTGATTCGCATTAGCAGTGGGATTTCATGTCACCTGTACCCATCACTGCCGTAGCATTCACTGAGCTCAGTAGCCTAATGATTGCCTAGAGTGGTGATGCATGCTATCAATGTGACGTCACATTAATTGTATGTGACACTGTTGTAGCATTCAGTAAGCACAGCGGCCTAATGATTGCCTATAGCAGTGATGTGCGCAATCAATGTGACATCATGTCACCTGTGCGCATCACTTCTGTAGCAATTACTGAGCACCACAGCCTAATGATTGCCTAATGCAGTGATGTGCGCAATCAATGTGACGTCATGTCAACTATAGTCGTCCCTGCTATAGCAAACACTGATCTCAGTGGCCCAATGATTGCGTAGATCAGTGATGTGCACTATCAATGTGACGTCAACTCAATTGTACACGTCATTGCTCTAGCAATCACTGAGCTCATCGGCCCAATGATTGCTTAGAGCGGTGATGTGCGCTATCAATGTGACATCACTTCAACTGTACACCTCTCTGCTGTAGCAATCAGTGAGCTCAGTGGCCTAATGATTGCTTAGAGCAGTGATGTGCGCTATCAATGTGACATCACGTCAACTGTACACATCTCTGCTGTCGCAATCAGTGAGCTCAGTGGCCCAATGATTGCTTAGAACGGTGATGTGCGCTATCAATGTGACATCACTTCAACTGTACACATCTCTGCTGTAGCAATCAGTGAGCTCAGTGGCCCAATGATTGCTTAGAACGGTGATGTGCGCTATCAATGTGACATCACGTCAACTGTACACATCTCTGCTGTCGCAATCAGTGAGCTCAGTGGCCCAATGATTGCTTAGAACGGTGATGTGCGCTATCAATGTGACATCACGTCAACTGTACACATCTCTGCTGTAGCAATCAGTGAGCTCAGTGGCCCAATGATTGCTTAGAGACGTGATGTGCGCTATCAATGTGACATCACGTCAACTGTACACATCTCTGCTGTAGCAATCAGTGAGCTCAGTGGCCCAATGATTGCTTAGAGACGTGATGTGCGCTATCAATGTGACATCACGTCAACTGTACACATCTTTGCTGTAGCAATCAGTGAGCTCAGTGGCCCAATGATTGCTGAGAGACGTGATGTGCGCTATCAATGTGACATCACGTCAACTTTACACATCTCTGCTGTAGCAATCAGTGAGCTCAGTGGCCCAATGATTGCTTAGAGCCCTGATGTGTGCTATCAATGTGACATCACGTCAACTGTACACATCTCTGCTGTCGCAATCAGTGAGCTCAGTGGCCCAATGATTGCTTAGAACGGTGATGTGCGCTATCAATGTGACATCACGTCAACTGTACACATTTCTGCTGTAGCAATCAGTGAGCTCAGTGGCCCAATGATTGCTTAGAGACGTGATGTGCGCTATCAATGTGACATCACGTCAACTGTACACATCTCTGCTGTAGCAATCAGTGAGCTCAGTGGCCCAATGATTGCTTAGAGACGTGATGTGCACTATCAATGTGACATCACGTCAACTGTACACATCTTTGCTGTAGCAATCAGTGAGCTCAGTGGCCCAATGATTGCTTAGAGACGTGATGTGCGCTATCAATGTGACATCACGTCAACTTTACACATCTCTGCTGTAGCAATCAGTGAGCTCAGTGGCCCAATGATTGCTTAGAGCCCTGATGTGTGCTATCAATGTGACATCACGTCAACTGTACAAATCTCTGCTGTCGCAATCAGTGAGCTCAGTGGCCCAATGATTGCTTAGAACGGTGATGTGCGCTATCAATGTGACATCACGTCAACTGTACACATCTCTGCTGTAGCAATCAGTGAGCTCAGTGGCCAATGACTGCTTAGAGACGTGATGTGCGCTATCAATGTGACATCACGTCAACTGTACACATCTCTGCTGTAGCAATCAGTGAGCTCAGTGGCCCAATGATTGCTTAGAGACGTGATGTGCGCTATCAATGTGACATCACGTCAACTGTACACATCTCTGCTGTAGCAATCAGTGAGCTCAGTGGCCAATAATTGCTTAGAGAGTAATGTGCGCTATCAATGTGACATCACGTCAACTTTACACATCTCTGCTGTAGCAATCAGTGAGCTCAGTGGCCCAATGATTGCTTAGAGCCCTGATGTGCGCTATCAATGTGACATCACGTCAACTTTACACATCTCTGCTGTAGCAATCAGTGAGCTCAGTGGCCCAATTATTGCCTAGAAAGGTGATGCACCCTGTCAACTTGACGTCACAGATAGAGTAATGGCAGGAAGCCGTGCTGTACCCTGGAAGAGTATCTGTTGAGTTTTTTTATTTTAAGTATTTGACACAGTTATGGACACATTTTTCTCAAAATGGACAATCAATTTAAGTACATGGGTGGGAAAATTACATTTTTTTAGCCTAGGTGTCTAACCCCAAGAGGTTATCACTCTTCGGCTTTACTAGACAATTTTGCACACTACATAAGGCCACTTGTTTGGTAGGACTGTCCCTACTTTTATCAACAAAATTCCCCCCTCCCTTTTTACCTAATAAATATTTTCCAATAATATATTTATGGATTGATTATCTCAAAAGTTACGCCTTTCATAGCAATCAGCCATTCGAGTCAATGGTAGTTTGATTTGCGTTGGCGCCCAATGGGTTTACACCTTCCAAATTATTTGGAATGTAATTTCCTGGCACATCTCTCTGATATGTCAAAAGGGGACGTATTTCTCTTTAAAACATAGAAATCAATAGATCAGCATTGCTAAAAGCTATTACCAAGAAATGCGTTATGCTCTGTATCAGACCTTTCTGTCAATACATAGGATATTGAATGAACAATGTATGTCCCACATAGATGGAAATTGCTTCTTCCTCTAACAATAAAGTAGTTCTCAATGGGAAATTATTTTCATAATACATTTTTTAAAGGAAAGAAGGAAAAATGTTTGCTCCATTAACCTTAGAAATCAAATATAGTTAAAATTGTGAAATATTTGGCATGGCTGGCAAATTGGCAATCACCAAATCAATACTGTGTTCTGCCCATCTCCCGACGGCCTTCTTAAAAATAATCTTATATTGCCTAGAGTGTCGAGTATTGAATTTTCATATAATATGACTTATTTGTGATGCTACCCTAATTTAACTGCCTGAAAAGTACGGGCGAAAAATAGATTGGTTGCAAACCTTAGTAATACTTATCAAAATTGGTTGTAATGACATATTTCAGAGTGCGCCTGCTGGCATCCCAAACAACAGCAATGTATTGTGTGATATAACAATTTTCATCCTTATATTATTTTTTTCTGCATTACTAAGGAAAAGAATCATCAGAATCACTTTGATTAGTAGAGCTGAATTCAGATTAGAAGTTCAAAATTTTTTTCATGAATTTTGAATCTGGTGTATAATCACCTACAGGGGAAATAAGTATTTGATACTTTGCTGATTTTGCAAGTTTTCCCACCTACAAAAAAGGAGAGGTCTGCAATTTTTATCATAGGTACACTTCACCTGTAAGAAACAGAGACTAAGAAAATCCAGAAGATCACATTCTATGACTTTTACATATTTAAATAGCATTTTATTGAATGAAATATGGATATGATCACTGACCAACCACAAGGATTCTGTCGTCTCGCAGACCTGTTAGTTATTCTCCCTCCTACTCTTCGCCTATTATCTGTATTAATTGTATAATAGGCACCTGTCCAACCAATCAATCAATCACACTCCAAGCTCTGAACCATGGCCAAGGACCACAGACCTGTCTAAGGACACCAGGGACACAATTGTAGACCTGCACAAGGCTGGGATGGGCTACAGGATGATAGATGAGAGGCAACAACTGTTGGTTCAATTATCAGGAAATGGCAGGAACACAAGATGGCTGTCAATCTTCCTCAGTCTGTGGCTCCATGCAGGATCACAGCACATGGGGTAAAGGTGATTCTGAAAAAGGTCAGGAATCATCCAGAATTACAAGGGACGACCTGGTCAGTGACCTGAAGAGAGCTGAGACCACAGTCTCAAAAATTACTGTTAGTAACACTCTACATCATTATGAATTAAAATCAGGGCACACAAGTGTGGCGCCCCGCAGCGAGTGCGTCACAGGAGGGTATTGCAGCCAAGACAGCAGCAGCAATATTCTCTGACAAAGCAATGACACAGTTAAAACTCAGAGCTCCATACCCTACATGCACATCAGATAGAGGGCCAATATGGTCCTGGTGGGCGCAGTGTAGAGGTAGAGTGTAATGGAAAAGTTTAGTACAGAACTCTCTGCAATAGCGTAGGAGAAGGGAGCAAAAACAACAAGCTCTGCAACCTAGGAGAGGGGGCCTGCACAGTCCTGTGCAGCCCCCTGGCCATCACCCCCGGTTGGGCGCCATTACTCCGGTGCCTCAACAACGGACTCTGGGCATCTACATGCGGGTCCAAAAACATCCCGTGCCCATCTACAACTGGTCTACTGGTACCGAAGCTAGCAGTTGTTCAGCACGCTATGCGAACCAGGAGTGGAGGGACCGCTTTACAGGAGTACCCCACCACCGCCGCACACACAGAGTCGTCTAGCCAGCGGAGTACCCACTAAAAGGACCCAAGGCTCCCCACAAATCCGGCCAGAATTCCCCGGTAGGGCAATTGAAGCAGTCTCCTTGTACCCGATCTGGCATTCCAAGGACGACCACGGCAACACAGCTTAGTTAGAATGGAGGAACACTGCGGAGCTCTGAGAAACACTGGTCATTGCTGAGTCCACCCGGTCCATTACCCAAGAACTGTATGCCATGTATCACCTGCTGGTTACAGTAAAGTACCCGTTACAGAGACTTCCAGTGTCCGTGTTTCTTTAGAACTGTCCATCTCCGCAGAGGAAAGTGGAAGGTAAGCGCAGCTGCCTCACAACATTTGTGCAGCTCCTGGCTCCGGGGATTACCAGCTCAACCTGTGCGGAGCGTTCCATCTTGCTGCATTCCATCCCCCGGAGGCCCAAGCAGTGCCGGTGGACATCACCGGCACACTCATAGTTGCGTCACGACTTAAACAACCTTTAAATCTGTTCAGCCAAATTCACTTTGAATCTGCACCACCGGGCCCACTTCGGCAGGCGCGGTTCCGTGACAAGGAGGAAGAAGCTATGTCTGCCCCGTGAAGTCCCGGAGCCCGGCTGGGTGTCAGACACAAGGTCCCCCTGCTAACCAGCACATGTCGAGGTCTGTTCAACAATAACCATCTAGATGTTCCAGAGGAGGCGGAGAGAAGGTCATATGGTCAGATGAGACCAAAAAAATAACTTTTACTTCACTCGGCGTGTTCGGAGGAAGAAGGATGAGCACAACCCCAATAACACCATCCTAACCGTGAAGCATAGGGGTGGAAACATCACACTTTGGGGCTGGACAAGATGACTGCACCGCATTGAAGGAAGGATGGATGGGTTCAAGTATCGCAAGATTTCGGCCAACAACCTCCTTCTCTCAGAACCCTTGAATAATGTCTTATAAACCACATACTTTATCACCAGCCACCCTCAGATGCATGTGGCGCAGGTGCTGTATGTAGTATGCAGATATAGTGGAGTCTGACACTCTAGCTCACTACCAACGTGATGTAACTCATACCAGTAGAGCTGGCTTATGATGTCATTCAAGCTTATAGGGTCCACCAGCATGATGCTCTGCCCCATAACTCATTAATGGTGAATAGAATATATATTTTTCTATTTTATAGTAAATGAATCAGAGTATCAAGATATATAATTGTCAACCTAATAATGCTCTAAATAACAGGTTATTGGTAGTTTTGGAAGCTAAATTCTCCTGATACATTACCTTTCATTATAATTCTAATTTTCCTGTACATGAAGAAACAATATAATAGCAAAGTGTAAAGGTATCGTCACACGCCGCAATCTCGCCTGGAAATCTGAAAGGCAATATGTCACCCCCGTGCAATCGCCGTGAAATTGCCTCACGGTTGCGACGTGTGATTGGTCGATTTCGCGGCAATAAATCGCCCATCGGCCGTCGCCTGATTCCTGAACAGTGCTCAGTAATCAGGCGCAATCGTTAAGGCGATATTTCCGTGTGGTGGCGTGTGACAGTGATGGAAAGAGCATTGTCTATGATTTCCTGTTGGCGTACCTCAGCTTGCTGTAGTCCGCGCCCCGTCTGAGATGATTGGTGTGGGCTACTGTGTTCCCATTGGCTGTCAGTTGACACCATGCCATATTTGAAGAGCTGTCCGTTCAGCACCACACACATCTTCAGTTACACAACTGTCCGCAAACTCAGTGCAAACTCCGATAGACAATGGCGTCATGTATTAGCCAGCCTTCCAGAACACGCTGACTAATCGAAACGCAGTTGCCTATCTCCTCGCCGTGCTGAACATGTACGCACACATTGCCTTTGAGATTGCGGCGTGTGAAGCGGCGATGGAATGAGGCAAGATTGGTTCGCTGTAGGTGAGGCGATTTCCGAGCGACACATTGCCTTAGCTCAGGGCGAAATTGTGGCTTGTGATGCCGCCATCGGCGATCTGAGGCAACACGAAAAACGTGAGCACACGTTAGATCGCCACACATCGCCAGCCGAGGTTGCGCCATGTGACGGTACCTTTAGTAGTAGTGAATGGTATATGCTGCTATCTATTCCTATTTGAGAAAAAAAGAAAAATATTAAAAGTCATCTGCTTTAGCCATTATAGTTTATTCCCATCTTCATAAATGGGCATGGCGTGATAGGACTTGTAAATACAAGTAAATACAAGCAATTTAGCAATTTACTGCTTACTTTTAAATGTTTCATCCATACTAGATTTATTGACACTTTTTCTTTTATTTACGGTTGCCTTGGAGACCGAACACCTCCATTATAAACATAAGACCATGCAGAGTGCTTACAAGCTCTTTTCTATTGAGCTTGTAAACACTTTTTTTTCACAGCTTTCTAAGATCATGGAGCTTACTTTCACCTACTAGAACTCGAACAGCTTATGTACAGTGCTTACAAGCAGGATAGAGGTGATGGTCAGTGTCCTAGGCAACAAGCTGTAAACAAAAAATGCCATGATTCCTGAGCATTCAGAGAGTTGAATGACAGCGCAGCTGTCCATTCTGGTTCTTGGAGGTGCTGGGTTATTCAGGTGTCCATCTTCCCAGTGATTGTCCATCTACTTGCCTGAGCAGTCTCTCTCAAAACTTTGCCAGTTGTACATTCTGTTAGGTTACAGTGGTGCTGTTGGCCTGTGTTCTTGTGTTTCTGTTTTCTGACAGTTTTGATCATTGTTATCTGACCAATGACCATTGTTGATTATTCCTCTGCTTGTTCCATGTACCCAGCATGCTTTTCCAGTATTTCCAGTATCCAAGACATGCTGTCCTAGTATTTTAACCATGGACTGTTAGCTGTCTACGCCTCAGTTTAGTCCCTGAATCCAAGATCTTCTCTGCTATTATTTTAACCCTTGACCATTATTTGACTATGCCTCAGTTTGCTCCCGGAATCCATAACGAGCTCTTCTGGTACCTGACCCCAGATTTTCTGACTACACACATTCAAACACCAGCACATGAGTAAAGGCCCTGTCACACACTACGATATCGTTAACGATATCGTTGAAACGTCAAGGGTTTTGAGACGTTTAAACGACATTGTAACGACGTCGTAGTGCGTGACACGTTGATACGACCAGCGATAAGTCGGCTGATCGTTGATCGCAGATTTATGAACAGGTCCATAAATCAGTCGATGATCATAAGTTCAACCTGCAGCATCGGCGAGTGTGACAATTTGATAACGATGTCGTTAACGACTTCGCCTATTCAGGACATAGGACTATAGGCATCCAAATGACTGCTAATATCGTTCACTTGTCGTGGAGTCATTGCTGCGTCGTTCATGATAGCTGTACATGTGACAACTCACTAGCGATAAAACAATGGCGTTCAAGCGATGTAGGTCAAGTCAGATTGTTGATCGGATTTCTCGTACGTTGAAGTGTGTGATGAGGCCTTAAGAGACTATCATCACAGTTAATATGTTGAGAGCGGCTACACATTTTAATAAGCAGTAAATTGCAAAATTCTTGTTTTTACAAGTACTCTGACAAAATCCATCTATACAGATGGGAATAACCTTTAAAGGGATTGTCCCAATTCATCAAGTTATTTGTGGCGCCCCTGCGGCTAGGCGCCACAGAGTGGTATTACACTTATTATCTATATGTAATATTATTTTGTAAGTTGCTAGTGTAGGATTTAAATCTTATGGAGTCTGTTATCTACACTCACATAGGACCGCACCACTTAGAGTAGGGGGAACTGGTAATATAGTAGGTTCCACAGTGTGGGGGCGGAGCTTAGGATAGAGGAAGAGTGACAGTTGACAGTTTACCTCAGACCGTGCTGGAAAGGCATACAGGGTGGTCAGGCCTGGCAGCCCAGCTGAGTGGAGGGTCCCCCATCTTTATGTGGGGACCCAGGACAGAAGGCAACGGGCCAGGGCTGGTAGGAGCCAGCTGGTCATGTTGAGGGGACACCGGTGACATGGACAACCGAGGCAGCCAGGAGTTTATCCCTGACTGCAAAGCCGACGAGCTGCAGGCCCAACAGAACCGGGTTGCTGACAGCGCCACAAGGTACCTCTCCCCTCAGAACTGAAAACCGGTTCAGGACACTAGAAGAAACTAAAAGGGACAGACATATACTGCGGTGCTGGAAGGGAGCCTTCTGTATCCGTTTCCGGGTTGCCCTGTCCAGACCGGGTGGTGGACAGACCTTATCTTCTAGATACAGACCGTAGGACTGGCGGGGGAGCTATGCAAGGGTGGTAAAAGACTGAAAGAACTAGATCTAGAGAAAGAAAGTAGTAAACCCTGAAAGACAGAGAGAGAACATCTAAAGACTCCATAAGAGAAACCCTGAGTTGGCAACAACACCCTAAAACCAAAATGTACCGTGTTTTGTTATGCCATCAGCTGGTACCAAGTAAAGCAGAGTTAAACTGGAACTGTTTCTGTTATCTTTCCTGCCGCAGCCCAGAGGGCTTAACATCATCAACATCTTTAAAGCAGAGGGGTAAGAACTGCACCACCATTACCATCACTGTCCTCCCTCACCGTCTCACCACAACAGCTGCCCTGAGGTAAAGCTCCACCTGTGGGGAGCTGTACCACACTTTGCTGCCCCCTCCATCACCTCAGTGGCCGGATGGCAGCGCCGGTACCATCTTACCGGACTCTACAGGTGGCGTCACGTTCCCCTGTAAATAACCCCTTTAACCCCCACCGTTTACCATCAACATCTGGTATAATTGATCACCAGGGCACGGCACCGGGGTCCCGACCATCCGTGACTCCCCACACAGTAGCCCTGGTGTCCGAGTCCCCCACCCACCCTAGCTCTGGTTGAATTATATTACCTATCCATACTTGCTGGGAGAACAGGACTATTGTCGAAATCACTATGATGGAGCAATTCTTGTGCATGCCACAGCTCAACTCATTGTCTAGGACCTAGACTCTAGGTGATAACTGAAGAAAGTGCTCAGCTATCTCCGCCAGTGCTAGACAACACTTGGAGCACTGGCGCGCATGCGCAGCCAATGCTTCATTCTGACCGAGGCTTCACATTCCAGCTAGGTCAACCAATGAAATGCTTTTTTAGTAAATATCTGAACATAGATGAATTTGCTCAGGTCTTGGAATGTAAAATTGTTATCAGATTTCATTTCCGAGCTCCATGACCTCTAAAATGTGTACATTTCTCATATATCTTGGGCTAGACCATACATTATGTCACTTATGTAAAGGATTTGGGTATACAATCTGTCATTAATATTGCCGAGGCGCAGTATATCTTATCTTATTGATATCTTTATGCATATATATCTGTAGGATTATCGAGACATAATGCGTTTACTGTGTTACATTAGCTCGCATGGCAAAGGCTCCTAATGCAATGTCACAGATGGTTATTGTACATATTAGATGTTGTATAATGGGAGATTATTGGATATTGTGTCTGAAAATGGATTTCTATGGAGGATATCTGTGGAATATGGAATATATAAGGTGTGGAGTAATATAGAGTTCAATGCTCAATGAAATATGTAGGATAATAAAAGTCAGAGCAGGATGTTTACTGTGTCCACAGGGATTTGGATATAATAATGGAATAGGCTTGTAAATTGCTGCCTAGATTCAACATAGATAAATGTCATATCGTGCATTTGTGGATTGGAAGTGAGAATGCCACATATACACTTAATGGAATTACAGGAAGACAGACATCGACACAGAATAAAGCCGGCAATGACTATATGTACTGCAAACAATATACGTGTATGGATCGCACCGGCTGAGATTGATGGAGGTTATTATGACACATGGTCCATTTTTTATGCTGCATTTGACATTATCAAAGGTAATGTGCACCGAGCAATAAGTGAAAATGGCAAATAAAATCATTAACAGTAATGAGCAAGCACTGCCATGCACTGGCCCTCAGTACTCGAAACGAGCAGTTGATGCTTAAATGGGAACAACTCAAGTACCGAGTATAATGGACGTCAATGGGGAACTCTTCCAGCAAAATGTTTGAGTTCCCCATGGACTTCCATTATACTTGGATACTTGACTCTCGACGAGCAAAACATCCAACTGCTTTTTACGAGTACCAAGCACTCGAGCATGATAGTGCCCGCTCATCACTAATCATTAAAATTGATTTTACTGTCTAAAATCATAATTCTGCAGTCACCCTATGTGACTGCAGATGTAACAATCCTCCCAGTGCATGCACTGTGTGCTGCGAGAATTTGCGGTTTATAAGCGGGAACGGACCGCAATTATGTGGCACGCATGTTCCCGGTCAGAACCCGGCTGGGTGCATGGCCTCACTCAATATAAGTGTATGAACCAAGACCATGCCCACTAGATGACCACCCTTCTGGTCAGACATGCCCGCTCCATACACTTGTATCAACCAAAGCTGCACCCACTAATCATGTTGTTGCTGTGAACATGTATGCCGCATAAGTGCCATCCGTTCCCAGCTTAGACACTGGCAAATTCTCACAGCGCACAGTGCATGCACTGGGAGGAGTGATAAATCTGCTGTCACATAGAGAGACTGCAGGATCATTTTAGACTAGAGAACCCATTTAAAGCAGAGAGAGAGAGAAAGCCATGTAGCTAAATTGAAAAGGGGGTCCCAACCAGTGCTTGTTTCCCCTCTATGACCCTTAGCTAAATTCCTCACCCTCTGAAAAGAGGAGTCTGCAGGTCATTGCCAACTAGTAGCACAATAGAGTAAATTGTCCTCACTCCAAGGGTCCCATTGCAGTTATGTGGTCAACTTCTGTGATACATATGCCCTCGTTGAGAAGCATGGGTGAATAAGTTGCTCATTTTTTCCTCACTGCACAGCTAGTACAGTTTGCTGTGAACACAACAGACATAAGTGAGTTTAGATCTTGCACACTGAGAAAACTATGTTATTGAGGGGGTGTTTTCTTTTTCTCTTGTGCTATTTCCTGCTTATGATTGGTCAGCTTCATACAGGGAGAAGAAGTACACGCCCCAGTGAAAATGATCAGATAACACCCACTTAGGTTTAACTAAATTTAAATAATTAGTTGCCAAATACCTTAATTGTTAACATCTGCACAACTGAAAATTAAAAAAAAAGAAAAAGATTGTATTCTATTCTGTCACAATAGGTGCATTATGTGTCCTGTTCAATGTGAAAACTTTATTGAAATGTCCATAATCTAAATGGGTTTAAAAAGCCCTTTGAAAAGCTTCTTAAAATGTCATACTTTTCATGCCGGTGAAATACACATTTTTGAGCCTACTAGAAGGCTACAAATTTTGAAGGGGTTTTCTGGTCTGAGAAGCAAAGTTTGCAGTTACTGCATATGATTGTGCATTGCCGAATTGTGACAGAGTTCAATGTGCCCCAGGACAGTGGGCAGCCATGTTACTACATGTATGTGATTTCCATGTTTGCGGTCATATGCCAATAAGACTCCTGTGCTTCTCTCAATTTTCTTCTATTTGAGAATAGTCAGTAGAGTGTCTCAAGCATACAAATCTCAAGCATATAGTCATTAATGATGAGCGAGTGTGCTCTCCACTGCTCAATACTTAATCGAGCATCAGGGTGCTTGGGTACGCTCGCCACTCGATCGAGTATTGCGGGTGTGTTGTTTGTGAACGAAATAATTAAACAGCTGCACTCTGAAATGCTATGGATTGCAAACATTGAACATAGGATTATGAACATGCATTACTTCTAAGGAAATACCATTGCCTATCTAATGCCTCTATTGAGGTTAAATAATACCCCCCAATTTATTGACTGGTAGGAATTTGCTAATAACATTTTTTTTAAATCACCTAAAGATGATGGTGAGGAGTGCACAGTCAGAAGGCATGACCCCATAATCCATAGTCAGAAGGCATGATCCATAATCCATAGTCAGAAGGCATGACCCATAATCCATAGTCAGAAGGCATGACCTCATAATCCACATCCAGAGCAGGACCTCATATCCACAGTCAGAAGGCATAACCTCTAATCCACAGTCAGAAGGCATAACCTCATAATCCACAGTCAGAAGGCATAACCTCATAATCCACAGTCAGAAGGCATAACCTCATAATCCATAGTCAGAAGGCATGACCATAAACCATAGTCAGAAGGCATGACTCATAATCCACATCAGAAGGCAGGACCTCATAATCCACAGTCAGAAGGCATAACCTCATAATCCACAGTCAGAAGGCATAACCTCATAATCACAGTCAGAAAGCATAACCCATAATCCACAGTCAGAGGCATAACTCATATCCATAGTCAGAAGGCATGACCTATAATCCACAGTCAGAAGACATGACCTCATAATCCACAGTCAGAAGGCATAACCTCATAATCCACAGTCAGAAGCATAACCTCATAATCCATAGTCAGAAGGATGACCTCATAATCACAGTCAGAAGACATGACCTCATAATCTAGTAAGAAAACTGATGTCACTTCCTAGCAAGCAAGTGTAGGTGCATTAGATAGGGACCAAGCAAAGAGACCCGCCTTGATGATGGCTGCTGGGCTCACAATAAACTGACTTTTGTATGCGCAATGTTTCAATTTTTTTATGTATTTTTTATCAGCAATGCATGTCCATATTGAAATATTCAATATTTGTATACCTTAGCATTTCAGAGTGCAGCCGTTTCTTTAGGCCGGGTTCACACCACGGCATGATCCGATCCGGGGCAGTCCGGTGTGAACCGGACAGCCCTGGATCAGATTTGGCCCCATAGTATGCTATGGGGCCGGATGGAGCCGGATGGCAGCTATCTGCCATCCGGCTTCCATCTGTCCAAGAGGATCCGTGTGTATTCATGATTTCCTCCCGGACACAAAAACGTTGCATGCAACATTTTTGTGTCCGGGGGAAAAAAATCTGAGACACTTGGATCCTCCCGGATCCTCCCAGTCTGGTGCGATCTGTCGCCTCCAAACATGGGGGTCTATGGTGCCGAATCACACGGAGCCGCACCCGGGAGCCGGACGCCGGGTGCTGAAGCTTTGCTCTTTACCGAGCAAAGAGCAGAGAGTATAGTTCGGTAATAAGTACAGCAGTCATATATACAAAAAATTTTTTGGATTGGTGGTCAGTTTCCCGGAGATTAACAAATTATTACCTTTTTTTGCAGAAAGGTAATAACTTTTCCATTAAATGATGGCTCACCATACACTTCTGTGATTGTCTCGTCTGTTGTATAGATCTGAACCCTACAATTATGTGATGATTCCAAAACCTCGAGTCTGAATATCAAGTAAACAAGGAACGTCTGGGTCATATTTATTTTATCTTCCTGAAAAACAGACAACATAAATTACGTCGGATGAAGGATTTGTGGAGCATTTATTCGAAATTATACTTTGCAAATCTCTGCATGTAATTAAATTGTTCTTCGGGCTCCTGCAATAGGATTTCTCCTGACTGCGAGTTTTACATAGACTGGTTAATCCGGGCGACTTCCTGCCGTCAATCTCTCCTTAACTCCCTTTATTAGATCTCGGCTTGGATGGAGAACCGTCACCCCCACACCCCTACTGTATTTAGTATTCTTCGCAGTTCATAAGCATAGGATGTGTTTTGTCTCACCTGTTCCTGTGATATATTGTTGTCAGGAATGACACGGCTGATGTACTTATCCATAATATTGCCTGACACTATTCTCTTTCGCCAGTCAGCACTTGTCAAAACTTTGGCCTTGGTACATCAAGGAGCACCGTTTATCACTGTCTCGCTGCCATAGGCTGAGATTACGGGATTTCCCCCTTATAACAAGACATGGCATTGACAAAGAAGCATTAATCTCTGATTCTCTCCATAGATGGGAATTGTTATAAAAGTGTAGCAACTCACATGGGAAATAAATCTAATACTAAAAACTGCAACTGACCCAGCTGGTTCCTGTACACACTAAGGTTCTTGACCACATAGTCCCTTGTGGCCCCTGCAAGAGCTAGAATGGCCTTAACCACAGACTAAGAGGAGATTACTTGGACCTGGCTGCCCAAAAGGCTTCAAGCAATTCTCGAACCCACCAAGGAACCAGAGGAAATGCAAAGTGTAATAAACCTAAATAGGAAAGGAGTACTGAGATAGAAAATTATCCAAAAGTGAGAAAAACAAACCAGGAGTACAAAGTGGACAGTAAAGGAACTTACTGCTAGAAGGGAAAGCCACTTACATCCTAACTACCAGAAGAAGAAAGGAGCAGGGTGGAAATGCCATGAATAGTAGGAGATTCGTGACAGCTCTGGGCCTTCTGGATTTTAAATGTAATTCATTTATTTTGTGCCAACAAGGGTTAATGCCAGTTTCCCTTGCTGACAGCTCCAGTTTACTTCAGGTTGCAGCCAGGTCATAAACACTCCCATTTTATTTATATGGTCACATTGTGGAGCCCACTGGGACGGGGTACTTGGTGCCAGACGGGGTACTGCTGGGGGATGTCACAGCGGTCCTGGTCCGGACCGTGTCCCGGATTCGCACACTAAAATGGGGTGTATGTATTTACAGTTGATTTGGTTTGTCGTGATGCCACCCACGGGTTGTGGTCAGTAATGGGACCACCGCTGCTGGAGAACCTCTGGGGATGATGTTTGGCAGCTTTAAATGGAACTGCTCCCCGCAGGTAGAGCCTGGTTCCCCGGAGCAGTGTAATTGAAGTCTGTGATGGTTATTATAGATGTTGCAGGAAAAGGGGATGAGCCCACCAGGGGTCGGACAGCTCCTGACAGGGTAAAATGGAGGATTGTCATTTCTTTATACCTGAAATCAGACACAGACACTGAAGCAGGGTTCACCCAGGTTTACTTCTCCAATTCTTCAGTCAAACAGTGCACGGTACAATACAGTTTCCACAGCTTTACTCAGTTGACTCCGGTACACTTGAACCACTACACCCAGGTTGTCACTCTTAGAATCCTCACTCCCAACTATGTGTCCTTTCAGGTGATTCTCTGTCTTTCCCTTCAGGTGTATTGCGGAGTGGCAGCTCGGTCCCCAATAGTAGCTTCCCCCTAAGTCTATGGGTGGTAAGCCAGGTCCTCTTGGTTGCTGCTATGCCCCCAACCCTGTATTGGGAACACAGACCTGGAATCTGTGCCCCCAACACTGTATTGGGAACACAGACCTGGAATCTGTGTCCCCCGTCAGTTTGTCTGGGGAGCTGGTCTGAATCCTCAGTCCCCTCAGAGCTAACACTTTGGTTTAGCCTAACCTTAGGTGTCCCTGTCTCACAAGGGATCATCGGGTTCTTCTCTACCCATGTAACTTCCCAGATATATCAGGAGAGGCTCTTCTGTTGGTTATCTGCCGGCCCTAACGTCTTCCCCGGACCTGATGGTACTGGTCCGGTCTTGGCTGCTCGGCACCCGCCTACTGGCTAACTGCTTCCTGTTTCTCACTTTTATACTCGTCTGTTACCATGACTATGCTTCACCCACTCATATCTAGCCCTACTACTCCTTGCCTGCCTAGAGTCCCAGGCTCCGGGTTAGGTCCCATCTCAGTGGATGTGTGACTTGAGGTGTTTGCTTTACAAACTGTCTACCCTCCTGCCTGGCTGCAGTTTCTACCTGTGGCCACCCTGGTCGCAGGGGCGCCACATTATGATACATAACATGTTGCCCATGAAAGAGTTTCATTTCATATCCTGTCCTTTGGGAAATGAGGAGGTGCCTTGCGTTTGCCGCCAAGTCCTGTTGCTGGACCAATGCCAACTGCTAGCCTAGGTGTTTGGGTTGCAATATTCAAGTTTTTGTTTTCTTTTGTCTATCTCCCTTTTTTTTTACTTTCCCTGTGTGATATTATCTGCAGAGGTGAGGATAGCATCCTTGCCAGCTAATGCACTAGCCAGAGTTAGTAGAGGTGTCAGCCAGGGACTAGGCAGCAGGGGAAGGACCCACATAAGTCTACTAGGGCAAATAGGCTAAGACCCAGGCAAGTGACAGAAGGTATCCCATCGCCCACTCTTTATTATCAGGGACTTCCTTTCTCATTTACCATCCCGTTGTACCTTGCTCTGGACATCAGTTGGTCCAGCATGACAGGAAAGCAGTGACAACGGAAAAAACAACCCCAACTGGTCTCTTACTGACTGGCATAACAAACAGCAGTGTAGTTTGGCTTGTAAGTGGACTTCCATTTTGAATATAATCATCAGGAAGGACCGGTAAGGGGAAGGTATAAAAAGTCGCACCCGAGAGGTGACAGGGCAGATAAAATTAACAAGTAAAAACACCTGCTAGCCAAAAAAGACTAAAACAAGTGTAGCAGGCAATAAACAACCAGACAAATAGTGATTCAGTGGACAGGAAAGGAGGCCACAATACACAAGTTTACCAGATTGACCCCGAAGCATGACAGTAATAGTCTCCTCTATGACTTGGCCTATATATAGAGCTAATTTCTTTGCACAGTTCCTTGCTGGTCTAATTGCTTCCTCTTCTGGCAAGGGATGTCCATCAAACTTGAGTCTCCTTTAGCTCTGTCTTTTGGCTCAAATTGAACGTCACCACTGCAGTTAACCAGTGACTGTTAATTAGCTGCATCACTCACAAGACATTCTCCACTGGAAAAGGAAGCAAGGTGTCCAAATGGATATATGTGGAGGGCCTGGACTGATGTGGTTACATGTGGGCTGTGGGTGAGAGGTCAGTTGGATGATCTGTCAGATTCTCTGAAACGCCTTTGGAGACATCTTATGGTAGAGAAATTAACATTCAATTCATGGGTGACACCTCTGGTGGACAGTCAGCTGCCAGTTGCACGCTCCCTCAAAACTTGTGACATCTGTGGCATTGTGCTGTGTAATAAAACTGCGCATTTTAGAGAGGCCTTTTATTGTGGCCAGCCTAGGGCACACCTGTGCCATATTCATGTGTTTAATCACCATCTTAATATGCCACTTCTGTAAGGTGGATGAATTATCTCTGCAAAAGAGAAGTCCTCAGCTGCCTTCACATTAGCGTATGTGAACACAGCTTATGCTGCATTCCCATACGCAGTCAAACGCATGCGCACTGCGTTCCTATGTTTAACATAGGAACGCATAGTGCCTGCGTTTGTCAGCGTTTGCTGCGTTCGGGTGCGGATGCGGACGATATCTGCTCCTTCCGGTGTCCAGCGTCCACACCCGGGACGCAGCATGTTGCATTTTTTGTGCGCTCGGGGACCTTGGAAGATCAGCAAGCGTCCCCAAGCGCACAAAACATGCATTGTCTTCAATGGGTCCGCAGTGTTCTGCGCTTGACAGCGCAAGAGAACGCTGCGGACACATTGAAATCTCTCCCGGTGGCCGCCGGTGATGTCACAGGAGCTCACCGACGGCCACCGGGAGATCAGCTCAGCCTCTGCTGATCTCCTCCTCCCGCCGCCGGTAATCTGCTAGCGATGTCGGCGGGGAGAAACAGCTGATTTGACAGCTGTTTGAATCTTCCCCTCGACAACTCCTCTCGGTGTCGGCGCGGGAGATTCAAACAGCTGTCAAATCAGCTGTTTCTCCCCGCTGACACGTCCCGGAGCTTACCGGCGGCCGGGAGGAGGAGATCTCCGGTGCTGATCTCCGCCCCCGGACACCACTGATTGGCTGCCGGGCTGCACAGTGATGTGTCCGCAGGCGGACATTCTCCGCTGCGGACACATCAAAATGACAGCGCTTTTGACTGCGTTTGTGTCTGAATGCCATCAGCATGCAGACACAAACGCTAATGTGAAGGCAGGCTAAGGCTGCTTTCACATCCTCGTTTTTCTGCATTTGAGGCAGCTTCAGCATTTTTGTCTGATCTGCCGTAGCCGAAACACTTGTGGCAAGACTGCATTCGGCCTAATTTATTCCCTATGAAACTTGCAGACATGTTTGGCACTTGCGGTTTTGCACTTGTGGCGAGTCAAAAAAATGCTGCTAGCAGCGTTTTTCTCTGTTGCCAAAAGTGCCAGATTGGCCGGATCGCGGAAAAACCGCAAGTGCTGCCCATGTACACAAGTCCCGTAGGGAATGAATTAGGCCGAACGCCGTCTTGCCACAAGTGTTCTGTCATCCGGCAGATCCAGCAAAACTGCCGAATACCGAATACCGAGAAACGCTGATAGAAAGCAGCCTAACACAGATTTAGACAAATTTGTGACCAATATTTGAGAGAAAAAGTCCTTTTTGTGTCTACAGAAAGTCTTAGATCTTTGAGGTCAACTCATGAAAAAATGGAAGCAAAGAAAAAGGTTGAGTTCATATTTTTGTTCAGTATATGTGTAAACTATGAAATTAAATATAGCTTTAGCACATTAGCTTTTTCTCTAATTATTCTTGTAAACCTTGGAAGCTTCCTTCACACTTTGAAAGGCAACATTGTGGCTTGAGAGCTTGGAGCTTGCTGGGGACCCAGTAGTGCCATGAGCTTTTGCTCGGGGGTTGGTTTGTAGCTGTGACTCTGTTAATACAGGGTGAAACTAATGTGGAGTTTATACCTGCTGCCAAAATAACATCTGAAGGCTATACTAATGTTAAATAAAAGTGATTGCTCCAGTTTAAAAACAAAATATTACCTGTTTCCCTGCTGGAGACCTTGTAGTTCGTTGAGCTTTTGCTCAGGGGTTGGTTTCTAGGTGTGGCACCTTTGATATGGGACAGTTTTAGGGTTGACTTTATATCAGAAATTATTTTGGCTGCCATAAATAACATCTTGTTAAACAAATGTTTTTGCTCCAGTTTTAATATACAATATTACCCATTCCCTTGCGAGGGACCTAATAGTTCCTTGAGCTTTTGCTCAGGGGTTGATTCTGTGGCGCCCCTGCGGCTAGGCGCCACAGAGTGGTATTGCACTTTATTATAAAAATGTAATATTCTTTGTAAGTTGCTAGTTTGGGGTTTAAACCTTATGGAGTCTGTTTCTACACTCACTTAGGACCACACCACCTAGGTAAGGGGAACCAGTACTTGGTAGGTCCCAGGAGGGTGGCGGTGGAGCCTAGAATAGAGGAAGAGTGACAGTTGACAGTTTATCTCAGATAATGCTGTGAAAGCAGACAGAGTGGTCAGGCCTGACAGCCCAGCTGAGAGGAGGGAGCCCCATTTTCAAGTGGGGGGCCCAGGACAGAAGGCAACGGGCCAGGACTGGTAGGAGCCGGCTGGTCACGTTGAGGGAGCACCGGCGACACGGAAAGCTGAGGAAGCCAGGAGTTCAACCATTACTGCAAAGCCGACGAGCTGCAGGCCCAAAAGAAACTGGTTGCTGAGAGCGCCACAAGGTACCTCTCCCCTTAGGACTGAAAACCGGTTCAAGACACTAGAAGAAACTGAAAGGGACAGGCAGCTCTTGCGGTGCTGGAAGGGAGCCTTCTCTCTCTCTACTTCTCTGGGGTGCCCTATCCAGACCGCTAGTGCACAGACCTTGTCTTCTAGATACAGACCGTAGGAGTTGCGGGAGAGCTCTGCGAGGGTGGAAAAGACAGATAAGAACAGAATAGACCCTGAATGAATTGAGAGAGGACATCTTGAGACTCCATAAGAGGAACCCTGAGTTGGCAACAACCACCCTGTAAACCAAACTGTACCGTGTCTTGTTTATGTCATCAACCGGTACCGAGTAATGTGGAGTTAAACTTGAACTGGTTTCAGTTATTCTTCCCGCCGCAGCCCGGAGGGTTCAGCATCAGCAGCAGCTCAGCAGAGGGGAAAGAATTGCAGCACCATCTCCATCACTGTCCTCCCTCACCATCTTCTTTTATTGCTGTCCTGAGGTAAAGCTCCACCTGTGGGGAGCTGTACCACACTTTGCTGCCCCATCCATCACACTCAGCGGCCAGCTGGCGTCGCCGGCACCAAATTACCAGACACTACAGGTGGCGTCACGATCCCCTGTAAATAACCCCTTGTATCCCCCATCATCAACATCCACCCCAATTGATCACCAGGGCACGGCACCAGGATTCCATCCATCCGTGACTCCCTATTTCAGCAGACCCGGTGACTGAGTACCCCACCCCTTAGCTCTGGTTGATTCATTTCTAGGTGTGGCTCTGTTAAAACAGGGCAAAATTAGGGTGGCATTTATACCAGAGATGATTTTGGCTGCCAAAATAAAATTTGAAGGCTCTCCTAATGTAAGCAAATGTCATTGCTCCAGTTTTAATACAAAATATTACCTGTTCCCCTGTTGGGGACCTAGCAGTTCATTGAGCTTTTGCTCAGGGGTTGGGTTCTAGGTGTGGCTGTTAATATGAGGCAAAATTGGGTTAGAGTTTTTTTTTACAAGAGATGATTTTGGCTCCTAAAGTAACATCTGAAGGCTGTCCTGATATTAAACAAATGTCATTGCTCCAGTTTTAATACAAATATTGCCCATGCATAATGTGCGGGCTCAATTCTGTACCTTAATACACAGAATCGCAGCCTTATATTAACGTAAATAAATATATTCCAAGTTTACCATTCCATCTTTGCCTTATCTAGATTTAGCAGATCTGATTTTTCTCTAATTGCTCTTGTAAATCTTGGCACATTATGCTTCATCCATTTATATTCCGTAACTGCGCTGCCTTACATAATGCTTGATTTACCCAGAAATCTCTCATTTCCAGCCGCGTCTGTTTATTGAGAACTTATCAGATCATCTCAGTGGTAGGCTCTTAATACCGTATTAATGATGCGCCATCATGCATTTCATGACCATTTTTAACAAAATTTCATTAGGCAGGACACATAATCGTCATTAAAAATGTTTACACATCTATAAATTATTATTAAACTCCACGCGGAAGGTCACCTGTAATCTCATAAGGCGACCGAACGAGTCCTGTGTGCTCAGGAGATTTTTAACTAGATCAAGAGGCCATCTCCTGATTAATTAGATACTGTGCTTATGTAGTATTGACAGAAACTGAACAAAAGGGTCAGCTCTTCGGGCCGGGGACAATTATTCCTAGCTAATGATTGCCCTCAAGGTATCAGAGCTTGAGGAGGGAGATGTATGGACACGTTCATTGTATTTGGCTGTGCGTCTCGTCAATATACATTTCTATAAGGCCGTGAGTCTTTGTGCTACTTCATGACCTACAATAATTAACTTTATAATGCAAGTGTTTTACCCAACTGAAATACTAAAGAGCTGACATAAGGCTTTGTATGACATTTTTTGCTGGTTGTAGTTATCTCTCGAGGGGTTGAGTACACCTGCTGTTAGTGGCGCTTGCCAGCTGCTTCCTGAATGCCCAGGATACTCTGTGACGCCATTGGAGAGGCTGGGAACCGGCTTTGTCCTGAAACGTAGTGTAGATTCCTACGGGGCTATGTGGTCATCTCCACCTGGGAACCTTGATCTAGGTATGTCTCTTGTTTATTCTTCTTAAATAGGATATGGAGGAAGAATATATCATATTTTCTCCAATATGGGTTAAGAATCAAAGGTCCAGTGTCAAGTTAGCTTCAGTCATGTTCCAAGAGCCTCACCGGACTTAGAGGCCATCAACATTCGTGGTTGAGGTCCTAGTCTACGGCCTTCAGAACCTTCAAAAGCTTCTGGCTTCATTAACCTTCTTCACTTTGTTGATGGACCAGCCATATGGGGAATTGGTAGAGCCTCGGTTGACGAGCAACCCTGGTTTTACAACTACACCGTCATGTTTTTAGTCCCTTTCACTTACAAAAAATTAAGGAGGTAAGAATTAACTGGAAGTCATTCAGTTTATTTAGAATGTGAGAAAAAGGCACTGCCAATGCATCTGGACTTGAAAAGCATGTTTACAGAAATAATGTTCATCAGCTGTACAATAGACTGCCTCTATGGACTACTCAGATAAGTTCTAAAGGGAATATGTCAGCAGGTTTTTTTATGTTATCCAAGAGCAGCATAATGTAGAGACAGAGACCCTGATTCCAGAAATGTGTCACTTACTAGGCTGCTTGCTGCCGTTTTGCTAAAATCACCATTTTATCTGATCCAGATCTACCGTTTCTCTTAATTCTGAGTTCGGTATAACCCCACACATATGTCACGAGTGTCTCCATCATTTGGAGACTGCTGGATTTTAATTGTGTTGTCTTTCCTTTTGTGCAGCGAGAGTTAACGTAATTTTCCTTGCCTGTAGCTTCTGCTTAATACTGGGTCAGGTGATGCAGGTTTGTAACCACACCCCTTCCCTTTAAATAGTCACATGATGCTAGTAATAGACTTACTCTATTCTGACCACTGAAGAGGAAGGACCAAGTCTCTTGCTGTGATTAAAGAGGTTCCACTTTCAGTCCTGGTGCTTTACTGCAAGGTTGAGATTGCCATTGGACTTTTATCCTTTGAATATCCTTATTGTCTATGCCCCCTGTCAGGGGCGGACTGGCCCAGGTGGCAGGGGGGCAAGTGCCCCCTGGGCTGGTGGTATAGTCCACATATAGGGCCGACCCCCCACAGAAATGGGCCAGCCGGCGGCGCATTGCGGCGATACAGCAGCAGACGTCCCCAAACATGGTAAGTGAGCAGCGATGGCCCGATAGCACCCAACCCTTCCCCCCAGGTCCTCAAAAATTCCTGATAGCAAAACCCCCCCGCTTCTCAAGTCAGGGCTGGCAGGCTAAATCTGCCACCCAGGGCCAGAGGCACCAGCCAGCCCCTGCCCCCTGTCTGTTTACCTATCCCCATGTTGTATTACATCAGGGGTAATATCTAGTATACCTGCCTTGGCACTAGACAGGGTAGCAGAGGTGACAGCCAGTAACTAGGCACGTGAAAACAACAGGAGAAAGGACCCGCATAGGGATGCTAGGGAAGCACAGGGGTAGACACAGGTTCATGATAGGTGGTGTCCCATCCCTCACTCCCTACCTACAGGGCCTTCCTTTCCAATACCATCCCGTTATACTTCCTTTGTGTTGCATCGTGCGCCGGACATTTCTGTGTCCAAGCATGACATTACACCACTGATAGGCAGCATTCTGTACACTGTAAATCTGCTAACCAGTGGTGTGGGAGGGGTTGGACCTGGAGGCACAAGACAACTAGTCCTCTAGTGGTCATCTCCTGCTGACAAAGAATTGATTTTATTAAAACCTCAAATTCATACCGGGAAGAGAAACATCACTAGGATCAGTGCCTGTCTCTACATCATGCTGTTCTCAGATTAAATAGCAAAAATCTGCTGACACATTTTCTTTAAGACCCTCACTGAAGGAAAATGAAACATGAAAAGATAAGCAGCAAGCTCGTCGATATAAGGATCAATATATAGGATATAAGAAGAGGGCACTAAGAAAAAAGGACATAAAAAAGTAACAAAACTTGTACAGATTTAGGCCAAGTGACACCGAGTTGCCAAAAGAATCATATCAATACGCAACGTCACTCTTTTCCTATAACTAAAAGTTGGATATTACCTTGTGACCATAACAAAACTTTCAACTATGTAAGTTTCTTTCAATTTTTGAAAGATGCCTTACCCATCACTCTAATTGTCTCGGTCAATTTCAGTTCATAGCGGAGCCTTAGGGCTTGTAGAGTGATAGAGAGGCTGTAGGGATATATCTGTGATAGTAACGGAAAATAGATTTTAATGGGTTATGTTAACTATTATTTCTTCAAATACTCTTTGTTTGCTTATTTTTCCAATTGAGTCATGTAGCATGACGATAAAGTAACTACTAAGCTTCTTCCCGACGTGCCGGAGTGTCGTCCCGATATGGTTTCAGTAATGCAACAAACAAGCAACTAGTTACATAAGATTTTGTTTTCCTTCCAGAGAATGGACATGTCTGTACACCGTGTTATCTACGGTACAACGAAAGCGTTGTTAGCTCTTCATTAAGTAGGAGCTGTAGAAATTTCAAGGACTCGTCACTTGGGAATCATATCTTTGCCAAAAGGGTCATATCACCAAGGTCCTAATCATTGCTGTAATCATTCGTCCAAAAAACACTGCGGCAGCAATACTTCCAGCCACAAATTGAAGGAGCGGATAAAAGACGTCTTTGTCCGGCTATCGCGTTGGCTGTTTATGCTTACAAATGAGATATTTTGGAAGCAGGAGAGGTTTAACTAAAAATAAACTATTGCTGAAGTTTACAGAAGCTGAAAATTGAGCATGGGCAGCAGAAGATGGAGACATTATAATCCTATACAAGATTAAGAAATGATACTCGCTCAATCTGAGAAGGATCTAGTACGTTGGATTATTTGCAATAGAATATTGACATAAGAATGTTTATTTCAAAAATGTCCTAATTAGTAGAAGGGAGTGTAAATCTTGGTAGTGGTGGAATTGCCGGACTGTGGCCAACATGTGCAGTATGTCGGTCACAATTTACGCTAGCTGTCACTAAACTGCGCACTCTTAAGGACCGGGGTACTTTTCACCCACTTCCCAGTCCTGGAAAGGGGGGACTTTGGCCGAGCCTTTCCCAGATGGCAAGTAGTGTGGTAGCTGTTGACTGAACACACAGATCACAGCTAGATCAAACACACCAATGAACCAAACTGTCTGCTCTGCAGAGCAAGGATGGCGGCCCAAACATCCTCACCTTTAGAGGCAATTCTGGACTCAGGGTCAGCTAGGGACCCCATTCTACAGGGTAAGACTAGTACCCAGTTTGCCTTTGCACCTCACTGCCATCTTGCTACTATTCCTCTATTATATTGCAGTACAAAACAAAAACTTTGGACAAAGCCAAGAACAGAAGCCAGAGCAAAGAGCTCGCCTGAGAACACACCAAACACTAACTTCTACCACCCACAAACAACTGAAATAATCAGGTCTACACAGAGAATGTTGTGGGTTTATAGCTACCTCTCTGAAAATACCTGACATCGCTGAGACAACTTCCAATCTACACTCTCAGCCCAAAGAGGCCAAAAAGGAGGAGAAGAGAGGGGAGTGGAGGGAACCTCCCACCAACTGACTGATCCAGCAGACACAGCGTATCCACTGGCAATAGCTGATACTAGTGGACCCAGCATCCCGGCATAATCGCTGGGAATGACGGTGTCCTACTTCCCAGCAACATCAGAAGTAAATCTCCCAGAGCACAATACATGGCCGGGGTAAGCAACTGCACTAGCTCTGCACTCTGGAAGTGACATCACACCTCTCATGGCAAGTGAGGAGCGACGACTGACCTGATAGAGAGCCAGAGTATACTCAAACATGCGAGGGGTCTGCTCAGGAATTGAACCGTCAGACCTGGCTGTGAACAAATGTATTCACAAAACTATGGTCCAGTGGCCAGGACAGAATATGATCGCTGCTGGATGGACTTTGAACTGTTTCCTACATGTTGGCATCTTTGGCTCCACTTATGGTTAACCGGCATGGCGAGATGTTATTACTGTCGCATGACGCACACCCAAATTTGCACCAAATAATAGGCTTTGGAAGCCGGCAAGTAGAAGGTGGTTCCCAGGGCTGACATGGGATATTTACCAGGCCACTGGACAAGCATCTGGCAATCGATTTGCTCCTGTTCACAAATTATCCAATATTTACCGCTTTTGGGTTTGTCAAAACACTTTAGGATGGTGGTCCAACCTCGACTTACAGATGGGAGAATAAACTAAAAATATGTTTTGTTTTACATTTTAGTTTGAGAATTATAGATTAGTAATGTAGACCACAAGAAGAGGGCTAAGTGTAGACAGGAAAATCACTGGAATCGATGGAAACAGTGGTCAAATTGAATGGGAACAGCATGGGGAAGACGCCTGGATGTATCTCTGACTCTCAGATCACTGTTGGAAACTAACTAAATAAATATTTAAAAAAAAAATGACATGAGATCCCGCACATTTTTTATAACCTGTCAAGGAAAAGCTTAAAACTGGGGGCTGATAACATAAGGAAGAGAATGTACATGCCCGTTCATGGTTATTAGGCTCTTCCCAGCCTAAAAACACCAGCCTGCAGCCATCACAGAGTTAGCACATCATATTAGATGGGCTTGTTCTGGTTCGTTGCCTGGCTTTTCCTCGTTGCTGTTGGCGGTGACAATTGGAATAATATAATTTGAGGTTGATTTCAGCTATGTAACCTCAGCTAGACTGAAGCCCAGGGATTAATAATGGAGATGTGTCTATCAGACACCGCCATTACTAACCCAGTAATAAAAAAAACCACAGTCACACACAGAAAAGATAGTTTATTTAAGTAAAGACTCCCATCCTATCTCTTATTCACCAATTTCTTATGAAAAATGTTCCCACAAAGGTCCATGATGTGATTTGCCAATACTGGGGCAGCTGTGGATTGATATTTTTAAACTGGGAAGGGTCATATACCCATTGGTCTTCCCAGCCTGGTAATACCAGCCCGCAGCTCTATAATTTACCATGGCTGGTTATCAAAAATAGGGGTGGGACCCCACACCATTTTTTTTAAACATAATTAGGTTAAACAAGGCTAAACACATGAAAGGCACTAAAGGGTTCATCTATACAACCCTGCCTATATGCCTGCTCTATTCTAAGCTCTCCCTACCACATCAACTCTTCCTGAACTGCAGTGTGCCGAGCATCACATTCCCAGATCTCAAATAAGATGCAGAGAGGCCGGCCATTCACAGTAATGCCAGTAGCCAACATGGCTACAGTATTACCTTGTTTGGCAGAAAATACCCGCATGTTTATTGGCTGTCTGCAGGCCACGAAACATGTGTTGTTTGGACTCAAGCATTGCGCTCATGGCTATAGGTAAATTGTCAACATTTAAAGTTCTGCAAAGTTCACAGATAGGGATTGGCAAACTGTTCATTTTTTGCCGGGTTCATGACCGGTGTTGCCCTGTTACAGTAAGCAAACAGTTAATACACATAATATACTTAGTGGGTAGGCGTTCTCTTTCCTGCTTTGCCGCTGTACTGCATCTCTTCCCTCATTTTCCTCTGGTCGTATTTGATTGGCCGTTGGAGCCAGTCATGTGAATATTCCCAGAGGATAATAAGAGGCCCGGAAGTGACGCAGCGCCGCGGCACATCTGAAAGGGAAACCGTGGACCAGGAAGTATAATGAGTATTGATATTAACTGTTTGGTTACTTTAACAGGGCAACGCCGATCACGAACCCAGCAAAAAAATGAAGAGTTCACCCATCCCTATTCATAGATATTGCAGATTATTAAAAAATGTTGCTCCAATTGGACTTTTTCTTGGCTCTTTGTAGAGTTTAGTACCAATTGCACTTAGTGTTATAATTATATTTCTTTTTTTCTTAGCATTATGTTTTATTAACATTATCAAGATGGAAGAAAACCCCATTTAGAAAGGAAGAATACGAGTTAAACTAACGACTAAATTCTATATGAAGAAATGTAAACCACAATAAACCCAAAACATTTTATTTGGATTACTTTAATTTCCTGTGCAGTCTAGACATTACCGGTCCAGCGAATGTGTTTCTGGCAAAAATGAAAAAAAAAAAATCAACATTTTTACCTAAAATAGTAAGAACGAAAAAGAAAAAGAATGAAAGAATGTTGCTAGCTGGACTCTGCAGCGTTTAAACAAAAGCTTAGTCACTTTATCTTCTGACCCAGTTCTCGGCGTATGCAAAATATATTCCCAGCGCAAATTCCTGAATCCATCTCCAAATGGAAAAATTACTTGCCAATAGGCAAGAGCTCCGGTTTCACTTGAAGTTTAAAGCTTTTTTTTTGCACTCAGACATTACAGTCACAGACTTATTGTAACATTTAAGTTTGTCAAGAGAAAATGCAAGAATTTGTTAGAAAAATATGGAATTGGAAATTAAGTTTTGATGGAAAAACTTAATATGAGACATTATTTATAAAGACAAACATCATTGGAACCGCATTACAGGAGGTGCAAAAGGGGCAAATAGATACCCTGACAAGCTTTCCTCCTCACAATGATTTTATAGTGGTAAGTAGTAAAAAGAGAGAGGCGGCACTCACCAGATGGTCGAGACAGTCTTTTTAATCCAAGATTATGGAAACAAACAGGGTGCAGGGAGGGGCACGAGGAGCCGCCGGACTACGGCGCCGTTTAGCGACGCGTGTCACTTCTACGGGTCCGAACAGGTGTTCGGACCCGTAGAAGCGACACGCGTCGCGAAACGGCGCCGTAGTCCGGCGGCTCCTCGTGCCCCCTCCCTGCACCCTGTTTGTGTTCACTCAATAGAAATTTTTTAGAGATTATTTTATTTAATAATGTCTACCGCAGCTTTCATAGCCTGTTTAAGTTGCTACGAGAGTACATACCATCTTGGATAATTTTGTGAATAAAAAACAACTTTATTGTACAAATATCAATTAAAACGGATCCAGACTCACAAAACAATTAGTGTAGGAAAATCAGGACACTAATTGTTTTGTGAGTCTGGGTCCGTCTTAATTGATACTTGTACAATAAAGTTGTTTTTTATTCACAAAATTATCCAAGATGGTATTTACTCTCGTAGCAACTTAAAATAATAAATACTAATTATATATATAAAAATCGTATTACCGTATATACTCGCGTATAAGCCGAGTTTTTCAGCCCAAAAATTGGGCTGAAAAGTGCCCCCCTCGGCTTATACGCGAGTCATACGGCCCCCTAAAAAGTTTTGCGCCCCCACCTCCCTTTCTGGGCCCCCCCGCATGCAGCGCTGCGCATATACATTACCTGTCTAGCAGCTGTCACCCTCCGATGGCTGATCGCGGCTCCCGGCTCCGGGCTCCATCTTCCTCTCTGTCTTCCTGATTGTCAGGTGACCGGCTGGCGTCGCGATGACGTCATCGCGCTGCGCCCCGGTCACACAGCAGGAAGACAGCGAGGAAGATGGAGCCCGGAGCCGGGAGCCGCGATCAGCCATCGGAGGGTGACAGCTGCTAGACAGGTAATGTATATGCGCAGCGCTGCATGCGGGGGGGCCCAGAAAGGGAGGTGGGGGCGCCAAATTATGAGGGGGGCCCTGCTGGGGCCCTGTATACTACCACTGGGGCTATATACTACCACTGGGGCTGTATACTACCACTGGGGCTGTATACTACCACTGGGGCTGTATACTACCACTGGGGCTGTATATACTACTGGGGCTGCGTGTATACTACCACTGGGGCTGTATATACTACTGGGGCTGCGTGTATACTACCACTGGGGCTGCTGCTGTATATACCACTGGGGCTGCTGCTGTAACACTGCTGGGGCCTGTATATACCACTGGGGAGGCTGCTGTATACCACACTGATGGGGGCTGTATACCTGTGCTGGGGTCCACCCTCGGCTTATACACGAGTCAATAAATTTTCCCAGGTTTTGGGGGCAAAAGTAGGGGGGTCGGCTTATACACGGGTCGGCTTATACACGAGTATATACGGTACTTCATATCCTGTTTAGCAACTTTCAGCTGTCAAGGGTGGACATACTATTGGTGCGCTGCACAGGGGCCCTAAGAGGTCAGGGAGCCACTATCATCTCCAAACCAGGTGGAATTGTAAATCATGATGAGCTATTGGACTACAAAGAGCCTATATATATAGTTATTGCACAGAAGCCCTCCTCTGTTTGTGCCTACCAGTGGCAAATTCATATTTCCATTCCAAAAATGAGCTAAAATAAATAGAATATTAACATTACATAATTCACAAACTAAGAAAAAAACAACTATTATAATATGAAATTTCATATGTCCAATCATAATATTGCACTATTTAAAGCAGGGGTGAGGATCCTTTTTCTGCCGGGGGCCATTTGGAAATTTCTACCATCCTTCGGGGGCCGCACAAAATTATCGACTTGAAAATGACCCTCTATATTTGGTTACACAATGATCTCACCACTACTGTGGTGGCTGGGGTGGCTTCTCTTTTGCGTGGCTGTGATTATAGGTGATACTGATCATGTTGCTTCTAAGCTGCTTTTCCAGGTTTGCTAGAGCCCTAGACATCACAGGAGAGGCTAGAGGCAGATATGACAGTGGGTTGGTTGAGCCGGGGGCGTAGAGAACTCTGGGGAGCTGGGTTTAAAAGTCAGGCAGTCGGCAAAATGCATCTGCCAGCCTGAGCACTGTGGTCCCCAGGAATCTGCCCAGGGACCGCAGAAAAAGTCATCGAGGGCCGCATGGGGTCCTGGGGCCTGAGGTTCCCCACCCCTGATTTAAAGGGAATATGTCAGTGCAAAATCACTGTTCAAATCAAGCAAAGTCACTTAAATTTTACCTGTCACCACATTTGGGAAAAGTGCTGCTTTCAGCAGTGCCTATACTGTATTCTAAGAAGATGGCTATTATGCCCTGACTCCCTCTGTACACCTAATAAATAAGTTTTAAAATCTTCCCGCCCTACATTATATTCACCAGTTTCTGTTGGGCTTGACTGCAGCTCAGTCTGTCCCACCTCTTCTCACTGTCTGACAGCCTCTTCTTTTGAGAGGTATCCACATTGCGCACCTGTGCAGGGGCTTCTCCAGATCAAACCTGCGCACTGTGCTCTGCCCTACTGCGGGCAGGGCCTAAAACTCTTTGCATGCGCGAACTGCTAAGATCTCTGCCCAAGTGCACCTGCGCATTCTGGAGAAGACTCTGCACAGGCAAGCAATTTGGATTTAACAGAGAAGAGGCAGTCGGATGGTGAACAGAGAATAGGAGGGACAGATGGTGAGAAGAGGTGGGACTGATGGCGAGGAAAGACAGGACAAACTGAGCTGCAATCACATTCATCGAACTAGAAACATGTAACTATAAGGGTGGAGGCACACTATCATGCATCAAAAACGCCGCGTTTTTGATGCATGACAGTGATGAGAGTGCTGTGCGTGTTTGTGGGTGTGTATGGTGCAAGTATGGTGCGTATGATGAGTGTGGCTGTCTGTATGTATGTTAGTGTGCTGTGATTGTGAGGTGTGAGTGCGTGTGTGCTGCGTGATTGTGATGCTGTCCATGGTCCTGAAGGACCGCAGACAGCATTTGTCAGGAAATTAAAGCTCTGTGGCTGTCAAAGCCACAGAGTTTAAATTTCCCGCTTTGTCAGTACAGTAAGCTATCATCTTGTACTGCTGTGACAGCAGCGGTACAAGATGTTTAGCTAATACAATAATGATTGTAGTAAAATAATGTATACTGGGGTTACTTTACTGATTAACCCCATCAGCATCCTCTGCACCACATGTGTGCGCAGAGGAGGCTAATGCGGCTCTAAACCCAGTGCTGAAGGGGTTAATATGCAGCTGGTGTAGTGACACCATGTATGTGGAGAGTGTCCTCACTCTCTGCAGACATGGTGTCATTACACCATGTGTGTGAAGGGGTTAATTTTTATGTATAATGGGTTAAAAGAACTGTCGGGTTTATAAATTCACAGAAAAAGCCGTCTCTCTGTTACTGTCTATGGGGAGCTGTCCCCTCTCATGGTGCTGAAGCCACAGCTCCCCATAGACAGTAACATAAGCCGGCTTTGTCTGTGAATTTATAAACCCAACAGTTCTTTAAAACCATTATACATAAAAATTAACCCTTTCACACACATGGTGTAATGACACCTTGTCTGCAGAGAGTGAGGACACTCTCCACATACATGGTTTCACTACACCAGCTGCATATTAACCCCTTCAGCACTGGGTTTAGAACCTCAGCATCCTCTGCGCACACATGCTGTGCAGAGGATGCTGATGGGGTTAATCAGTAAAATAACCCCAGAATACATTATTTAACTACAATCATCATTGTCTTAGCTAAACATCTTGTACCGCTGCTGTCACAGTCACAGCAGTACAAGATGATAGCTTACTGTACCCACAAAGCGGGAAATTTTAAACTTGCCGGCTTTGACAGCCGGCGAGTTTAAAGTGTTTTTTGCCTGCACACTCACACTGTGTGCTGTATGGGGGCGAGATTTTCTTGCCCCCATAAACTTGCATTGCCCTCACGCGCGTCAGAATCGCGTGCAGTCGCAGCATGCTGCGATTGCACTCGCTTCTGACTCGCAGTGCGAGTTAGGTGCGGGGGACTCGCACCAGTGTGCCCTGCCTGATAGGGCAACATTGGTCCTAGTGCCATGCGAGTATCCCTCGCATGGCACTCGTGCGAGTCCCTCGCAAGGTGTGCCTCCAGCCTAATACAGGACGGAAAGTATTTCAAGGTTTTTTATATGGTGCACAAGGGCAGTCAGGACATAATAGCCACCTTCTTACAATGTAGCAGAGGTGCTACCGAAAGTGGTGCTTTAGTTAAAACACCCAAATCTGGTTACAGGTTCACTTTAAAGCTCCCTTGGCATTTCAGAGTAGTGAAGTTCACCTTCACTCCCAATTTTTCTTCTTTCATCTCTACCCTCAAATGGCAGCTTTAAAGTCAGAGCTGTCAATCAAGGAAGAGATTGATAGTAGTTGAGATGGTGCACTGAACTGTTGTCAGGCATCAGGATTTGAACCTTTGACCAGATCCTTTTTTGATGGTTTGTCTCTTATCTGAGCCACAGCAGATACACATTTCCTTTGGGTTTTTATCATCTGCTATCCTTGCCATAGTCTTTAAGGTTAGGTGTTTTTATTTGTCCACTTGTCTGTCCTATTACCTTATGGATGCGGCTAGTTATACCTTGACCTGCTACTGTTTCCTGATGATGATATTCTCATTTGGATGTCCAGCCATACTGTCATTTTATATGACAGTCAGTGTAAGACTAGCTGGGGTTTATCTCTCTGCTCTTTTTGCTCTTCACTCTGCACCTATCTTCTGTTTGCAGCTAGGACGTAGGTGGCATACTATACATTTGGATGTCCAGCCATACTGCCTTTGTTTAAACCAGTCAGTAAATGACCAGCTGGGGTTTTTCTCACTGCTGTTAATGATGTGCACCCTGTACCTATCTTTTGCTTATAGTTAGGAAGTAAACAGCCGCCATCTAATATATAAAGCTGAATGTGTGTATGTATGTATGTGTGTGTGTGTGTGTGTGTGTGTGTATGTATGTATATCCGGGATTGGCATCTACACCGTCGCAACTACAGCCATAAAATTTTGCACAGTCACACGTCTGGACCCCGGGAGCGTCATAGGCTATGTTGTGAGGTGAAATTTTAACCCCGCGCGTTCCAATTCACCAAACAATTTTGGCCCTATCTACAAAATGGGGAAAAAGTAAAAGGAAATGGGTGGGAGGAAAATCGACAGCTGCCAGCTAAAGCCAAAAAATTTTGCACAGTCACACGTCTGGACCCCGAGAGCATCATAGGCTATGTTGTGAGGTGAAATTTTAACCCCGCGCGTTCCAATTCACCAAACAATCTTGGCCCTATCTACATAATGGAGAGAAAGTGACAGTTACCAGTTGACAGTTGTGAATGAGAGGGGCTTAATGACAGCACCAAAGACTAACAGCATATACCAGCATATAGTCACTAAGGTGGGGCCCTGACATGGAATATTCACCACGCACAGGGACATGTATACACACCACATGCACACAAAGAGTAACAGCTAAGGTGAAGCCCCAACATTGGATACTCACCACGTACCTGAACACAAACACACACACCACAAAGAGACACACACAACACAGAGACACACACCATACAGACACCCCCCCCACAGGGACACACACATACACACCCTATATAGACACATGCACACACACCATAGAGACACACACATACACCCCACAGGAACACACAGACCCCATAGGGATGGACACATACCACAGAGACACCCCTCCCCCCACAATGACACACACCACAGGGACACCCCACCCCCCCAAAAGGACACACACCACAGGGACCCCCCCACAAGGACACATGCACACCACTGGGACACACACATACACACCCCAGGGACACACACACCACATAGACAGACACAGATGTGCACAAATCACCTCACACAACTCGCCTCATACGTCTGGTATGTTTAATTTCCAAAAATAAACATCTGATTAAAAACAGCCAATGTGCAACACATGTGCCATATAGGGAATTAAGGCAGATGTCAGTCACATGAGCTGTCTATTATGTGTATGTGTGAGGAAACATATACTGCCCGGCCAGGAGAGGGTTTACTATTGGCTGGAAATTTATCAGGTTGTCTATAGCAACCAATCACAGCTCAGCTTCTATTTTCCTACAGGTCATTAATATGACATATTCAAATTCTATTTTGTTATAGCTAACAGCAGTTATTTATTAACCTAGGCGCAGCCGGGTAGTACAGCTAGTATCCTATATTTTCTCTTTATATTATTTGTTTTTTATTACTCACTTTGGGATCTCCTCCCATCCCAGCCCTCAGGGGCGTAACTACAATAGGTGCAAGGGTTGCGATCGCACTCGGGCCCTGCAGCCTAGCGGGGCCCCCAAAGTCCCTTTGGCCTATAGAAAAAGACTAATACTATTAAAGATTTGCAATAATTGGGGGCCCCGTTGCAGTTTCGCATCGGGGTCCCTGCCTGAAGTCACGCCACTGCCAGCACTCCTTCCTTTCAGTAGGTAAATGTGACTCTGTTCTGTCCTTTGGTTCCTCGGGAGGAACCTGAGACACTTGATGGCCAGTTATGCAGCCGAGTTGCCATCATTTAGTCAGAGGTCATTCTAGGGACTAGTCTTTATAGGAATTGGCTGGGTCAGTTACAGATTTAACTTTTTTCTCCATGTGAGTTGATTAGACTATCGCAAAAACTGTCTGACCAAACCAAGATTGTGCAGCGTGTCTGAGCTTGGTTTGAAAAGTCACTTCTCACCTTCATTTTCCCTTTAAAAGGAAGCAAGCAGCAAACATCAATCATCTGCTGCTCTGTTTTCCAATAGTTTTATGACTCTTTTCTCTGCAATCAAACATGGAATCATTGAAGTACAGTTATGATTAGCATTCAACATCCCAATGTCTGTAAGGCATTGGCTTCACTTTGTAGCCCTAAATTCTGCTTGTTGGCTCCCTTTAAGAAGAATTAAAAATAAAACAAACTAAGGCTGCCTTCGGACTTGCGTCGGGCGAACGCAAGCTGAGCGCAAGCACCATCCCGCATCATGGTGCGTCCCCATGATAAACATAGGGATGGGTGGTGCTTGCGCTTAGCTTGCGTTCGCCCGCCGCAAAATGCTGCGGAGGTGAACGCAAGTCTGAAGGCAGCCTTAAACCTAAGATTTGAGGGCAGCATAGAAAAAGCTTCCAGAATCAAAAATCATTCTTACATAAAGAGGTATTCCACTGTACAAAAATTATCCATCTGTGATCTATCTAGGATAGAATTTTCAAATTAGAAGGGTTTCAAGTTTTGGGACCAGTCTCCAGAATGGGAGACTTATTTTTTGCCCTTGATACACAATCATAGCGACTGGAAAGTGAGTAAAATAGTTTGTTATACATGTGCCATGGTGCTCTATTTAATGGCACTAAGATAGCCAAGGCTTTATTTTCATCATTCTATTGATTGAAGACTCGAGTGGCAGGAGGCATGCATGGCTGCCCACTCCATTGTGTCTGTACAGCCAGGGAAAAATGACAGAGGTTAACAACCTAAGTCCTTTACTCTTGTGATCAGTAGGTAGCCAGCCTGATCTAAAAATTACCACTTAGGTTATAGATGGATAATTTTTGGATACTGGAATCCTCCTTTCTATAGAGTTTGAGTGTTAGGTTAGAATCATAAGTTCGGTTTTCTTGGTAGTTTTTGGTGAAAGCTTGGAGTGGGTTCAGAAGTAGAGATGAGCGATGTTCGACTCGAATAGTTCGCCAATCTCAAATTCGAGTCAATTTTGGCGCTATTCGAGTCATTCGCCGAATTCGAACAATTTGGTTCCAATTCGGCGAATTTCGAACATGTTCGATTTTGGTTCGAAAATGCGGCAGATGCGATCAGAAAACCGCATCTGCCGCATTTTGAGCCAAAATCAACATTACCTAAAAGAAAGAAAGTGTTAAAAATAAAAAAATAATCTATGCTCACCTGTCCGCGGTCCACCGAAGCCTCCGGCAAGGTCCTGTGGCTTCTAGGACCTGTGGTGACGTCATGTTTTTATGATTCGGACCCTTTCTTTAAGTAAAAGTTACTTAAAGAAAGGGTCCGAAACATAAAAATATCTATTTTAAGCTTTCCGGCAAGGTCCTATTGATAATAGGACCTGTGGTGACGTCATGTTCTCGCGGGACCTCCCGGTCACGTGACCGGAGTTCCCGCGAGAACATGACGTCACCACAGGTCCTATAAGCACAGGACCTTGCCGGAAAGCTTAAAATAGATATTTTTATGTTTCGGACCCTTTCTTTAAGTAACTTTTACTTAAAGAAAGGGTCCGAATCATAAAAATATCTATTTTAAGCTTTCCGGCAAGGTCCTGTGCTTCCAGGACCTGTGGTGACGTCATGTTCTCGCGGAACTCCGGTCATGTGACCGGAGTTCCCGCGAGAACTGACGTCACCACAGGTCCTGTAAGACACAGGACCATACCGGAGGCTTCGGTGGACCGCGGACAGGTGAGCATACATTATTTTTTTATTTTTAACACTTTATTTGACTTTATTTCACTTCCACAATGTATGTATATACATTGTGGAAGTGAAAAAGCCCCACAAGCCCGGATTGTTCGTTTTCCGGGGTGTTCGACGGTGTTCGTCGAGCATTCGACGAACATTCGTCGAACACCCCGTCGATTCGACGAATCGAATCGAATTCGAACACCGGGGTGGTGGCTCATCTCTATTCAGAAGAAATAGTAAATATAAAGGGGCTTATATTTCTCCTTACTATTGGATCCACTTTAGACTTTGTCTCAGAAAAGATGTAACAAAAATGATTCAAATTGCCTTAAAGACTACATGTGAGTTTCTTGAATTATCAGCAAGGCCAAAAAACTGGATCAAGTTGCAGGTGTTTTCTTGATGTATGACCATTCTTATGATAAGGTAAAGAATGTTTGTACTGTGTTAGCCAGTAGATAGAAAAATATTGGAATCTGAGAGTCCTCAGTGGTTGATACCTTTTAATGGCTAACTGAAAAGATGGTAATAAAAAGCAATCTTTCGGGACGCTATCATCCTTCGTCAGGTCAATGACACAAATTCTGAAGACACATACATATATACATAGGCAGGGTTAGGGGTGATGTAGTTAATACTCCAGGTGACGTAAAGCAGAGTCAGGCTAGGCAGGGGGAAAGGAGCTGGGAAAATAAAGTCAAAATTGTAAGATAAGAGGAACAGATTCTATTATTCTTCTATGATTAAGTGCCTGTGGAGACCTGAAGATTCCTCAGTTGTAGAGGGCAATAAATCGAAGCAAGGCAGTTCAATAAACATAGCTTTAGACAGAAAGGTCACTGAAGACTGAAATATGCATTTATATTTGCCATTGTCTAGTATATTTAATATATTGCTCTTTTATAGGATTCTACCCATTATGGAGTCACCTGCTAAGCAAATTTCCAGATTCCCTCATCTCTAATCATGGCTAGAGATGATCAAACCTTTTGAGGTTCAGGTTCGGGCGGTGCATCTGAACCTTTTGATGCACTATTTGTGAGCCCGAACTTGACCGAACCTCAGTGGAAGTCACCGATTGGCAGTTCAGCTCTCCGCCTTCATACAGCCAGGGGGTGGGAGGGCATAATTTTTTTCTTTAAATTAATTTTGGAAACATACTACACCCAAAACTATCTTTTTAATTCCAGTGTGAGCTGATCAAACACTGCAAGTGGCTTGCATTGGGCCGAGCACCGAGTGTACCCAACCACAGTGATGCTCCCTTTAGTGCTTTATGAACGTAAGGAACCCGAACCCCGGGAAGTTCAGCGACTCAAACCGGACTTTAAAGGTTCGCTCACCTCTGATTATGGCAATTACTTTTCCTGGTGCCATATTTATTTTCCAGATTTCTTGTTACTTCCTTAGTCAAAGTTGAAGAATTGCTTCTCATTCCTCTATGGTCCTGGATTTAGTCCAAAGAGGGATATTATAGGTGGGCTTCCTCTTTAACAAGTTATTGTATGTCTTTTCGAAAGACCTCTTCTGCAAGATAAAGCTTTTTTTTTTCAAAATCTTAATGCTAATTTACAAAAGTAAACTAGAAATGGAGGCAACTGGGCCAGACAGGAGGTAAAGTACAGCGTAACTGCCATAGATTTCACATTTGGAGTGTTGAAGGCGTATTATCAGACTGTGAAGCATGTTCGGTACTGAGTTCTTCCTATCTCCCAGTGAGGAGGACATTCATGCATAGGTGAAGTGGGGATGATTTGCAGGCAGTTTCATCTCTGCTTCCCAGCATGACTACAGACTACGGGGAGCCTCCAGCAAGTTCAATTTTGCACTGTACTTTACCTCCCACTTCCCACTTTCCTCTGCTATCATCTTTTAAAGAAAATGAAGCTTTATTTTACTAAAAGTAGAATTAGGCTGCCATAATGTCATTTATTCACACTTCACTAGAGAACAAAAAACTATAACGGTGCTACAACCCATGCACCAGAACTTGCAAATTACAGCCATAAAAAATGTAGTTAGTGTGTTCTTTTCTTAAAGAGGTGGAAGACGACATACTGATAAGGAAGTAAATTAAGATAATTAATGTATAGAGGTGGTATAAACATATGCACACATAATAGTAATGACAAACCCAGAGCAGATTACATAGGACCCAAATAAATCTGCTGATGGACACCACCTCAACTCTGACCACAAGGGACTGGACTAGCCATGAGTGAACACTACCATGATCAGGTGCTCGGTACTTGTAATGAGCAGTTGTATGCTCAAGGTGGGCACTTCTTGAGTACTGAGTATAATGGAGATCCATAGAAACTTCAAGCATTTTTCCGTAAGAGTTCCCAGAAAATGCTCAAGTTTCCCTTTGACTTCCATGACAGGGCATGGACAAATATCTTCTTTCTTCACTCTTTACTTTTACTTCCACTCCCCCCCCCATTCTTATCCTAAATATACCACAGGTTACTTTCTTTTGGATAATTTGGTCACAGCAGCCTTTAACTAACATACTTATAATTAACCAAAGATTTTTCCGGGAAGGACCTTGAAGCGAACAGATCTGGCAAATGTAAGCCCAATTACTTTAAATAGACATAACTTTTTTTCCCTCAGCCATACGACTAGGGATGGGCGAGTCTACTCGCTAGGACTCGGGACTCGGCGATTCTGAAGGTACTCGCAGGACTCGTTACTCGGCGAATCTCCCAGCTTGGACTCGCACAGTGACGAGTCCAATGGAATTCAATGTCAATAAGCTTGACTCTTCACAGATACCCGCTGTCAGCAGCGAGTCTGAGCGAGTCTACGATTCCGAGTCCTACGAGTCTACGATTCCGAGTCCTGTATACTGTATTCGGGAGTCGGAATTTCGAATACAGAATCTGTTATGTTCCGAGTCAGCACAGCGTGCGTGTTAGGTCAGAAAACTTGTGAAGATAGCCAATCATAGTCAGTAATGGCATAGCAAAGTTGGTTGTGTCAGGACTATGATTGGCTGCTGTCCATCGTGATGCCTATGTAATGTATGACAGGCAAGGCAGTATATAAGGCTTGTCCCCGCCATTTTGGCCACATTCCTGAGACGATCTGACCTAGTATAGGGAGTATAGGGAGAGAGAGATATATGCTGGAGCAGATCAGGGATTGTCAGTGTAGGGAAGATTCCTTATATTAACCCAAAAAGCTCTTCTGAGAGCTAGGAGGAGGACGGAGTAGTGCTGTGTAGGCAGGCAGGCAGGCAGGGAGGGAAGGAAGGAGAAGCCTTAAGGCCACGTCACACGCGTCAATCTTATGAGCGATATTGTAAGCGATCACGTGCACGCGCGATCGCTAACAATATCGCTCACATCGCTGGTGAGCTGTCACACGGGCAGACTCACCAGCGATGCGGACCAGCGAGATCGCTGGTAACTATGGTAAACGTCGGGTTACTAGGCGCCGCGCGGCGCTTAGTAACCCGACGTTTACCATAGATACCATCTCCCAGCATAGGCTCTGCCGCTGGGAGATCGTTCATCGTGGTGTCACACACCACGATGAAGCAGATTGATCAAGCGATTATCGCTTGATTTGAGCTCCGGCTCACAAATCTGCAATCAAACGATCAAGCGATTTTACATCGTAAAATCGCTTGGTTACATGCAGCGACGCACAAACGATATCGCTTAAGCGATCAAAAAAGCAGATCGCTTAAGCGATATCGCTCACAAGATTGATGCGTGTGACGTGGCCTTTAGAGTGCACACAGGACGGACCTCATAGCTTAGCTTACTCACTCAGCTTTGCTAACAGCTGCAGTCAGAGGCTTAGCTGAGGTGCTGTTTCCTTTTTGTTTTTGCACCAGATCGATTTTTGTTCCTAATAAGCCATAGAGCGTTATTTTTTCTGTGGCAGACCAGTGCGTTGCTGCTAGCACGTACACCACCTTAGGGAGTGTAGTGTGCGGCTTCACTGCCAAGTGTGAGTGCGCACACTTACCCCGCCAGCAAGTGACGCATACAGCAACACCAAACCACATCTCGGTGGCTGTGCGCACTTAAAACCAATTTTTTTAGGGAGTGTAGTGTGCGGCTTCACTGCCAAGTGTGAGCGCGCACACTTACCCCGCCAGCAAGTGACGCATACAGCAACACCAAACCACATCTGGTGGCTGTGCGCACTTAAAACCAATTTTTTTAGGGAGTATAGTGAGCGGCTTCACTGCCAAGTGTGAGTGCGCACACTTACCCCGCCAGCAAGTGACGCATACAGCAACACCAAACCACATCTCGGTGGCTGTGCGCACTTAAAACCAATTTTTTTAGGGAGTGTAGTGTGCGGCTTCACTGCCAAGTGTGAGCGCGCACACTTACCCCGCCAGCAAGTGACGCATACAGCAACACCAAACCACATCTGGGTGGCTGTGCGCACTTAAAACCAATTTTTTTAGGGAGTGTAGTGTGCATCATCATCGGCTCCAAGCCTCCAAATAAGAGAAAAACCAGCGAGTTTGGACTCGCACACTTTCAGAGACACATCAGCGAGTTGTAAATGTCATTATTCGCTATTACTCGGTTCCCTATTCATTAACATTGGACTCGCTGGACTCGCAACGAGTCCCGAGTCCTTGACTCGGACTCGTTGGGGTCTTGCGATTCCGAGTCTTTTAGGACTCGCCCATCTCTACATACGACCCCAGCTCCGCACTACACCACCATCAATGGCAAAAGGAACACCACTACCGGCACTGAGGGCACACCCGAACAAAGCCTCACCAAGTGCCAAATGAAACATTTCTAATTCCATCCGGGAGGGAACCATCCATTAAATTCCACTCTAACACAAAATTTACCACCTTCAAGGATCCTCCCCCACTGATCTAACCACTGTGATGGGAAGTTAGATAAGCAAAAGCAACGCCAAGCTTTCTGACACATCCACCAAAACACATTCTCTTTTTCACTTTTTTCTAAGCAAAGAACCTACCCTTTGTTAAGGTCTTCTTTCGTGCTTTGTTCCTATGTATATTCACCTCATCCACCCTTATCTCATCTCTCCCTTTCACCTTTTGTCATTATCCTATATCATATCAAACTCATTCATCTTCCCTGTCATAGGGGCCTCTGCTGAACATATTAAGCTCCGGTCCCTTCTTTATATTCGGTACTCAAGTTGAGCCCAACCGAGCGTTCGACGTGGTCATTTTGAGTCCATAGCACTCGAGTATCTTTGTGCTTGCTTATCAATAGACTGGAGGGCTTCATGTTTGTTTTAAAAAAACTTACCAAAAAACAGCCAAAAGGTCTCATATTCATTTCACTTAGCAAGACACAGCAGGCCCCAGTGATAAAGGTAACACAAGTGCAGTGTAGCGGTGCAGCAATCACTCTCAACCTGCCATAACATGGGGGAGGTGATTGGTGGTATTTTATATGCACACAGATGACGTTTCTACAGGGCTTCAGTCACACAGGTACGTGTGGCGCAGAGAGTCTGTATGCAGCCTATTGATCACGCCCATACTATTAGACCAGGCCATGCTATTCTGACCCCCATACAATAGTCACATCCAGCCACCACTGGAGCTGATGACAGTTGATCAGTGTGGTTGTCAGGTTTCTGAACCCACCAATGTGATATTGTTGTTTTATTCGATAAATAAGTCATCAATATCTTAGTCCTTGGCATTCCTTTTAGACTCATACTGTCATAACAGAGCAAAGAGATGCCCAGTGTGCGGTGCAAAAGAATGAAGAAACCTGTGAAAAAGGAGCCCTTAAGATAGGGATAGGAAAGATCCCTAATTTGAGGCTGAACCCTGCACTGCCTTTATTCCCTGGATGGGGCCATTTCCCAATGCGCAATCATATGTCTCTAGGCCCTTATTGACCCTGTGCTAGCCCTGGCTATAGTGAGGAGGACAGTATGATACAATTCTTACTAATGGAATAAGATAACACAGGGAGAGAAACAAACAAATGGGAATAAAACAACAATTGGAACTCCGCAGCTTCCAAAATGGCAAGATCTTCTGGGAAGCCAGCATAGAATAACTATTACTGGCACATGAGAGAGTAAGGAGTGAGTTTAAATAATGAAAGAGAGTGGTAGCAAGGAGCAGCAGCTGGGATTAGAGCTGTATGGAATCTCAGCAGGATCAAAAAAACTCCTTCAACACCAAATAAAAAAAAATCTGATCGACTCGATGTTAATCCAAAGAGGATCTGCAATCTTCTAATTGCTGAGACTTTCTAATACCAGACACCACAAAAGTCTCAGCCACACTTGTGACACATACATCCTTTCCTATTATTATAGTAAGGATTCAGCAATCTTCTTATCATAAAATTCAGCACTCCAATGACTTCTGCACACAAAACATAACGCTGGATCCACCAATCACAATATGTGATGACACAGCTTCTCCCCACCCCGTCCCTTCATAATAACCTTTGCACATGCCCATTAGATCCTTCAATACAAAAGATAGAATCATAATCTGTTCATTGCTGTTAATGTACGTGTGAACTTCCTGAAACACCAGGAGGATAACGTCTAAACTAGACCTAAAGGCTAGTATAAATATTATAATCATTTTATTTAAATTATGTTTACCGTATATACTCGTGTATAAGCCGACCCATGTATAAGCCGACCCCCCTACTTTTGCCCCCAAAACCTGGGAAAACCTATTGACTCGTGTATAAGCCGAGGGTGGACCCCAGCACAGGTATACAGCCCCCAGCAGTGTGGTATACAGCAGCCCCAGAGGTATATACAGCAGCCCCAGTGGTAGTATACAGCATCCCCAGAGGTAGTATACAGCAGCCCCAGAGGTAGTATACAGCAGCCCCAAAGGTATATACAGCAGCCCCAGTGGTAGTATACAGCAGCCCCGAGGTGTATACAGCAGCCCCAGTGGTATATACAGCCCCAGTGGTAGTATCCAGCAGCCCCAGAGGTATATACAGCCCCAGTGGTAGTATACAGCAGCCCCAGAGGTATATACAGCCCCAGTGGTAGTATACAGCAGCCCCAGAGGTATATACAGCCCCAGTGATAGTATACAGCAGCCCCAGAGGTATATACAGCCCCAGTGGTAGTATCCAGCAGCCCCAGAGGTATATACAGCCCCAGTGGTAGTATCCAGCAGCCCCAGAGGTATATACAGCCCCAGTGGTAGTATACAGCAGCCCCAGAGGTATATACAGCCCCAGTGGTAGTATACATCAGCCCCAGAGGTATATACAACCCCAGTGGTAGTATACATCAGCCCCAGAGGTATATACAGCCCCAGTGGTAGTATACAGCCCCAGTGGTAGTATCCAGCAGCCCCAGTGGTATATACAGCCCCAGTGGTAATTAACCCCACCCCCCTCCTTAGCATGCCCCCCCCCCAGGCTGCGGCAGCTGTCAAAATAACAAACACTTTATACATCACCTTCCGGCGCAGCTACTCCGCTCCTCCGGTCCTCCGGTCCCGACTTCTTCTTCTTGTGCCGGCTTCTGTGACCGCGCGCAGGAAATGACGACATCTCCTGCGCCCGGTCACATGACACCGGCACAAGCAGGAAGAAGAAGCCGGCAAGCGGAGGACCGGAGGACGCAGTGCGCGTTTTGAAGCTAACAGAGCGGCGCGGGTGTATACGTCACCCGGCGCCGGAAATGACGCGTATCGCGTCACCGAGCCCCACTACAGGCCGGCCGAGACACAGGAGAGCGGCGGGGAGGCGCGCATTTTAATCAGATTCCAAGATCACGCCTATGGAGGCGTGATATCATGCAGTGGGAGAGCCTGGATGAGTGACTATGAATAGCATAGTCACTCATTTATCATCCATAATGAGGTACTATAATAACATTTTTCTCCTATTTCACTTGGTGCTTTTAGGAGGTAAAAGGAGTGTAGGGTAAGTGTTACTATGCTGTAGGGACAGCTTTTAATAGGTTTTGAGGTGTTTTGGGGGTGACAGGATCCCTTTAAGATAGTTACTCCTCTGCCTTTGGAGCATGGTGTCCTTTGATGAATGAATTTTCCTTTGACAGCCACCAGTATGTTGGTCTTGGTTCCATTTTAATAAGATGAGGGAACCAGGTTACCAGATGGTGAGGTAAGTGAAGGAATTCAGAGGGATCTAATCTGACCCTTATACTGGGGGTCAGTGGCCCGCCCTGCTCACGGAGGTACCACTGAAGGAGAGGAGGTCAGAGTCACCACCCTTTTTCCTAAGCTCCTGAAAAGCCCTAGGCTGAGAGTCCCTACCTCCACCCACGGATCAGGATTCATCGCTACTCCCAAGGAAAGGAAAGACCAGCAAAAACTTCAGCACGACAGCACATGCGTCTTCACAGCTCAGTGACTATGAAGAGTCGAACTCTATCAACGGCATCTGATCGAGGAAAGGTAAGGCTATTTAAAGGTCAGGGGAGGAGATTCCAAGTGAGTCAAACCTAAGCCTCACCTCATGCAGCAGTTGAGCGCAGCTCAAAGCAAAACTGACATTAACTCATGCAGTTCCTGAAGAGATGCACACACATTCAATTACAGCAACATCCAACATAGATGTGGAGCCCACTGGGATGGGGTACTCGGTACCAGACCAAGGTATCACGGGGGGTATCACGGCAGTCTTGGTCAGGACCGTGTCCCGAGCCCACAAGTAGTGGGGGGAATTTACAGGGGAGAAAGAGTCGTGACACCACCCATGGTATGTGGTCAGGGTGACCACCGCTGCTGCAGAACCTCCGGGGATGATGGATGACAACCTGTGATGTAATGGCTCTCCACGGGCAGAGCCTGGTTCCCCAAGGCAGTAGTGATGACAGTCTATGGATGATGCAGGGCAGGGTAATGGCAGAGATGATAACAGTTTGTGAGGGAGAGTAGGGCTCGAGCGCAAGGATTACAAAGACTCACGGTTTTGTAGTTTTTCAAGTCTTTACTGTTGATGGTATTCAGTAGATATTGTCCACGGAGTCTGCACCGGGGCCGGGTTGCTCCCACCCTGACCGGGTCCTTGGCTTCCTACTCCTGCGCTGTGTGTGTGGCCCTGCTTTAGCTTTAGCTAGGCTGCTGGCCCTGTCTTCCCTCACGGGTACCAAACTTGCTAGGCAACTTGAGTCTTATCTTTGTGTTCCTGACCCCGCCATGTTGCTTCGCTGTGGTACAATGAAGATATATAATCTTCACTTATCCGGTGTTTCCTGTGCTGCTTGTGTCAGGCACAATTGCGGATCCGGTACCCGGTCTTTGCGCTTCACCGGGGTGAGTTTAGGGTAACTCTGTGTCCCGGGTGTGTTCCTCTGCTTCTCCTACTCCTTTCCTTAGACCTTGGCCGGCCTGGAAGTGGACAGTGGACCGTGAGTTGGGCCTAATGCAGCCCTTTTACACTCAGGTCCTTTCCTTCAGTCCTCTCAGGAAATGAACTAACTCACTCACTAACTGTCACTGCCACTCTGAGGTAAACAACATTAGCTCCTCCCACTACTCTGCTCTTCCCCACTTCCTCTCCACACCAGAATATATAGGGAAGCAGCTTTAGCTCCCCCTTCTGGCCTGGAGGCGCTAGTGTAGTGTTGTGGGTTGTGTGGGGAGTTAACCCTTTATGTTGTTATTGTGGCACATTAACCCCTGGGGTGCCACATAGACAACAGAGAGTCAGCGCGTGACATGGAGGACCCATCTATCTATTTTTTTAGTTACGTGATAGTTGTTTTATTATTTTATATCTTTTTCTCCTTCTTGGTCAATTTTTGTCCTAATCTCGAAAAACCACTCTTGTTGGTAGTCAAAAAGACAGGAAGTGAAGTGTTTGTAGGCAATGGGATGATGATACATTCTGCATTAACCACTAGGAGGAGCTCTATAATAAATGAAGTGTGGAATCAGCTGTTGGATGGGGCTTGGTGGCAGAAGAAGCAGAGAACAAAGCGGTAAAAATAGTAAAAATATGCTGTTGTTAAAGAGTTTGTGTAATTTCTGTGAATGTAAACGCTTCTTTTTTCACACGTAGGAAAAGGGAGGAAGGTTACAAATACAGGAAAAGATCTTCTAACCACATTTTACATCTGTAGTCAGATATATCTTTGTGTTGTTTGAGGTTGTAAAGTATTTCAGTTGGGCGTTTGCCAGGTACGTCTGCACTTCTCTACCGGGAAATGTCCGCAGCTGAGACATATTAAAGAATGATCCTGCATCCAAAATGAACAAGACGGCATTGTTAAGTAGATGCTCCAGCATTAGATGAGGAAGGAAGCCAGATGTGAAAAAGCTAGAACTCAGACATGTACCACACCTATGTGACGACTCAGCATCAATAAGGAATATTTGATCTCTTGTGCAGGGGTAAACTGTTCTTCATTATGCCACATGTATTTTTCAAGGGACATGGGCCTTTGTTCTTGTGAGACTGTCCAATGCCCTTTATTGTGCTAATTTATGGAATGCCGGTTGATTGCAGATTGAATCAGCCCCTGCCGTGTACTAGTCTGCATCATATTGAACAATGAATAATCAGATTATCTATTTTCAATCCTGTGGGACGCAATGCTCTAAAATGGGAGTAGAGAGCTATAAGAGAGGCCCACTCCTATTAAAATAATTGCTGATGTATGTACAGCACTGTGGAATTAATAGCGTAATATATAAATGAATAAATATTCTTCTTATAATTATTACCAATTACTCTACAGGACTTCATAAGACACTTACAGTTTGCAGGTTAAAGCCAGCACCACTGCTCCCTCTGTGCGTCTCTGTCAGTTCCAGCAGCCCTCCAGGATCCCCTGGGACCTCTCATGCAGGTCCCACACACTGTGAGCCTCTATTTCTGGTGCACACTTCCTCCACACAGCGATATGTCACTTCCAGTTTAGAAAAAGAGCAGGGCTGCACACAGGATAAGTGCTCAATCCATTTAATGCATCACAGGGGTGTTACAGGTGGGGGTGCAAAGGAAGGAGGACAGGGTAGCCCCGATGGTACAACGAACTTTTCGCGCTCAGCTGGCGCTTCTGCGGGTACGATCCTGGAGGGTTGTACCCGTAGAAGCGCCAGCTGAGCGTGAAACGTTCGTTGTACCATCGGGGCTACCCGGTCCTCCTTCCTTTGCACCCCCACCTGTAACACCCCTGTGATGCATTAAATGGATTGAGCACTTATCCTGTGTGCAGCCCTGCTCTTTTTCTAAACTGGAAGTGACTCTACAGGACTTCAGCCTAGGGTCTTTGGATCTAGCTGGAGGATTTAAGAATGGCTCCACTGCCCAACACTGAGACCACAAATTTGTTTGGAGATTCCAGGTTGGAACAATCTAGTTACCCGGCCACAAACCTTCTTGGTTGGCTTCCTAACCTTACTGCTACCTCCTCTCAGTGGGTGCTACTAGCTGGGGTAGCTGGCCCTGGATGCCCCGAAGCCACAGAGGTTTTGATCTTTGGCAAGCCAGCAGAAGGTGGAGACTGTGTCACTTTCACCATCTTGTGTCCTTGCTATTTGCTGTTGACTCTGGTTGACACAATAAAGTCTTTATGGAGTGTGTACCTTTACCCTTTGTTGTCTGAGTAGTGTTCTGCCAATGGGAAAGGTGCAGGGGTTCAATGGAATGATCCCCAGGCCTTGTGGTCTTTCTAAAGACATCCTGGCCAGTGGAAGAGAGCATCCACTGACCCTCGTGTCTCAACAACCTGTCTTCACCTTTAAAGAGAACCTGTCATGTTGAAAATGATATGTGATCTGCAATCAGAATAATATAGAACAGGAGGAACTGATCAGTTTGATATATATTTTTTGTTGATTTTATTAATTAAAATCCCTGGTGTTGTATACGAGTCCAGTGGGCGGTCCTACTGAGTTATTGACAGCATTCCTCACATGACTATGCATGCAGAAATGGCTGTCAATCATTTGGGTAGGACCGCCCACTGGACTCAAATACAACAAGGATTTTGAAAAACAAAATATAAGTTATGCTGAATATCTTCCAACAGATCAATCTATCAATCAGCTCTGCTTCTCCATCTTTGTACCATGCTGTCCACAGATGGGTTCCCTTTAGTTCCAATATGAGAGGTGAATGCCGGTGATTATATTATTCCAAAATAATAGCACATTATTTTATGCATAAATGGATAACCCCACTGTCCCTCTGCATCTGCCATATGATTTTGGAATTTAAGGTTTTAAAGCTATTTTCTGGCAACTTAATAATGATCATAATAATGTAACATAATACATAAATATATATATTTTTTTGTACTGTCTCTGCCCTCCTACATGATGAAGCAGAGCTGGCCACTACAGTTCTAGGATGCTTACATTGCTTACAAATTAATAAAATCATATCTGCTCCTCAGCCCTCCCTTTGGGGACAGAGAAATTCAGTCATTAATAGTGCTAAAGTTTCAGAGGACAGGAAGCTACCAAGTTGATATGTGGGAAGGGAGACCATAGCAGTAGTGAATAAACCAATGGAGTGCTCTGCCTGTGCTCTTAGACTGATACATGACAGTACACATTATTCACCATCATACAGCAGAAGATCACAGCGTGTATTTATATCTGCTTTGTGACATACTTCATATTTGAAGGGAGAATATCCCTGTTCTTACATTACATAGGATGTATATCAGGAGCAGGAATGTAGTATGAGCATGGGGCCGGTGGCCACACCCCCTGTACATACAGACATGTGAGGGGGCGAGAATGTAAGATGATCCCGGAGCCTCCAGGTACAACACCCCTCATCTCTTTTCACAGCTGCAGCCTGAGGCTGACATTCTCTGTCCACTAAGGGAGGGATGAGAGCTGAGGAGCAGATATGATTTTATTGATTTGTAAGCGATCTATAATCCTAGAACCTCAGTGTACAGCTCTGCTTCATCATGTAGGAGGGCAGGGAAAGTACAAAAATATTATGTCCCCTTTAAGTGAATAAATATTATTGTTATTATCCTTTTTTTCATCCTGTACAACCAATTAAAGACGCATGCTCCTCTGTCGTATGACCTCTTATTAGTGGTTGCTGCAGATAGGATTTCGGGCACCACGATGGGCGGACCAACAATTATTCATTATTAGTGTAGTGCATAGTAATAAAAGCGAATCTGTTTGACAGCTGAATAATGTAGGAAAAGAGACCCTGATTCCAGCAATGTGTCACTTAGTTTTCTGGGTATAGCGGTTGTGTCACTATCAGTGCGTGAGATATAATGGAGCTCAGAATTTCAACCCCACCCACACCACAACTCTCTATGTACGTTGTCTATTGACAGTAAGCTGCTTATTGCATTGGAGCAAACTACCGTGTTTCCCCGAAAGTAACACCCTGTCTTACATTCATTTTACCTCCGAAAGTCGCACCCTGTCTTACTTTCGGAGGGGTCTTACATTAGCCCAAGAAGACCACTGCAGCCTCCCATAACAGTACTGCAGTGTACCGTACACACAGACACACACAGCCCCATACACACACACCCATACGGTACCCATACACACACACACACATACCCATAGGTACACATACAGTACACACACACACACGCACACACACAGTCCTATACACACACACCCATGGTTATGGTTATACAGTACACGTTTCCTTACTTTTTTTTTTTCTCTGGTTCTCTTTCACTTTCCTCTGCGGTGCAGCTGTGAAGCTTTGTGCAGCAGGGGACGCTGGGCCAATCAGCAGCGAGCCGGGACAACAGTGACGTCGGGACTGGGCGGGCAATCACAGCTCGAGCTGTTGGGCCAATCAGCACTCAAGCTGATGGGCCAATCAGCAGTGAGCCGGGCAGTGACGTAGGGGCTGGGAACTATCAGTAATGTATAGGGTGTCGGGGCAGCCCCCGCAGTGTGTCCTTGGCTGTATGGGCAGAAAAACAGCTTTCAACTCCTTAGGCCCCTTTCACATTAGCAGTTTTCGCTGATTGCGGCAGTTGCGGTGAAAAAAACGCAACTGCTGCGATTACCGCATAACGGCCGCACTTGCAGTTCACTTACGGCAAGCCGCATACAATGTCTATGGGGCTTGCGGCAGGTGCGGCAAGTGTGGTTTCCGCACTTGTGGCAGGTGCGCCTGTGAAAAAAATGCGGTATGCCGCATTTTTTTTGCGGCCGCACCTGCCACAAGTGCCGATACTGCACATTCTATCACATTATTATGCATTGCATGTTGCAATTTGAGTTTGTTTAACAACTTTTTTAGAAATTGCGCCAAAAAGTGGAGATCCTCCCATTTTGATGATGATTATGACATCATAGATAAACAAATGACACCCCTTTTTTGTAATGCTTGGGGCTATAAAAACCCCACTGTAGTGATGTATGTAATATCCCTGAGGAAGGTGCCAGGTGGGGCACCGAAACGCGTTGGAGTGGAAGAATAAAGAATAAGGATTTATCTTGTGAAACTCTGACTCTCATGTGAGTTTTTTTGGATTTCAGCAGCGCGGACCATGACACACCTTTCTTTCCCATCATCTTCTGGATACCGCACTTGCCGCACCTGCCACAAGTCCCATAGACATTGTATGGGTCTTGCCGCAAGTGAACCGCAAGTGCGGCCGTTATGCGGTAATCGCGGCAGTTGCGTTTTTTTCCACCGCAACTGCCGCGATCTATACCGGAGGACAGTAGTGACGTCGGGGCTGGACACACCGGGGGACAGCGGCGGACCAAAGGAACAGTAATAAGGGACGCCTTATATTCCCCAGCGCCCCCCCTAGGTGGCCTTACTTTTGGGGGGGGGCCTTACATTAGCAGACCCCGTTCCCCCTACCCTGTCTTACTTTCGGGGGGGTCTTACTATCAGGGAAACACGGTAGGTTAAAAAAAAAAGGAAAAGATAATGAATATTTTAATAATGTTATTTTAATAGTGTTATGAAATAGAAATAACAAACACATTAGTAGATAACTTTGTTTAATCATTTAATTAGGGGTAATCAAAAGGATAGAGATGATGTTTGTTACAGGGTTATATCACTTTTGGGTGATACCGTATGAACCCATTATATGTTCAACAGCTTATTTGTAGGATGAAAGTGGATGTGGAGCATTAAATGATGCTTTATAAATAATGATCTAATAGGTTGCCTCTAGGCACATTGCATATGTTGTATGTTATGAGCATATTACTTAAGAGCAAATAATGGGGCTGCGTGGCAGGTGGACGAGCAGACAGCGGACTGAATACTAATTGAGTGTAATTCCAACATCTGCATCACAAACCCAATACAATGCTATGGTTATAGGTACGTGACTACAAGGAAGCCCAACAAATTGTAAAGAAAATATCAATTATAGAATGTAGAGGATGATGACGACAATAGAGAAACTGCATCTCTTTGCTGTAGAGAACCCAGCCATGCTAATAAAGGGGCTGTAATCCATAGGAAAAGAAGATGGCGGCACTCGTGTTTCCTGGTTACAAACCGACTTTATTTGACCACGTGAATTACATCCAAGGGTGCAGGGAGGGAGGTGCTGAAGCGACGGTCACCGTTTTGCGGATAACTTCCGCTTCTACGGGCTCGAAGTTATCCGCGAAACGGTGACCGTCGCTTCAGCACCTTCCTTCCTGCACCCTTGGATGTAATGCATGTGGTCAAATAAAGTCGGTTTGTAACCAGGAAACACGAGAGCCGCCATCTTCTTTTCCTATGGATTACAGTCTGTACAGCTGGGCTAAGCAACGTGTGCCTGGACACCATCTTGTTAAGTGAAGGATTGAATACAGGTCAGTGCCCGATATTCACATCTTTATGACTGTTTCTAATAAAGGGGCTGTACACTCTTTGTAATTAGTTGTGACGGGGTATGCGACAGAGCAGGAAGTCACACCAGGCCAATGGTCAATCCAACCAGCTTCAAAGAACAGGGAAAATGGAACCGCACAAATGAAGAAAAAATTGTGCCGCGTCTGTAAGAAATCCACAACCAAGGAGCAGTTCCTGGGTGTCACCTGGCAATCCTGACGCCAGGTTAACGGAAGAAATAGTTCAAATAGAGTCCACTGGATCCAACCAAGGAAGGACACTGTACAATCCCACGGGCACCAAGATCTCGTCTCAGCTAAGATCTCAGTCTCTTACACCTCCGCATTCAACTAACAGACTGATCCTAAACATGAATGTATTGTCTGGGCTCTTGGGATCAGCCCATGTATAGGGGGGTTCACACCTACCATTGAATGGTTTGCTCCAGTCAGAACATTCTAGACTGTCAGAGCTTCATTGTCTCTTAGGCTGCTTTCACATCACGTTTTTTTTCCTGTCCGTGGGATCCTACTTATTGTAGGACCCCACAGACAGGAAAGGACACCAAAGGGTGTGACCTATTCTGTGTCCGGGTCCGTGATTATCATGAATCTGGACACAGCGGGGCACTTTCACTTCCGCAATGTATGATATACATTGCGGAAGTGAAATATAGTAAAAGAAAGAGTTAAAAATGAAAAATCTGTGTGCTCACCTGTGCGCGATCCACCGCTGCCTCCAGCAAGGTCCGAGTGCTTATAGGACCTGCAGTGACATCACAACCCGATCAGCTGATCGGGTCACATGACCGCAGTTACTGCGATGACGCTGCTGGGTTGTGACATCACGGCAGATTTTTTATTTTTAACTTTTTCTTTTACTTAATTTCACTTATTCAATGTATATTATACATTGCAGAAGTGAAATTAGATGGTTAGGAGCAATTTTAGTGTACTGAGTATGCTCAGTACACTAAAATCGGGTCCGAGAAATGATCAGCTGTTTCCTCGGACCCGTGTTCATAAGCCCCCATGTTAAAGGCAGAGAATCTGATCGGATTTGGCCTAATTGCCATCCGATTTTGTGGGATCCGATTTTTTCCTGTGCCCAAAATTAGAGCAGTCTCAGATTTGGGTACATTAAAAAATCGGATACAAATAGGATCCCACAAAATCGGATGGCAATTAGGCCAAATCCGATCCGATCCGACCCCCATAGGGTAACATGGAGGCCAAATCGGATCCGTGGCAGCCACGGATCCAACAAAAACGTAATGTGAAAGCAGCCTTACAGGTTTGGCTATTCGAGTCACCTCCTGCTGAGAGGAACAAATAAACAATCCCCCACTAGCTGTTGACCAAAGTCTGATTACACTATAGTCAAAGAACTCATGGGGCCTTAGGGAAAGGGACATATTATTACAGGTTAAATTACAATACATTAAATGGCATAGTATACATGAATACAGGACATGGAAAAGTATATACCAATACAATGGTGATAAGCTGCTTATAAGTGTCCCTTTATTAGGATCACAAGTGATTAGCTGGAAACCTGATGGTAAGTGCTCAATTTCTCTGCAGCACCAACTACTGGGGAAATTAAGCATTATTTACTTAAATCAATTTGTAAAGCAGGACATGGCAGTTCTTCAGGGTACAGGGTGCTCGGTGCAAGAGTTCTCCACCATAGCTAATACATAAAGTTCCTAAACAGAGGAATTCCCCACTATAAAATCATAAATCTGTAATCTAATAGTTTTGAGTACGGTATATGGAAATAGATATAAAAAATGTTACAAATCTATGATCAATTAATATGCAACCACAGGAGCCCCACTGAATTAATCATGGGACCAATGGTTCCAAAGTAAGGCTGGCTTCACACCATAGTTTTTGGCTGTCAGGTTATGTCCGGTGTTTTGCAGGAAGTATAACCTGACAGCCCCGGACAAACAGAACCGGAGGGCAAATAATAAAATAATAATAAAACTTTATTTGTATAGCGCCAACATATTCCGCAGCGCCAATATGCCCTCCCATCCTGTTTTATGCCAGGATCATTCCTGCGTGCGGCTGCCGCTGTCCAGTGCTGAAATTTCGGCATAGTGGGAGCAGGGGAGCTAACCACGGTACTGAAATTTCAGCCGTGCTGCTGAAATTTCAGCTGTGGAAGTCTATGCTATGCTGCGCTGTCCAGGTGCTGAACGTGCGCGGCTTGAATTTCAGAGCCACCGCTGTTTCAGCACCCAGCGTCCGGGAACCAGATCATTTTTCTGCCGGATCTGGTTCCCTTAGACTCCAATGTTATGGGCGCCGGATCACCCCAGATCTGAGAGGATGTGGGAGAATCCGGTTTTGTTAGTTTTTTGCCCAGGACACAAAACATGCTGCAAGTTCTGATTTTATGTCCGGGGCAAAAAAAGAAAACAACTGGATCCTCCCAGACAGACAAAAAAAACGAATGGCAAATCTGCCATCTGGCCCCATAGAATAAATGGGGGGCAAAATCGGATCCGGGTCTGTTCACTTCAAACCGGACAGACCCGGACAACAGAAATCGTGGTGTGAAGCCGGCCTAAGTGTGAATGAAGAAGTGTGTCCACTCCCCGGACAATAAACTCATGCATCTGCACTGAACGTAAAGCACACAGGAAACTATTAGTGATTAGCGAATAGTAAGATATTCAGGTTCGATTGCTCTTACCAAATAATTTGAACTAATCCAGTAGTTGTTACAAATAACGAACCTAATACAAGTCAATGGGGAACTCAAGCTTTTTTCTGGAATAGTTTCCTGAAAAATCTGACTTTGACATTGACATTGACTTTTATTATGTTTGTTATTTGTAACGAATACTGGATTAGGTCAAAGTACTCAGTAAGAGCAATTGAACCTGAATATCTTACTATTCGCTCATCACTAGAAGCTACTGGATCCCCGTTCTCATGACCACTCAGGATCTAAATGGTTATATCCCTGGAATTGATCTTTAACTGACATAATACATCTATTCATTGGGTCTAGTTGACCATAAACTTTAGAAAACTCTTGGGGAATAAGCTGTTTTATTTACAGATTTGTGAGACCATTGACTGTGAGGCCTTCAACATGAAATTTACATGGTTTACCAGGTCCACCATTGCTCCAAAGGACCTTGTTCTAAGGACCTTCAAATAGGTTAGGTGAGCAACCATTCCAATGGGACAACCTAAAATGCAAACAGTCCGGTTTGGAATGTCCGCAAACATTCTCAGTACTTATCTCATTAACAAAGTAAGGCTGTGGTCACAGTTTTTTTAGTGCCTTTTAAAAACGCATGCTTTTTTACATGCGTTTTTCATGTCAGCATGAGTTTTTTAAGGTCTCTGATGGCTCCCTGCGTTTTTGGCTGCGTTTTTGAATCTGCACATAAAAATAGTGCTTGTAGTATTTTTTTGAGCGTTTTGAAAAACGCATGCGTTTTTATAACATGGGTTCCTATGGGAAACGCATGCAAAAATGCATGTACAATTAGCGCCATTCAAAAACGCATGCGTTTCCCATAGGAGCCCATGTTAAAAAAACGCATGCGTTTCCGGAAACGCATGCGTTTTTTTTAACATGGGCTCCTATGGGAAACGCATGCGTTTTTGAATGGCACTAATTGTACATGCATTTTTGCATGCGTTTTCCATAAGGCCCCTTATTAAAAAACGCATGCGTTTTTGGATATGCTCCAAAAACGCATGGGACAGTCACACATGCTTTTTGGCTATTAGGGCATGCGTTTTTTAACATGGGGGCCTATGGGTGCGTTTTTTACATGCGTTTTTGAAAACGCAGGTCTCCAAAAATGCATGTGAAAAATGGTACTGTGACCACAGCCTTAGAGAGTCAAATATAAGTTAAAATGAATAATAGAAAAGGAGCAAAAAATGGAGACAAACTACGTTGAACTCAAGAGCTTTTAAAATTCTTCAGCGCATTTCTTTTCTTGGATTTCACCGTCTTGCATTGTGCGATTGGCCTTTGTTTTCTTAGTCTCCTCCATCTGGCTCCGTAATAAATGTTCTCCCTGTCTTCTTTGGCCTTTTCATTATAACTAATGTCCATGAAGTTATTTATTTTAACAGCAGAATATTCAACTCCTAGAGAAAAAACAGTCAAAATCTCCCACCTCAATCTATCATCATTAAGTAATTGCTCATTGGGATGTATTATTGGCAGGACTTCCTGCCGGGTCAAATAAAATAAAGTACGGCGCGGCGTGTATAACCCAGATTCACGTTGTCCCTTAATATTCTTTATATTTTCTGCTTTTCAATCCGAAAATACAGGTTGATTGCAAAACTGACAGCTCAAGGGCAACGCTCGAATTCTGGCAAAAGATTGCTTTGATTTTCGTCAGTGTATGTCGACACGCCACTTTCATTTAAAAACGGGCGCTCTCCAAACTTTCAATCTCACCTCAAAGCACCGCAATCGTGTATAAAAAAAAAAGTGCCGTCGTCAGCAGAGGAGATGGGCGGCTGATGGAAATAAGTGACATGCGAGATTCACTTTCAGGGATGTGCGGATTGTAGATCTATTTGTTCAGATGAAAGAGTTTCATTAATTTGTTTTTTTTTTCTTTTTGCCGCTATTTTTGTAAAGTGATGCTTTCTGTGTATGAGTGTTGCAGCCAATATTTATTGCCTTATACTGCAATATTTCTGACACTACGGGTAATTTACGAAGCAAAATGCCAAAGCATAGTGCGTAAAGTGGGTAAAAAAAATGGCAAAGTTAGAGGTCTACATCTTGTGCACCCAATATGTTATGGTTTATTTTAGACAATGTTTACACCTCTCTTGACTGAAAAAGGGAGATGGCTGTAATCAATATCAATGATGAGCACAATTTTTTTTATTATTTCGTACAAAAAAGTGTCTTAAAAATGTTGTGCCCTATAATAATGGAGCCTAATTGTGACGCTCACCACAGTGTTCTCACCCTTTCTACGATCCTGTGTGCCAGACCACTGGCTGCTGCCTTCTGTCCTCCATCCTGATGTCTGTGCTGCAGGCCTTCTGGATATTAACTTAGGCTGCACGCACGCAACATCCCCCTTCGCTCAAAGGGCTAGCTCATCCTAACCTGAAAGTGCTTCTCAGTCTATGCCTGAGAAGCACAGTGTATTTAAAGCACCTTCAGCCTGTGGGAGATGCCTGAGCAGTGCAGCCCATTGTGGCATTCCTAGTTCTCAGGCCCCTGCCCTGTATACCTGTACCTTTTTTCCTGTAGACCTGTGTCTGTTATCCTGTGCCTATATCCACTAACCCTGGATCTCATCCTGAAGTTTGACCCTGCCTTCACCTGCTATCCCAAACACCAGCCTGCCTCAAGCCTGGGCTTGCCAACCTGAATCTTCCCACACCTGCTGTGCTATGTACATTCCTGCACCAACTAATTACCACTGAGTCCTGCTACCTGCTAGCTTTAGCCATCTGACTGCACCACTTTGCCCAGAGACTCTGTCTGTGGGAGCCAACCCATAGAGTCAGCTGTCATGGCATCAAAACCAACATGGACTTTCACCTGTCAACCACCTATCAGCTAAGCCTAATTCCACCTTCAGTACCTATAGTAGAAGTCTCCGTGGTTCTTCCAGGTTCTCTCCTCCAGGAGTGAAAGGTGTCATGACCCAGAAGGTCCACTTCTTGATGCTTATCCTCCTGGTGTGCATAACACTAATATACCAGACTAATATACACTCAACATCCTTTAAACGGGTGGACCTAAAAAACTTTTCAAGCAGAAGATATCATGTTGTTATGGTGAATCAGCCAACGCACTTGGCAGCTGTAAGGCACCTCTTATTAAACTCACGCTAGTCAGGGAACTACCTGAAGATAAACGAAGGGTCGCAGCTGCCCTGTCAGTGCAGGTTTATTAAGACACCTCTCAGTGAGTGGGATATATGCTTTCTTGTCCGTGACCAGAAGCACATATAATAACTACCACCCCGTCACTTATAGAGGCCCTAAATAACCCCAGCACTAATTGTTGCCACCAGTTCCTCCTTTAATATAAGTCTGGTCCGTGAACAAGATTATATTGGGTCAGAAACCAACCCAGGTAGCGTTAAATGAGCACAAGGACGTGGGGATCGTGACCAAGATAAAAATGACAACTCAAGATTAAATTTATGTATTTAATCACCCTAATGGTAAACTATATTAATATTTACCGGTATTATTAAGATATTACAAATATTACGGTAAGGTATGCAAATCAAAGATAATGGAATACGCACAGAATTACAGAAAAATTTAGTCAGTTACCTTAGTGCTGATGACACCACAAGGGCAGCATGATGCCAATCTGTTCCTGGGGTATTCTCTGGCTTTGATGGAACAATAATAATGCCTCTTCAGAAGAAATACAAAATGGAGAAGGGGCAGACTATTTTTATATAGTATGAGGCTTCCCCTGCCCACATCCATCTCACATCTCTGGGAGGTCTCATAACTCCCAACCCCCTAAGTGGAGATATGAGATATACAAAAGCTATTATTTGTCATAACTTTGCCTGCGAATGTCATAGGCGGAAGACAATGCTCTCATATTTTCACGTATGATTTTAGCTTCACCTTGATATGAAGCATGACTACTCTGCTGGTTCCTAACTAGCCCATATTAAGTTTAGGTTGCTTACGATCATCGCACATGTATGTAAAAATATGTGTGATGACCGTCTGAATGTCTAGATTGCATATCTATGCTTGACATGTTTATAGACAGCACGACTCATGAGATATTAAAACTTATATTGTCGGCACCTCGCAGTCTAGGTTATAATTTGCTTCTCTATTGACTTTGCAGGTAGAAGGAAACCGGTTTTCTCGCCCCTCCAGCCCCGCAGGGTCCTTTGTATAATGACAGGGAGATTCCATTGTGGTTAGAAAGGCAACTTTCTCAGGTTAGTTAGCAAATCACAGGAGAGGAAGAAGCCCTTTGGTGTTCCTAATTAATTATCATATTCCTCTTCTAGGAGACTTGACTAGTCCTCGGGGCAAAGGTGGGGGCTCCCTCTCCTAGGAATGAGACATTGCAGCATCTGAGACAACATGGCTGCTGGGGAATATGGCAATATTCCTTACAGTTGCAATTCCTTTTTTTTCTGTGGCAGCTTTTCTACTTGGGCTTTCATTGTTTACTTGTATGTATAAAATAGTCAGTAGATTCCAATTTGAAGCCACATGGTCACTTTCCAACTTAGAAAACTTAAACTGGTTAAGAGAAGCTGTAGATGCTCAATTTATGAAATTCAAGTTATTTTTACATTCTAGATATCTTGTTAGTTCTCTTTTGAGTTTCTTTAGTTTTTTTGTAGATCGTTTATGGTGTGAACCCTACTCATAAAGGACATCTGGTGAACATACTCATGGACCGTTTTCAAGAGTATGGACCGCAATGTCTGATCTCCTGATCTGAGCTGAACAGGCTTAAAGCCATATATAAGGTCGTTGAGTTTGGGTCTGGAAAGCCATAACTGGTTTGGATATAGAGCAGATTGTGAACAGTTATTTGTTCACTAAAGAAACTCCTATGCCTCTTCATTAGAGACTAAAGAATCTGTGAAAGTTCATGTTCTGGGGGGTTCAAATGAACTTTATATAAAGCTTGGTTCTAAACACAAATCTGACCCAAACCTCACTGGAAGTCACTGATTGGACAGTTTGACTCTTCACCCACATACAGATAGCCATTAACAAAGCACTTCTGGGGAAGGGAGGGCATGCATTTGTAATAATTTTTTTGTAAGCGCTTCATCCATTAACACTGAATTTAACCCATCCCCCACTTGCAGCCGATCAAACACTGCAAGCAGTTCACACCGGACCGAGCACCAAGTGTACCTGAGTACAGCGATGCTTGCCTCAGAAGTTTGTGTACATAAAGAACCCCAACTCGGAACCCAAGCTCTAAACTTTTTGGTAAAGTCTGTGTTCAGTACAAACCCCATATTTTAAAGTCCAATTCGCTCAATCTTCATTTTTCCTCCTAACTAGTGTCCAGTAGCTGCTCTATATCTGCTTATAACCAGGGCAGATATCAATCTCTGATTTCGGATTAATGCAGGAGAGGTAGAAGTCTTCTTGTGAATATAGTGGACACATAATTATTAGTTCATTGTATTATTATCAGATTCTAGTAGCCAAAGAGCACAAACGTTTTTGCTTTAGCCCCCACATATATATTAGACTAACATTGGCTGAACCAATTTGTACAGCCAATAGTCTAATGTGCATATGAACCATGTTAGATGATGGCAGAGGCGATAAGGATTCGGCAGGTGCTATTACCGACTGACAATCCTTTTGATGTTCCTGAGACAAGCCACTGTCATGATGTCTTGATGTGGGGAGTAACATGCAGACAACCCTACTGGGCATATCAAGCTCTGAAACCCCAGCCTAGCCTTAGAGGTTTGGGGAATTCAGCTGTCCGATGTTGATCTGTGGATGTGTTGAAGACCAGATGGATGGTGATTAGGGGTGTACTGGCTGGAGAGTTGACCAGTGACATGAATATAAGAATTTTTTTTAGTTTTTTTACAATTTTTATGGTCTCTTAGGGTTCACAAAATGTCAGATATTGGCTAACATTTATTTGAATCTATGATAAAACGAATTACAAAAAAATTTGATTTTAACAAATCCTGATTTTTGTACCATTTACATTTTGTAATGAATGTCTGAAGACACAGTCTTAAGTGGCTATCTTGGACAAGCCCATCCTTTTGGCAGAATCCCGAGAAAGCCTGACACCCTTAAACCACTCAAGGATCTACATTTACAACGGGGTCCAGGGGATAGCTGCCTAAGGATGGATTGCTGACTAGAGGAGCCAACTAGAGGCAATAATAATCACCAAGCCGGTTCATCACGACAAGGACAAAATCAGGATTTGTTAGAATAGTTGGGGAGCCAGGTCAAAACTGAGATGGCAGAAAACTACTAGATCATCAGGCAGAAGAAGCGTCCAAAAACAGACGGAGGTAAAACAAGAGAAGAACAAGATCTATCTGTCGCACCCTGGGACAGGGGTACTCGGAACCGGGCCCTCTCTTCAGTCTGCGGGGGAATGTTCACCTTGCTCCGTATGCCCAGGTGTGGCCATAAAAGGAGGTTAAAGAAAAAGGGGAAATAAAGTTTTTAAAGTAGTTTGTGATGCCACCATGGATTGCTGCCAGTATAGCTGCTGCTGCCAATCAGACCTCTGGGGATGATGCTGAGGGCGACAGCTGGGATGATCACCCCTCCACGGATAGGGCTTTGTCCCCAGGGCAGATGAAGAAGTGCAGTATCCAGACGCCACGTGCCATCTCTCCAGGCAGTCTCTCATCCAGCTAAAATAGTGTGCGGCACTGCAGGCGAGCCGCAGAAATTACAGTCTCACACAAGCAACGTCAAGCTTGACCGGGCACATTACTCATAACAAACAGAAAAAGAAGATTCTAAGTTGCTTCAAATATATTTTTTACTATTTTAGGACTTACAAACAGGATAACACAAGAAAGGGGGCAGACTATTGCACAGTCCCAGGCCACAGATAAACCATTACACCCCCCCCCCCGAAGGAGCAGGCATTACAGCCTGCGAAACGGACGTAGGGTCCTTCCACAGCGGTCTCCAGGCCCATATACCTGCGGTAAGCCTATGATACACTTTTATTCAGGCACTAGCAATAGACTCCCTGAACAGCCTTACACTCTATGCACATGGGGTATTACACCAGGACAGTGGAAAGGCAAATATGTTTAGAGGCTAATGGGCATAGTGCAATTTGAATCTGTGTATGTGGATATAATCATGTAATTGTTTAACTGTGGCTTGGGACTGTGCAATAGTCTGCCCCCTTTCTTGTGTTATCCTGTTTGTAAGTCCTAAAATAATAAAAAATATATTTGAAGCAACTTAGAATCCTCTTTTTCTGTTTGGTATACAATGTATTGTATTAATAATTAATTGCTTTGTTTCCCCATAATTTGAGATGGGTGTAAACTATAACTGTTGAGTGATGATAATTTGTTTCAACATTACTCATAACATTCAACCATTTACAAGGTATAGTCAGTTTACCGTTGTTTCACACACACCCTTGCAGCTGCGACCTTTCGGTTACTACACTTCCTCTCTTCTTCCTTTCCGGACCTCTCTCGCTGTTCCACAGGCTAGCTGCTGGCCAGCGATCATGGGTCTTTTCTTAGGAGATCTCAGTCTGTCTCCCTGACCCTATCTGAGGGCTTTGCTGCACTGTAGGGTAGGCTTCGGGTATGAAGTCACTTCACTACGCCAGTTAATTTGCGGTTGGGGTATAAAGCATCCGGCCGCATCTACATGGCTAGCATCCTGGCTTTGGCTCGGTCCCCCAGTGTCTCTGCTTTTCTGGGCACACTGTGGACCACATCTTCCTTCCCATGGGAGGCTGCCTGGGACCCAGACTAGCCATTCAGTGGCACAGGCTGCCAGGTCCATGTTTTTCCACTCTGGACTACTGTCTGTCAGGCTTATGGGGTGTCTCGGCTTAGGGGTTCCGTTCCTTTTCCGCTTACACATGCCATGAACTTCAACAAGAACGCTTTTCGAGCTCCCCTAACTTTGTGTTCCTAGGCTTTAATCTACTTCCTCCACCACTTTCCCAGGCTTTTTCCTCTCGCTCCACCCTCCATTTGGTTCCCCTCCTATCTCCTGCCTGATATAAAGTAACTAGGAATAGGGATCGGGGGATGTGTTAGGTGTTTGTGCGAAGTGTCCTACATATATGTCCCAGCTGCAGTACCTTACTGTGGCCGCCAGTCCACAGGAGCGCCACATATACAAGGAAGCATAAGGTATATGTGGCAGCTTTGAGAAGTAAGCTGAAGGCTTTAGTAGGGTTAGGTGCCTTCTAATAAGCTGAAGCCAGAAGCTGATGACTTCAGCTGGACAGCACACACCTCCACTCTGTCAGACTGCAAAGTACTGCAGATCTCATCCACTCTAGCCTTAGTGGATGAGCGGAGCCTGCGCTCATCAGAGTTTCTTGTACTGATGTCTCCTCTATCACCAACACCACCTATAGAGTGAATATGGCAAATATGTAACAAGTATAATTCAATTCCTCTGGAATTTAATTTCTCATCTCTACCTGAGAGATATCTTGAATGTCTGAGACTAAAATAATCCTGGGATTAAAAGGAAAACCGGGACTTCAGATCTGTGCTGCCAATGGAATACACAGGTCCTAATGGATTTTCAGAACTTTATTAGGGCCAACGTGTTTCGTAGTGGTCCGCTACTTCATCTGGACATAGCTATGTTCAAGATTATGCCCTGATGAAATAGCGAACCACAATGAAATGCTTTGGCCCTAATAAAGTTCTGAAAATCCATCTGGACCATTGGCAGCGCAGATCTGAAGTCAAAGTTGGTTGTGGCTTTCACAACCACATAAGGTGAGCCAAACTTTTGGAAAAAAAACACCCTATGTGCACTTCCTTTTCTTTTTAGTTTATTAAAATAATTCTGTAATTGTCCAATAATTGTATTTAGTTCTGTCAGTTTATTATACAAGGTAAACTTTTTGGCACAATTTACACAATTGGCGTAAATTCATAAAAACCGTCAAGCACGGATCGTGTTAGTGGTAGATACTTATGTAAGCCTGCAGAATACATATCTTTTTGGATGACATTTATTCGTTTGATTTTTTATTTCTTCAGTGACTTCAGTGTTAATAATTGTTAAAAAATTCACGAAAAATTGTCAACTTTTTGCCGGTTTCGAACCTATCATCATTTAGAGATATTACGAGTGGGGAATCTTATAGGACACAACTGGGGATGTTATAGAGAGTCTGGGAAGTCCTACAGATGTTAATTTTTATTTTATTTACCCTTTTTTTTAATTATTGGTTAACTCCAACAATAAAGATAGAGCCAATATTTTATGCAAATTAGAACACTAAGACCATATCGTAAATATTATGTTTTATATAATAAATTAGCAGCATATACTGCGAATTTGAAAAGATGATCCTAATTATGGCCATTGGCTAAAAATTCCCAATTTTTCATACCAATTATCACCATCCTCTATGAGGTATGGCCTTAATGCCAATATACTGTACGGGAGGTATAGACGCTGATTTGTGTGATATTAATAGCATCTTCCCACGTTGATCTGGCCCTGTTAGTATTGTTGTATTATTAGCATTCAGCTAATGTATTATTAATTAGTGTGACTTGGAATCCTAAGGGCACAATCACACTTCGGCAATTACATCCACAGGTATTTTCTGTGGAAGAAATCTGATGTTGGGGCTCAGGTTTTGTCTTGAATATGTTGTGGGCGAGCGGCAGATCTGCAGGAGGTTTGCACAAGTGTTTGCCATATTATAAATAGAAGAACCTAGTTTCTTTCTAATGGGGATTTCTTTCTACCACGTAGGTAAAAACGTTACCACCGCCTGTAATTGAGATTGTGGAAGACCCATAGACGGGATGCGGATTATAATAACATTTTATATAGATTTCAATATGTGTAAATTGTTTTTGTGTAATCTGTCCACAAAATAAAAATTTGACTGAGCATAAATTTAGTCTCCTAAATACAGATGAGCAAATATTCTGAAATGTGTATTCCCTGGTTTCCTCAAAAATGTGATCTGTGGTGTATTTCACTATTGGCAAGCTTGCAATTACTCGGAAAATAGAATTAGGGGAAAGGGGAATGACAAAGAGAGGACCTTGCTGATCATAAGAGCTTACACTCTTTAGGATAGAGAGAGGTCCCTACAGACCATAAGAGCTTACACTCTACAGGAAAGAGAGAGGACCCTGCTGACCATGAGAGATTATATTCGCTCTACAGGAAACAAGAGAGAGGACACTGCTGACCATGAGAGCTTATTCTCTACAGGAGAGAGAGGACCTGCTGACCATAAGAGTCTATACTCTACAGGAGAGAGATGACCTCATCCTACAATATAATCGACTTATTGTGTCTGTCTGTCTCTCTGTGACAGAAATCCTGTGTTGCTGATTGGTCGCCGCTGAGCGGGGCGACCATCAACGATAGCGCAGTCCGGCCGCAGCTTGGCGCCAGATATGAACCACGCACACTACCACTACCGTCGGGAGATCAGTGGTGCCATTCGTAGCTGCAGGTCATCTCCTGCCGCATGGAGGGCATCATCTCCCGTCTGCTCGCAGCGGAAGTACCCCAACCGGCGCTAGGATCTCGCTCACTGTGACATGCAGCAGCGACCATGCCACCGCTGTGAGATCTCTGATCGTGTCAGAATTGGGGTACTTCACACACAACGATATTGCTACAATGATATTGCTAGCGATATCGCTGCAACATCACAGGTTTTGTGACATAACAGCGACCTCGCCACGATCTTGCTTAGTGTGACACGTAGCAGCAACCAGCCCCGCTGTGATCATTACAAATTGTTCAGGACCATTTTTTGGTTGTTGCGCTCCCGCTGGGCAGCATACATCACTGTGTTTGACAGGGACAACGACCAATGATCTCAATACTATGCCCGAAGTGACAGGGTCCCAACGACCACCATATTGTTGCTGCGTCACTGCTGAGATCTGACTGTTTGACATTCACCAGTAACCATGTAGCGACACACCAGCGATCCTGGCCAGGTCTGATCGTGTTGTGATCACTGGAAAGTTGCAAGCATGTAAAAGGACCCAATGGCCTGGACCATTTTTGATCGTTGGGACCGCTGGGCAGCATGCTTCGGTGTGTTTGAGGGTACAACAACAACGACCTAATACTATGCTCTATAGAGTGACAGGGTCCAACGACTGCCGTATCGTTGCTGCATCGCTGGTGAGAATCTGTCTGTTTGATATCTCATCAGCGACCACATAGTGACGCTCCAGCGATCTCTACCAGGTGGTATCATTGTCGGATCGCTGGACGTCGCCAAGTGTGATGGTACCTTTCTGATTGCTGATGAGCTGGTGAGGTGTAACACGTGCAGATATATTGAATGAACCGAGTCACTGATTGCTTGCGCCTGCCCTGCCGCGACCAATCAGCGACAGGCGCAGTCCGGCCACCAATCAGCGATATTGGAACGGAATTTAACCCCCACTAACATTGCGATCAATAACATTTAATGATAATGTATATATTTTACCCGGAAAATCCTGTGTATTCATCAATTATTCTAAATCTTATAAATAAACTACATATATATTCTAGAATACCCGATGCGTTATGATTGGGCCACCATCTAGTTGATCATAAGAGCTTTCACTCTACAGGAGGTTGAGGACCCCAACTGACTATAAAAGCTTAAACTCTACAGGACAGAGAGGACCCTGCTGACCATAAGAGCTTACACTCTACAGGAGAGAGAGAGAGGACCCCGCTGATTAAAAAAGCTTACAATTTACAGGATAAAGAGAGGGTCCTGCTGACCATAAGAGCTTACACTCTATATGAGGCATCGACTTACCCGGTGACCCCGAGATTGAAAATGACTCTGCCATACAAACTGTGCTTTGTTGGAATCTGCTGATTTGCGATACCTGAAGTATTAATAATAAAATAATAATATTTAATCATTTATACAGCGCTATTAATTCCATTGCACTTTACATACATCAGTAATGCTGTCCCCATTGAGGCTCACAATATAAATATCCTATTAGTATGTCTTTGCAATGTGGGAGGAAACCCAAGCAAACATGGGGAGAACAGAACATACAAACTCCTTGCAGATGTTGTCCTTGGTGGGAATTGAACCCACGGACCTCAGTGCTGCAAAGGCTGCAGTGCTAACCACTTCAGCCACCACTGACCATGACCATGACCATGACCATGACCATGACCATGACCATGACCATGACCATGACCATGACCTGCATGACCATGACCATGACTGTAGAAGGTGTGATAATCCACTAGATGTTAGTGATACAGAGCATTATGAGCAAGTAGTGCGGCAACACAAAATTACCCTAGCCCTCTCTTCAATGCCTCAGCAAATAGTACCGGGCAAGTTTTCTTTCTTGTGAATTGCAACTTGAATATCAAAATGTTTGAATTCTGTGAAAACACGAATGTTAGGTCATTTGGCACAAACTCAATCCTCGGTACATGGATGTGTTCATCTCTTATGATTAGGCTATAACAATGCAAAGAAAGTAACCCATCAAGGAAAAACTCTTCATTCAAAACGGTTCCCTGCAATAATTGAGTCTAGTCAGAAGACATGAAGTCTGTTTATCCTTTTGAGAAACTCGTGCTTATCCCAGTACTGAAAAAAGTAGACTGCTCTAAAAAGTTCACTATTTATCCTTTTTTTCCATAGTGATAACAATCAGGGTTGTGAATATTGCAACTGCTATGGGTTCATTTGAGGGATTCCAAAATGAAACGTTAGTGGAAAGAGTTGGATTGGAGGCAACATATGGTACAATGACAATCCAGAGGGCAAAGAAATGACAAAGGTTATTCTAATCTTTTTCTTTATGAAAAAGTGATAATTGCAAAGAGGCACTCCTCAAATTTTGCTTGGCCAAAGGTGTCAGGATCAAGTTTATTGCATTTTCTATAATGGGGCTCCTTTATCATGTCACATGGCGTCACTTTAGTCTTTACTTCACTGTTCGATAAAACTTTCTACATTGTTGACGTTGAGCAAACTCTTTCCAGCTGTTGGATAATAGACATTTTGCACCTGTGAAATGACTTCTAATTTAGTGAAATGGTAGGTGTATCCATTGTGTCAGGAAATCACTATATTGACTCCGTTCTTACATAACAAATGAAGATCATAAGTTCTTGCTCAATAATCAGTGCTGTGTTGTTGGAAAGGTAAGAACTCTTCATTGCAGATAATATTTTTCATCTTCCTCCAATAACTGAGACTTCACATTTACTCACTTTTACTCCCACACTGACACATCGCCACTTTAAGCCAGATTATTACAGCAGATCATAGGATTCTGTTACGCCTACGTGCAGTGAAAAACAACAAGTGAATTCTGACGCAAATACAGATTTGTCTTTCTTTGCTAGAGAATAGTGAAAATGCATTGACTTAGTGAAGCACCCAGGGCAGGGTACTCAGATCTCAGGCTCAGTCTGGAGGTCACGGGTAGCTGCCCGAGACTGTTGCCCTGGTGGTCAATGAATAAGGGGGGAAATAAATTAAAGTTTGTTGTGACGCCACCTGCAGTACCGGGATGATGCTCACCAGTGCTGCTACAGTCCTCCGTGGTCGATGGTATTGCGGCAATGATGGTGTAGTCCTCCGCATGCAGAATTGGACCGCCGGGGCAGTGATTCTGTGGAAGCAATCAGTTTATGTGAGGAAAGATGCAGCAGAGTCGACAAGTCACTTCACCGGGTACTTTTCTGGAACTCAACAGTCATTACAGTTCACAGTGCAGTATGATGTTATCAGACAAATGGCTACGGGTGGCTGCAAGTGAATTTTATGGTAGGTAACGGAACCCTCATATATGCCTTTCTTGTTCTACTTGTTCCCTTGCCTCCCAGTGGCGGTGTGAAGTCAGATCTCTTGGAGATTGGGTCTGACCTCCTGCTGTTCCTCTTTCCCTTTCCTTGCTCCCTTTGGGTGAACCTTCTCTTGATCACCGCAGCCGACTACCGCTGTGTCTGATTCCGCTCTAGTAGGTGCTTTAGGAGTCAGGGCCGTATCTGGATATACCCCCGGTCAACGGAATTTCTACAGGCCGTGAAGGTTCCTGCAGGTGCTGGCTCCGGTACCCGGTTACTTCCTTAGAGCGAATTCCCTCAGCCTACAGGGATGAACTCCCTCTGGATTCTTTGCTTCCTTCTCTGTTCTGGGATCTATTCTTTTGTCTCCCTTCATCTTTCATTCCTCAGGTTCCCATCCTGAACTTCTCTAACTCTCCAACCCTTGGAGGCCAAGACCGACGGTCAAAGACAGACCAGCCAAAGATCCTTTCTCCCCTGGGGCTAATATATACCCTCCCGGGGTCCCTCCCACTGTGTAACTAGGGTGGGGTGTGGGTTGTAGGGTTCCTCCTACCATCCATAAGTCCACTTGCAGTGGGGTGACTACACCTCTTTTACGGGTGCAGTACCCCTTTTGTGGCACCTACGTGGTGGGGTGCCACATTAGGCTAGGGTCACATTTGGAATAGGAATTGCAGTTACCGCATCCAGATTTGGATGCGGTAACCTCAACTGCCATCACAATGCCATCACAACCGCAATGCGGTTACCGGATTGCTCCGGATGTGTAACCTGGAGCAGTGCGGTAACCGTATAGTTTGCTCATCCCTGCAGCCGCAGGGATGAGCAAACTGTAAAATCTGTTTTTAAAGATAAAATATTAATAATAATTTAGCCCATCATGTCTCTAGGGGGTGCCCACCCCCCTAGAGACATGCTACCTACTCAGGTGGGCATGTGAGGGGATAATATTCCCTGTACAGTATAGCTGACTCCTGTCAGCTCTGTACATTTTTATCAATGAAAACTGGCGTCTACCCTGACAGTTGTGCATAGGATATGTCATGTACGCTGCGCTGCCCATAGATCTACAGTAAAAGCCTGCAGGACCTCGGACAGCGGCACACGACGTAAACTATGCGCAACTGTCAGGGGAGCCGCCGGCTTCATTGATAAAAATGTACAGAGCCGACAGGAGTCGGCTATACTGTATAGGGAATATTAACCCCTTACATGCCCACCTGAGTAGGTAGCATGTCTCTAGAGAGGGTGGGTACCCTTAGAGACATGATGGGCAAAATTATTATTAACAGTATAGCTTTTTTCACAGTTTGAGCACCTTGCTTATCCTGGCGGCAGCCGGGATAAGCAAAGTATACGGTAACCGGATTGCTCAGGATTACACATCCTGAGCAATCCGGTTATCACAATGCGGGGCACACAACCGCTCCGAAAACTGCAGCCTGCATGATTTTTCACGCAGGCTGCAGAGCCGGAGACGGTAACCGGATTGCTTGTAAAGCAACCCGGTTTTTATAATAGGCTCCTATGAGGAGCGTTTCCTGCTCCGGTTTTGAGCTTTTTAAAAGCTCAAAACTGGATCAGGTTTTATAAAAAAAAAACGCAAGCCTTACAAAATTTGTGGTTCGATTCAAGTGAATCCACCAAAATGTTGGCTGGTTGGATTCAAAAATAGCAAAAAGGGAGTTAGAAAAGGACTAAAGAAAATATACTCAACTTTCCCCAGGCATCATCTCATCTGGGTAACTCCCCACTTGGTTATTTTGGTCTTCAGTCATAAGCCATGTCCCAAGGCACATAATGTTGTTGTGTGTGGCCCAGGACAGACGTCATTGTCGAGGCTCAGTCCTCAGACACCCTATAGATCCCCACAGGATGGGCAATATTGTGTTTGCTGGTGGTGTCGAACTGTGTGAGGGTCTGTGTTGTTGAGGTCATACCTCATGAGTGGCTACATGTTGCCAGATGACTTGGGTAACCCATGTACTTTCCACAATAGACATAGATTGAGGCTCAAAGATCTTTTTGAATATTTCTTTTAGTTCAACACAATTAACTTTACAAGTGTGGCAGCGGGCACAAAGCTTCAACACAGTATCTTCATTGTTCTTCTTCAGATAAATAGCAACAAAGTTACTCAAGTTTTGTGCCCTACCTGTTGGTCTATCTTCACTTCCCTTTTCTGCAGAGGATCTCCTGGGGGTTTCATAACTACGGCAAAGAATGATGGAAACATGGAAACAATCTAAATGTATGGAATACTATGTGAATGTACATGAATTGGTAAAGGTTTACACTGCATACTTTCTTGGTCATCCAAATCCTTCTATATGTGTCTTGCCAGACAGACAGATAACTAACATATCCAAAGCACTAATTTATATTGATCACAGGTGACGATTTCTTGTTTTTAATTGTATATAACGCATGTCGAGTTTATACAGATATACTACCGATTAAGGCGTTCACTCCGAAATGCGTCAATGTTTCTCCCCCTCAAGGGGTCATCTGTGATGATTTTAGTATTGGAATAAAGGATTGAACCCCTTTTTGGCGATACCTTCTTACTAATTATATTGACTGAACGGACGCCTACCATTGATCCGGTAACCAAAGGAATCCAGGTGAGCATTGGGTGGAGGAGCCTTTAGCAGCTTTTTACTAGCTAAAAATAAGAAGTAAAGAAATAGAAGTGGTGGTTACTATCCATAACTTATATAAAAATGTATTGAAAAGTCCTTAAAATATTCAAGGGGAAAGCAGGAAGCATATGGACAACGACTGTTTTGTGTCAGAGCAACACTTCAACGGGTCCCTACACGCTCCGCAAGGAGAGCGTTTAATCTCCATAAGTGACAAGGCAGGGGAATGCCAATGTTCTAGTGAAGAGCCTAATGATCACAGTCACTGCCTAACGTACTGGATACAAAGGTGGATGCCTGACTCATCGGAATTGGTGCTTACCCCCGCCAGGAAGGGTCAGGGACTCAGCTTACTGTATGTCCAATCTCGCAGTCTCTAGATTTGGGACAATTCATTTATTTCTAGCCATCATGTATATCAGGAAACTTCACAATGCCACACTTTTGTTCTGCTGCTTTGGATCTTACATATTCACCCACTAACTGCAACCTGTTTATATAACGTGACCTGTATATTCGTTCTTAACTGTAGTCAAAGCCTCTCTGAACACTTAAGATGGAGTTAGTCCTGTTCCTGCTTCTGACTCTCCCCCTCATGGGCTGATCCCACCACTTAACCACTTCCTATACTTACTGTCATCTATTTCTACCAACACTATCTACACCGGCCACTAGATAGCAAAATTCCTTACAAACATTACTGTTATCATCAATCAAATATGCATATGTATTCAGAGGTCGGAATCCGACCACCTTTTCACATTGTTACGAGATCCAGTAGATGTCAAATACAAAATGAAACATGCTTACAGGTTAGTAATGCAGAACAGCCTAAAGACACGCCCAAAACCAAAAACTGTGCACTTTTGACTTGGTGACATGAACATGTTAAGGAAATGTTATCTATATGCTGTATTTTATTTTGGGATATGACAGTATTGGGTGGTCTAGATACTGCAGTTTCCACCTGGTACTATTTAGAGGTATGGTACCATTAGGTTGGCTGAAATAAAAAGGACAACTATCCATAGGGTTGAAGAGTAGAACATCTTGTTATTTTTATTCATTGACCTATTTTCCAATAAATGTCAAGAAATTATGCCCTAATAATATAATCTATGGTCTGAAGGTGTATTTTGCAAGAATTGTTGGGAGCCATGTGGACATTTCATCATTTAGGTAGTCCATGGTTCCCAAAGCCTGATGACGTCTCTATGTCTAGTCAGAAGTTACCTGTGAGTAATGGAAAAGCTGAAAAAATTAGCCGTAGTATAAATTAGCATACGTGTAATAGTGAGAGCACCTTCACACTGTGGCCGTTTCTCAAAACCTAAGGGAAAAACACAAAAATGTGAATATATCTTATATCAGCGATCCCCAACCTTTCTGACATTGAGAACCACATTCAGATCTGAAAAAGGATTGCAAGTCACAATCAGCTCCCACCACCTTACAGTATTGACACTTATAGACACCAACATCAAAATGAGTATAGCCAGGGGCGTAACTACAACAGGTGCAGGGTTGCGATTGCACCCGGGCCCTGCAGCCTAGGGGGCCCAGACGTCCCTTTGGCCATAGAAAAAGACTAATACTACTAAAGATTTGCAATAATTGGGGGCCCCGTTGGAGCTTTCGCATCGGGCCCGAGGCCTGAAGGTACGCCACTGAGTATAGCTAAAGCTTTTCCTAAATCTCACTGAGGCAGTGTGCCAAGATCCAGGGGTTCCTACCTTACTAAATTTAGATCTGCTCTACTATGTGGGAATACACGCAAAAGACACCATCTGAGGACCTGCTCATCATATCTGTTTGTTAGGCTTATGCACCAAGCTGAAAGAGAGTCAGGAGCCACACATCACGGACCGCAAGCCACATGTGGCGCCAAGCTACAGGTTGGGGACCATTGCCCTATAGTAAGTAAATAAGTACACAGGGTACTTGGTTAGCTAACCATTCATGGACAGGTTGCTGTATTTGGAGCAGTGTCCTTCTCTGTCCTTATTCACATTGATATAACTAATGCAAGATAAGGTGTTAATACTTGAGTAGGGCCATCCCAATGGATACACTTTGTCACGGTGGGGTAGCTTTTACACTTTTTGGTTAAACAGTGTTAACCAAGTGCTCTATGTTATTTACCTGTACTAATATTATTTACTTAAAATAGGGTATATGCTCATTTCACATTTGTCTTTTGGGTTTTAGACATCAATAATGGAATAGAAAATGTAGTAGTCATAATTAATGCCTAAAAAGCCAACTGGCTTCTAGAAATTGTCTTCAAATAAAACTAATTGGCATCCCAAAGTCCAATGGGTGCGGCCATCTTGAAAAGCTATGACAAGAGATAAAGAAGTTGCATTGCTCTTTTATGTATTTTTTTGGCTTTGGTCGCTAAAGGCCACAATGTTCATAGTTCCACAGAACAGTTATTGGAGGTGTATCTGTGGCGCCCCACTAGTCAGTGCGCCACTACAGGGGTACTGCAACAAGATAAGTGTGTGGTATCCCAGTCACCAGAGGATGGTAATGTTAAACCTGACGCCCTCAGCCCCGCATTTATACACTTAGAGCTAGGGGACCAATTGGCTAATCTCATTACCAGGGTAACTGCTCACAGTGGGAGGAGCTAAGGAGTAGTGAAAAGAGCGGGAAGGGTCGTGGAGTAAGTGGAGAACAGTGAGGGAAGTCGAGAAGAGAGGACCCTGCAAGGCTCTCATTGGAGGGTGCCAGTAAAGGTAGGCAACCCAGACAGAAGGGGGATCCCTGGCTTGTGTAAGCACTGCACTGATAACCAGTCCGGGAGGGAACCCACTCCAAAGCGGAGAAACGCTCTGAGTGTAGTGCAGGAAAGTTTAGCTCTGAGCCACCAACCGGAGGGTCGCAGTGCGTGTCCCTACCAGGATCTCTGTCCAGGGTTTGAGCCCCTTCAGAAGGGTTCTCCTCTCCCCTTAGAGAGAAGGGTAACTCTAACAGACCCATGGGCCTGGTAGTAAGAGGGCTTCATGTAGGGCAGCACACGGTAGAAAGGAGAGCGCAGTGAGAGAGGACAGAGGAAGAAACCTGAGGGAACATCATTGGGGGCCTCAGAGAGCCTTTGCATCCTTTGGTGACTACCCGGCCAGCTACCCATGACTGTGTACTTTGTGAACTGCTTGAGAAGTCACCGGTAAAAACCCGTGCAGAGCACGAAGGTCTCCTGTGTTTTATTTCTACTACGACATCAGGTACTACACTGCCATGAGGACTCTGCTCCACCTGCGGGGAGCGACATAATCTGGATGCCTAACTATCGTCCCCAGTGGTCTGCTGGCAGCGCTGGTGCCATCACCAGACACCGCAGGTGGCATCATAAATTAAGTTTTATTTCACTAAACCCCTTTTTGAGCAAACCCTAGGGCCATGGCCCCGGGCACCGTTTACCGTTGACAGCACCTATAACTAACGCTCGGGATCGGAGTACCCCAGCCCTCGGGCGGGTCATATCCAATGGTCAAAAGATGCCATATTAGTTTTATTATGTCTCTTCCTTCCTTTAGATCACATACATATTATATCCCTTAATAGGTTTTATGGTCATTTTGAAAGATCTACCCAAGAGAAGAGACCCACACCTTGATGTGCCTTTATAAATATGAGATGCATTTATTTTTCCGGTACGCGGCTTCTCTCCAGAGCCAAGTCGACCATGTCAGCATCAGGGTAATCAAGCACGTTCCTCAGTATTGTTACGGATGCGAGATTCTGCTGATAACAGAAGAGCGAGGGCTTTCACAGCTCAGCAGACTTTCAGTAAGAGTCAGATTTGATTTTCTAATTGTGCGGCTGTGAGAGCTCGAGTTTCTTGCTTAGAATTTACATTGTTACGTGTTATCATCCGCTCTAGGCTTCTGTAATACAATTAAATTGATTCATATAAATGCACTACTGGAATCAACGTCAGGTTTTCCAGATACTAAACAACGCTCACCGTCTTCTGATGAAACCGTAAGGGCTGCCAACTCCTCAAGGAGAAAAATGACTCATTAAATCAACATACCAATACGAAGAAATTGTAAAGATGTAACGTGAGGACTTTGCTGCTCCTTGACGCAGAGTATTTGTGAAAGGGATGATGTTATGGACGCTCCTTTGGTACCAGGTTTGGGGGGTAGTGGCTCGGGAGGTTAGTAAAGTATTAATTATGTGTGTGTAGTGTTGATTTTCAACATAGCATTTAGATCTGTCATTTGTTTTCAAACCCCCTTTTTTTAATGATGAGATGCCTCTGTTGACTCTGCCCCAGTCTACACAGCAAATCCAATCTATTCTGATTGTTCAATAAGAATTTAAAGAATTTCATAATTTTTTTTTTGTATCGCCAAAATAATAAAATTGTTTTACAAAGTAACTACATTTTTCTATGTATCTTTTTGTTCATTAATGATTGGTCTTTCTGCTATGGGGAGAATTCTGAGACAGCTATCCAGCTATCCAGGCAAAGAGTAGTCAGGGAGCCACGTCAAAACGCTGGGATGTTTCCATCATTGTTAGAAAGATTGCTAAATAGGGAATCATTCTGGATTTTTAAATTATGCACATTATTCCTGGAAGGTATGATTGACCACATAGAAAATAAGCAACAATAGATTTTAGTTTTAAGTGATTTTAGGTTTAACAATATAACTAATGTGTAATATATATACCTTATTTTTTTTAATACATATATTTTTTTAATTATTATTATTTTTTGCTCGGTTACATGTGCCAGCTCGGGCTGTTAATTTGAGCAAAATATTTACAGTATAATGATGCAATGTTCTTGTCAGGAAGGGGTTACGGAAGAATCAAGCGTGTTGAGGCAGTTTAATTAAAGTCTGGATTAGTTTCCTATCCAACTATGTCTGAAGAAGGCGATGGCTCATCCCTGAAACGCGTAGTTCAGCTCTCCTAACTAAACATTATTTCCGTCTTTTACCTGCGTTTTGTACTCCCTCACAGCATCGCCTACAGAAACTGTTTTAATCCTTGGATCTTCCTTTGGTTCTGTGCTTTGGTACTTGGGACACGCTTGTTGCAGCAGCCATGGGCTTTTTCGATCCTTTCCGCCTCCAGTGTTGGGCCTGTCTAGCCCATCCAAATCAGATGAGCCCTTCCATACTATTGAAGTTTCTGTTTTTTGCCAGGTTGATTTACACATAGAGCATCTCTGTGCCTTTAGGTCCTTAGAGTTGAATCTGGGCCCTCAGAGCACAAAGTGTTGAAGGGGTGTCCACTACTAGGGCAATCCCTTCTGATTCCACTTGTTTCCCTGAATGTCACATGTTGACTGCTGCAGTCTATATGTAAAACTCTCTGGAGTTTTAAGAGTTAAAATTCCTTTGACACCTTCAGTGTTGGTTTGCTGATGCTGCTGTATTCTGTGTTTGGCAGGCGGGCAGTTATAGGTTGTCAGGTGACCACACCCCTGGCCTTTACATAGCCTTCCCTTCCTTCAGGTGATGCTGATGATACAGTTCACTCTGCCTTGATCTGTGAGCTGAGAAAATGTTAGTGCATTTGATGAAGCTTCTTGCCATTTTTCCTTAGGAAGTTGATGTTTTACCGGTCAGTGGTGGGTGGAGGTGAGGGGGAGTAGCACAGAGCTGGTGACAAGCAGGGAAAGGTTGGGGGCTCAGATCTCCTCACCATCAGAGGTACCTCTGGGTTTAGGGCTAGCCAGGGACCCCATTCCAGGGCCAGATTAGCCACCCAGTGTGCCTCACTTATTTTTGCCACCTTGGTTCTCAATCCCACACCCATTTACCATTATCCCTGACACTGAATTAAAATAATAGGTCCTGTACTCACCTGCCTTTCTGGCACCGTTGCGGCACTGTCGATAACTGTGGGTCAGGGCTCAAATGACATTGTGACAACAGGTGAGTCCTGCGTCCAATCACTATCGGCTTCCTTCTCCCGGTCTTTGTACCAAACAAGCGATAAACAGGAATTGAGCTGCAGTGTCAGTCCCTGTTGATTACGGATTTTGTCCAAAGGCGGGGAGAGGAAAGTCAGCAGTGATTAGATGCAGTACTCACATGTTGTCACAATGTCATTTGAGCCCTGACCAGTAGCGTAGCTAGCGGGGGGGCAGGGGGGGCGAGCGCCCCGGGCCCCCCCGACATCAGGGGCCCATTGTCCGCCCCCTGGGGGGCCACCGTGCCCCGTGCTGCCAGCCGGCTGCCGTGCCGGCCGGAGAGGAGGGAGGACGCAGACGGGACTTCCTGTCTTGCAGTCTGCCCGCCCCTCCTCACCTCCTCCTTACAGCAGATGCACACGGCAGCCGCGGTAAGTCTGCAACGCCCCCCCAAGAGGTGTGTGAGAGAGGGGTGCTGAGGGTGTCAGGCTGTGCAAGGGTGATGAAGGATACAGGGAGGCTGGAGGATGGGATCTGAGGGGGACAGAGGATGGGATCTGCAGGGGGACAGAGGATGGGATCTGCAGGGGACAGAGGATGGGATCTGCAGGGGGACAGAGGATGGGATCTGGAGGGGGACAGAGGATGGGATCTGCAGGGGGACAGAGGATGGGATCTGCAGGGGGACAGAGGATGGGATCTGCAGGGGGACAGAGGATGGGATCTGCAGGGGGACAGAGGATGGGATCTGCAGGGGGACAGAGGATGGGATCTGCAGGGGGACAGAGGATGGGATCTGGAGGGGGACAGAGGATGGGATCTGCAGGGGGACAGAGGATGGGATCTGCAGGGGGACAGAGGATGGGATCTGCAGGGGGACAGAGGATGGGATCTGCAGGGGGACAGAGGATGGGATCTGCAGGGGGACAGAGGATGGGATCTGCAGGGGGACAGAGGATGGGATCTGCAGGGGATAGAGGATGGACACTGCAGGGAATAGAGGATGGAGAGCGCAGGAGGATGAAAGAGCGCAGGAGGATGGAGGATAGAGAGCGTAGGAGGATGGAGAGCGCAGGAGGATGGAGAGCGCAGAAGAATGGGACTGCAGGAGGATGGGGAGTGCAGGAGGATGGAGGACAGGGAATGCAAGAGAGGATGGAGGATGGAGAGCGCAGGTGGATGGAGCGTGCAGGAGGATGGAGGGTGCTGCAGGATGGTGGATGGGGAGTGCAGGAGGATGGAGAGCGCAGAAGGATGCAGCGTGCAGGAGGATGGAGGATAGAGAGCGCAGGAGGACAGAGAGCGCAAGAGGATGAAGAGCGCAGGAGGATGGAGCACACAGAAGGATGGCAGGAGGACAGAGAGCGCAAGAGGATGAAGAGTGCAGGAGGATGGAGCACACAGAAGGATGGCAGGAGGACAGAGAGCGCAAGAGGATGAAGAGTGCAGGAGGATGGAGCACACAGAAGGATGGAGCGCGCAGGTGGATGGGGAGCGCAGGAGGATGGTGAGTGCAGGAGGATGGAGAGCGCTGAAGGATGGAGAGTGCCGAAGGATGGAGGGTGCTGGAGGATGGAGGGTGCAGGAGGATGGAGGGTGCAGGAAGATAGAGCATGGGGAGTGCAGAAGGATGGAGAGTTCAGGAGGAGAGTGGCCATTTGGCCCAATTCTTAGGGGCGGCAGCTGCGGCAAATTTTTCCACCGCCCAGGGCGCCACAAACACTTGCTACGCCACTTGGGGTGGCACGAGAATTCTCTGACAGCACCCCCCCCCCGCTCTTCACATGGGGGCCCTGGGTGCAGATCTCGCCCCCGGGCCCAGAGCAGGCTAGCTACGCCACTGGCCCTGACTCACAGTTGTCGACAGTGCCAAAACGGCTCCAGAACGGGAGGTGAGTACAGGGTCTATTATTTTAACTGGGGGGAACAAGTGGAAGCAGAAGGGGTTGTCCTAGTTGTGGACAATCCTTTAACCATTGAGCCCCAGTTTTGGAAGGCAGGTATTTGACAGCTAAGGAAATCCCATATTATCAAGTGACCTACACGGTCATAGCTTACAAGTAATGGGGACATCATACAAAAATTGCTATAGCCTTACTACATTACCCAGTTTAACTAAACCTTTTTTTTTGGTAACAGCACTTTTAGAAAAAAAAATCCAATAAAACTTCATATTTACCCAATATAATCAATAAAGACATCAGCTAACTAACTGTGTAAAACACAAGCCCTCATACAGCGAAACAGAGTGAAAATGAACAAAAGAATACTTATCTATTATATAATCACGAATGGGTTTTTTGCCCCTTTTGAGTCCGCTCGCGCTGCGAGTCAGCGTGGGCATGTGGATACGCCCGAAGCATTGGCCGCGCAGCGGCCATTGCGAGCAGTTCTAAGGCGACTCGCTATGCCCGCGCAGCGGGCATGGCGAGTCGCCTCAGCAGCGCGAAGCATTGGCCGCGAAGCGGCCATTGCGAGTCAGAGACTCGCTCTTCTAGAGTCCCGATGCATGTACATCGGGCACCCAGCTAGTAAGTTATAAGTTTAAATATAAACTTGTACAGAATTATATTGCTTAGTCTATCACTGGATTCTGCAACCGGTAACCCTCCCCAAAATTTTTGTTTGTGGAAGGGAATTGCCTATCTATGAAATTCAAAGGGTTTCAATATATTATTTCAACTAATGCAGATAACAGGAGGAAAAATGTATACCCATATTCTCTACAGTAAAAAAAGGCCTATGATGAAAAATGACAGTAGGGTTTGCTATGCAATGGTTCCATAAAAAATGCCCACATGCAACCCTGACCCTGAAACATAACCCTAACCCCTAATCCTAACCCTAGAATCTAACCCTAACCACAAACCTATCCCTAATGGTACCTTTACACGCCGCTACAGAAGGTTGGAAACAACCGGGTGTCTCACGTGCACGAGCACGTTCCAACAGTTGCAAACGGTACCCGATACCGCCTTTACACGCCGCTACAAGGTGCTCTACAGAAGGTTTAATCTATCTCTGGAGGCACCGCCGGGTGCCACAAGTTACCTTCTGTAGAGCACCTTCCCTCATTTACACGCCGCTACAGAAGGTAATATGGGCGGACCTGGGGCAGCAGGGACAACACATAGGCGTGCCAGAGTTGTGGATTACGAGACGCTCGTACGGTGATTGGACAATGCAATAGCATCATGATTGGCCAGCCAGTGCAGTAAGGCTGGCTAATACATGATGCTATTACAATTGTGTAGTGTGACTGGTCAGCTCCTTAAATATGCCGCCCTATGCAGCGACAACCAATAGTAACGCAGGAGCTCCCATCAATGATGGGGGGGCGGTTTCCCGGAGGCTGTGTCACGCCCCAGGGAGTTAACTAGGTGACGAAAAAACCTTCCTGTACCTCATTTAGACGTCGCTACCATTGGGTTGAAACCAACCTGTTTTTGAGCACTGCTCTGAAACAGGTGCCAACAGTGACGGGTGGCAACAACCTAGTTTACACGCCGCTACCTCGGGTTGTTTTGACGGTGCAAGATACATTTGTCTCCGACACGCGGTTGTTTCCAACCTTCTGTAGAGGTGTGTAAAGGTACCATAACACCTAACCCTTACACCCAACCCTAGTCCTAACCCTTAAAGAGGTCACATAAGATTTAGGGTTAAAGAGGACCTGTCATCCCCCTGCTGCATGACAATCTAAATGCAGCAGTGAATGCGGCATGTCTGCTGCACTCAGGGAAGGGGTCCCCCATGTGTCTGTGTGCTGTATACCCCAAGATATAGTCTTAGTAAAACTCACTGTTAAAAGCCATCAGGGCATTTCCTGGTGCAGGAGCCAGCTCACTTGACAGGGCCATTCCCTCCCCCTCTGCCCCTCTGTGTCTCCTCCTGCTGTGCTGTTTATGCTTTGTTCAGACACCAGGGCAGGAATCTGGAGCTGAATTCAGGACAAATTATTTGCTTCTGCTCTGAGTGACATAGAGGAGGAGGGCAGAGCCTGCACAGCAGAAGCATCACATAGAGGCAGAGGGGGAGGGAATGGCCCCGTCAATCGAGCTGGCTCCTGCACCAGAGAATGCCCTCATGGCTTCTAACAATGAGTTTTATTAAGGCTATATCTCAGGGTACACAGCACACAGACACATGGGGGACCCCTTCCCTGAATGCAGCAGACATGCTGCATTTAGTGCTGCATTTAGATTGCCATGCAGCAGGGGGGTGACAGGTCCTTTTTAACCCTAAATCCTTTTCAATCTGAGAGCAGAATGATGTTGGGGCAGGATGTGACATGTCACATACTAAGCTATGCCTTGTTGTTTCAATAAACTCAATGTTATCAGGAGAATATCACTACAGGACTAGGTGTCTCGTGGTTCCTAGTCCATCCCAGTCCTTAGGACATATTGGCAGCTTTCTGTCAATATACAATGTATAAAGAAAGCAGCCAATCAGTGATGTGGGTGGGGTTATACACAACTCAGCATTCCAGAGAAAACCGTGATTGTATCACACTTGTTGCACCCAGTAAACTAAGTGACATATCAATGGAATCAGGGTCTCAGCCCCTATATCATGATGTTATCAGATTACATAGCAAAAACCTGCTGACAGATTCCCTTTAAAAGCAGTCAAAGCTCAGACCAACCCCAGAATGTGAGCCACGTATAATGCTGATGTATGTAGAGCAGATGATCTTTGTATTCAGTGATCTCTAGAGGACTTTATCCAGTCGACTTGTTCCACATCACAAAATGTGATGATCTGAAGGAAATTGGTGTGACATTATACAGCATATAAGCAAATAAAAGCTTGTAAAGGAAGAAAACGATAAGGGAAAGACTGGTAAAAAAAAGGTAAAAATCAAGTAAATTCACTTTGGAGAATGGAAGTACAAAATCTCATCCACGACTCTTGAAGTCTCCCAAAGGGTTCACCATATAACTGAATTTCTATCGATGGCCTCGTAGATAAACAATAATATTTCTGTAGCTGAAATATCCACATGTGAATTTATCAATCGGGTTGGCGTCTTGGTAAATTATTTTCTGTACGGATATAGATTGCTATCATTACCAAAGGGGACCAGGAGGATGAAGGCAGCAATTGATCTGAAAGATAGACGAGGTGCAAAGGAGGAAGAATACCAGGAAAACATGTAGCTAATTCTGAGGCTAAGCGTTGGATCAGGAAAATTAACCTGCACGCACGACTCTTTTATATGGAGGGTGAAAAATAGCTCTCTACTAATGGTTGCCTACGTCTTGGAGGCAAAAAAATAAATTCTATTTTTTTTTCCATTTTCTTTATTTTTTTTAAAATTAATGAGATGATCATGAAATAATAATTATTATTAATATTAATAATAATGATAACAATTTTATTACCATAGGCAATCTAATAGTAATTAAAAATTATTAGTAATTAATGGAAACCAATAGGACCGCCTAGATCAGAAGTATCATGGTATGACGTCTACATTCTGACGGAGCTTCCTGACGCGGTGCACTGCAACATCATCCAGAAAAGTGAAAGAAATGCAGAATTCAAGAAGGACATTTTGGCCATTTATACAGCTCAGCTCTCTACATCAGTCTCATCATGTCACACCTGAGCGAGGGAACGCTGAGCGCAACACAGATACCAACACCAGGGAAGATGAAAATAGAAGACTCTGGTATTAGGGAGAGGGGACGAGGGGTCATCTCCTAAAACTTACCTGAGGCTGAACCATGGGCTCCCTTAATTTCCCTATACGGGTCCTTCCCCACTGCCATCATGTGCCTAGACTTTAACTGTATGCAGAACTGTGGAGGAACGAGAGCACAAATGGAGTCTTATCTCAATAAAATAAGTAGACCAGGAATGGTCATTGCTCACCTGGCCAAGTTGTGTAGCACACAACCTGCATATACACAAAATGGCTGCTGCTGCAGGGTCCACACATCAACGGTTAAACGTAGTAGACAAAAGGCAATTTAAGACTGTGTTCCCGGACCCACGCTGCACACAGAGGAGACGGTAAACGGAAGGTTGGATCACAAGTGGCTATTATTTCCGACGCGTTTTGAAGTCACACCCGACTCCTTATTCAGGGAGCCAACAATATCATTATTATTGTTGGTCTCTCTGAGGAGGAGTCGGGTCTGACTCCGAAACACGGAAATAAAAGCCACTTGTGATCCAACCTTCATTTGACCGTATCCTCTGTGTGCAGCGTGGGTCTGGGAACACAGTCCTAAATTGTCTTTTGTATACTACGTTAGACCTTAACTGGGCCTGGACTCACCCTGACTAGTGTTCAGCTGTTGGAATATGTTCAGTGCAACATGTTCATTCCTGTCTATGAGTGTTTAGTTTCTAGGTTTGTATGCTGTTAATAAAGTTAGAGCAAAAAAAACAAAAACTGAAGCTTACACAGGAAGAGCATGTGACTGTTTTTTCAGACTCCTGTGCAACCGCCTGCAGACGCTGCAGAGATAGAGACACACAGAAATGATTTCTTCCTGATCTACAAAGCTTATTATTTAGTTCCTGAATAAACCAGCTGTTATTGTTACACGCTCGGAGATTATGGTGAATAATCCGATGCCTACATCAGCCCAGAGAGGCACTTGTCTGACTACTACTATAAAAACAGGTAGGTAAAACAGACATATGTGGAAAAACAAAACAAACAACAATCTTCAGCTTCAGATGCTCCAGCAGGACCTTCACTGAACCAACAGCAACATATTCTAAAGCTTCGACAGAGACAGGCTTCTTTAAAATGGTCAGCATATAGACTATAACCAACACTAGATTCCAGCCAGAAGTGCGTGTGAGTGTGTGTATACATGTATATATATATATATATATATATATATATATATATATATAGCAGAAGGGTGTGGCCCAAAAGAGCTGCAGCTGATATAAAGACTACAAGTTTTCAGCAGGAAAAGAGTCCTTTACCCGTTCAGCACTAAAATAAAGTAAAAACACTCCAAAACTGATAATAGTCAAGCGGGCAGCAGCGAGGATCTGCGAACAATTGTGCGTTGTGACCTTCTGAACTCAGATCCCCTGGTGGTCAAATCATGACATGACACACCTGTGACACATTTGACAGTGAAAGGATCAGTATTGTTGTTTTTGATCACAGCTTCATTCAAACTCCTCCTAGGTATTCCTTTTCTAGTGGTTGACGGAGCCCCCTGCAATCATACATTTTGAGCCTATCATGTGGCTAGGTAATGTTTGAAGTGCCATAACCCCCAGTGACATTAAACCACAAGACTCCTTTTAGATGGGGTAAGTATTCCATTATGGCCTAGAAGTAATATTAATTTTTTTCTGAGACTTCTATTCTCGTGAATTTGAAAATGTTGATGGTTTTCATACCTTGAGATGCTGGTCATGGAAATGTTTGCATGCCATGTAAGGTAGGGTTTCTTAGTTTCATTGGAGACACCATGACAAACCATCGCAACGTTCTAGCACTTTCCCTTCTTTTGTAATCACACCCTAATGAGGTGTTTTGTTACCCAGAAACCATTAGAATTACACAGTTGGAATCCTGGATGGCTCTGCCTTTGTGCATGCAACGTCATGACAACTTGACCAATCATGCACTGAAGCAAAACCCAGGCATCATCCAGAGCCAAAGGTCCCAGACTGACATTAACTAGAAGACCATATGGGTGACAGTGAACAGCAGAGGGCTGGAGAGGTGAAAGTTAAGGTGGGAATAAGTTTTCCTTTAATTTTTCACATCTTACATTTATTACGCTCTGAAGTCTGTAAAGCCCTCAGAACATAATAAGTGACATTAAATTTGTCAAAAACAACTTAACCAAGGAATGGGCTTTATCTGAAAAATCTGCAAGAACAAAAAAATTAAAATTTTGCCTCATCCTCTCATCTCTAGTAGTCTGATCTCTCTGCAGAAATCACCATCAATTGTTGGTGCTGTCTCTCCGAGGCATCAATGGGGGTTCGGTCTTTCCGCATCATCAATCGGAGGTTCTGTGGCGCCCCACTAGTTGGGATGCCACAGAGGGGTACTGCACCCAGACCAGAGTGTGTAGTATCCCTGTGACCAGGGTACTGGGATGTCAATAGGGGACCCTCACCACACGCATCCACGCACCTTAGGACAGGGGACCAATAGGTTAATCCATTGCTAGGAAACCGATCCGGTGGGAGGAACTTAGGTGGTATAGTGGAGAGCGGAAAGTTAGTCAGCGAGAGAAGTCGGTTGAAGGAGGACCCTGTGAGAAGCGCAGTGGAGGGCACCTCAGGAGAGGTGGCCCAGGAACGGAAGGGGATCCTATGTTGTTGAGGTGCACCCGAATCCATGCCGGTACGTCTCCCGAACGGAAGGATCTAGTGCAAAATTGAAGGACCGGCTCCAAGGCGTTCATCCCTGAGCTGCAGAACCGGTGGACACGGACTTCTTCAGGGATCATGGCCAACGCCAGCATAAATCCCCTAAGGCCCCCAATAGCGTCAAGGAGACCTGATGCAGGAGGTGGAAGACCAGCTTTGTGCAAAGACCGCAGGCCCACGAGCAGCTTCCCTGTTGACCCATGAGGGGGATACTGCCTTCTGAGATGCCACATTTCGGGACTTAAGTGTCCAGTTAAAAAAACATTGGACTTGACATTAAGGCGGTGGTGCGCCGGTACCTGGTCCGAGCTGTCTCGGCTGACGGAGCAGGGGGAACTTGCAAGCCAGAACCAGAGGCTCAGGTAAGAGTCCCTACCCCGGGTGAACCTGAGAGTACTGAGAAGGTCCCGAGACCAGACTCGCAACCAGTTCTCCCAGAGGAGAGACTGGTACCCATTGGCATCGACGTAAAAGTCAGGGCATCCGGGCCCTGCACAGTGCCAGACGATCTTGAGCCATCTGGTGATGACGACAAGGCCCCGGAGGAGCCAGCCGAGTCTGATGCCCTAGAGGTGCCCTTAGGAGAACCCGACGTGGTCGTGGAGGCAGTCCTAGAGGAGCCATCCAGCCAGCCGGACTCGAGGAGAAGGGACCCGGGGAGGACGACAAGGACGGCAGCGACAACGAAGTTGGGGCATCCGGGCCCCGCGTCTTCTGGTGGGACAGTCATCAGCAAAGGCAGGTGGGGAGAGTTGGTGTTGCTGCCATCACAGGGGCGCAGGAGAGTGCCCCCGTCCCGGTTCGGGAGCAACCCGAGCTGGCGGAGCAGCAGTACCGGGCCAACAAGGCGGAACAACAGCACTGCCGTAAGGAATGGTGGGACTGGGAACAGGAAAATTTTATAGAGCGATCCCGAGCCCAAGGGTTACCACCAAGACCACCTGAGGAAAGGAAGTCGGGTACGGTGACGGCGTTTAACCTGAACAGCGGGTGGGAGTTCATACGGGAAATGGGCCTGCGGGAGGAAATGTTCGTGAGCGCGTGATGTATAGGCTCGCCTCCCCAAGGGTCACCCGGCCAGGGAGCTGTACCCGCATTACCAGGTGGACAATGAGAGACACGTAGGACCTAAAGGCTGGTATGCCCTACGTGTATATAGTTAAAAATGTGTGTTGCATTATTGAAAATTGCGTGACTTTATAATATGCTGTTGAGGCTTGTTGGACTATAACCCGTTAAGCCCAAGGACTCAGTAAAATGTGATAATGTGCCTTGAAACAGTCCGGTGGTGAAATTGACACTACGTACCAGTGCAAGATAATTACCACCGGAACTGTATGTGTAAACCCGGCCCGTTAGGTCAGCTGTATATATTTTTTTAATGGTTTTGCTTCCGTTGACCCAGCAACGTTATTAGAAAAGAGCCTCCCAGAAGGGGATGAAAAATACTGAGTAATGTTTGTGTGAATAAAAATGTTATTTTTTTAAATGCATATAAAAATTTTACTCTGTGTCGGATGCGGTTGGGTCACTCGCAGACGAGTGATTTTAACCAAGGGGGAATGTGGCACCCCACTGGTCGGGATGCCATGGAGGGATACAGCACCCAGACCACAGTGTGTAGTATTCCTGTGACCAGGGGACTGGGATGTGAATAGGGGACCCTCACCACATTCATCCACAGACCTTAGGTCAGGGGACCAATAGGTTAATCTGTTGCTAGGAAACCATTCCCAGTGGGAGGAGCTTAGGTGGTATAGTGTAGAGCAGGAAAGTTAGTCAGCGATAGTAGTCGGTTGGAGGAGGCCCTGTGAGAAGCACAGTGGAGGGCACCTCATGAGAAGTGGCCCAGGAACGGAAGGGGATCCTAGGGTATTGAGATGCACCTGAATCCGTGCCAGTATGTCTCCCGGATGGAAGGATCTAGTCCAAAACCGGAGGACTGGCTCCAAGGCGGTGTGGGCGGTTTATATCCGAGCCGCAGCACGAGGGCACGGACTTCTTCAGAGGTCGCGGCCAACCCCGGCATAAATCCTCTAAGGCCCCCACATAGGGTCAAGGAGGCCCAGAGGACATCGACTCCAGAAGGAGGCCCAGAGGGCGACAGACTCCAGAAGGATCCTTGAGGACAAGCGTTTGTTTCTGTGTGCAGGAGCACAAGGAAGGAACAGTGGTAGAGCTCAGCCAGGACAAATGAAAGGACTAAACAGACACATCACAGAGGGTCCCCAGTGAGATGTCCTAATACTCCAGTGACTATCCAGGCCAGCAGTACCCGTTGACTGTGTGTAAAGACTGTTTGCTGCATGAGTCACTAGTAAAGCTTGGTTCAGAGACAAAGTTTGTGTGGTGTGTTTATTAGCCTGCGCCAGAGGAGCCATACTCTTGTTCTCAGAGACTCCACCTGACGAGACTGCATCTCCACCTGAGAGCGCCTCCCTGTGTGAGTTCTCTATTCATCTTATCTCTGCCCTGGTGATCCCACTCCACCTACGGTGAGGTTACCAACTAGCTGCCTCAACATCACCCTCAGAGGTCTGCAGCAGCGTCTGTATCATTACTGGATACTGTGGGTGGTGTCACAAACTCTTTTTATTTTATCTTATCTTTATATTTACCCCTTTTTAGCGACCACCAGGGCCACGGGGCCGGGCACAGGCCGCCCGTGACATCCCCAGTTAGTCAATGCCTGGAGCCGGGTACCCCACGGTCCTGAGGTGGGTCAGCTTGGTCTCTCCGCACCATCATTTGGTGGTTCTGTCTCTCTGTACCATCAATGGATGGTTTGATCTCTCTGCACCATCAATGAATGGTTCAGTCTTTTAACACCGCCAGTGGGTGGTTCGATCTCTCTGCACCATCAATGAGTGGTTTGGTCTCTCTGAAGCACCCATGAGTGGTTTAGCTCTCCTCACCATCGTTGGTGGTTCAGTGCTGTTCGCATAATCAATGGATGATCGGTTTCCCTGCAGAATCATTGGGTTGATCAGTCTTTCTGCACCATCAATGAGTGGTTTGGGTTCTCCACACCATCAATTGATTGCTCAGTCTCTCCGAACCATGGTTTGGTCTCTCCACAATATTAATGGGTGGTTCGATCTCTCCAAGCCATCAATAAATGGCTTGGTCTCTCTACACCATCAATGGGTGGTTAAGCGTCTCCACATCATTGGGCGGATCGGTCTTTCTGTATCATTAATAGGTGGTTCAGTTTCTCCACACCATCAATGGATGGCTTAATCTCTCCGAACTATCAATGGGGGGTTTGGTCTCTCCACATATCATTGGGTGGTTTCCCAGCAGCTGAGTAACTATTACAACTCTTTACTGGGGATAACATTGATGTCGGAATAGTAGAAGACTTCTGTTTAGGTATGCCCTTGTTGCTGGTGGTGGTGTCAACCAGTCGCTCCAGAAGGCTTAATTTTTATTGTGAAAATTGGATGTATAAAATATTAGACAGCAGCTCAGAACAAGTTACTTTTTCATGACCTGATTTGATGAAAAAAATCTCCCTATGATTATTATATGTCCAGCTAATAGCCCTAAGTGCCGTAGAATTAGAGATAAACTCACTAGCACTATACGCCTGTCTATTTTTTTTCCTATTTCCCCAAAAGGCATCAATTTCTCATGTTCTCTGAAGAATTCACACTTCTAATAACCTTTACCTCTAATAACCTCATCATATTTGTTTTCCTCACCATAGCATAATGCATTTGATGTTCTCTTGCAAATCACTGTACATTTCTGTAATTTTATGGAAAAAAACGCTGGTATTTCTGGAAAGTCAGTTATCACTACGCCTGCCCATGATGCATCGCAACAGAGCGCAGTCATTAGCTCCTTCTTATGGCTTCGCGAACAGGAGCAAGAAAGTGCGGTAATCCTTTTAATGCCTTAATATTGTTACATAGACAAACAGTAAACCAAAAGTATTCTGATAAAGCATACGGGAAATGGGTATTATATTCCAGTAAGAATTAAATCAAGATTTCTAAGCAACAGGACACTTAAGAAACCAAAATCGCAAACCGCAGATTAGTTGTGCGATGTGTTAGTAAATCAATATACTGTGTGTTGGATAGGCCAATGGGAAGACAGGCAAAAAAAAGTCAGATTTATTGATAAACTGTTGAAAGAATAAATAAATTAAATACAAAAGGGAAAAAATTCGGGAATAAAGTATTTCTGCACTCCGTTATTGAGATTTTGTATTTCTTATGATAACATTTTGGATATGGAATTGACCAGCTTATTTCAGGAATAAGTATAAAGACCTCCAAAAAAAGTTTGAGCCATGATTTGTGTTAAATGTAGAATTCCTGGAGACAACACAGCTGAGGGGCCTATGGTCACTAAAATGCAGATCCCAATCCTGCACTTTTCTGTGTCATTTGGTCCCCTAGAGTTTGTACTGCTCAACACTGAGTTTGTGCGGAGAAGCAGAAACAGGGAACCCAGAAGCCATGCTTCAATGAAGCCCCAAGCAATTGATATGCCCCCAGGCTATGGGGTACTCGGGAACCGGGCTGGCGCTGTTTCTCTGGGGTACCACGGTAGTCGTGACCTGGTCCCGAGGCCTGGGATCAGTCCAAAAAGGGGGTTATTTACAAGGGATTTGTCATGACGCCACCCAGGGTATGTGGTTAATAGAACCACAGCTGCCGTATCCCTGCTGGGGTCGATGACTTGGGGTGACGTAGATGGTAAGCCCTCCTCGGGTAGGGCTGAGGGTCCCCACGGCAGAAGTGATAGTGGTATTGGATGGAGCTTTGTGAGGGGTCGTAATTCACATAGTCACTTACTTTGCTGCAGCAGCTCCTTCAGCCAATGTGTAGGGACAACAGTCTGTGGCTCCTCAGGTAGGTCTTTTCTGCGATGCTGGAAGTAAACAGTCTCAGGCAGGGATGAGCTTACTTGGTAGTTTACTAGGTCTTTCACTGCAGGTTACAACAGTTCACAGCTCTTTCCGTACAGTTCACACAATTTACACTGCTCCGGGCAAGTCAAACTGTGCAGCTCAGGTGGCGTTTCTGGGTTGTTCCCTCAAAGTCCTTTCAGGCCTCTCAGTCTCAATGTAGTACCTCACCCATGGGTTCAGTCTGGTCGTCGCGGACTCACAGGTGAATGTTTCCCTCACAGTCAGGGTCACCAGTCCTAGTATAATGACTGTGTTCTTAGACCTTGGTGGAAAGTTAGGCTGCAGGTCATAAAGTACCTGCCCCACACTGGTGTGTCTCGTGATTAGGGTCTGGATTATCCCCGGTCACCTCTTCAGAGCCGGTTCTCTGGTCATGGCCTAGCCTCCAGTGTCCCAGGTTCAGATATTTGGGCACACCAGGCTCCTTCTGTCAGTCACTGTTTCAGCTCAGGGTTCCTCCGGTCAGCTAAGATATGTGCAGCTGCCGGGCCCTTGTCCTCCCACCTTCTCAGTTGTGGGGTCTCTTTCAGTCTCTTTCTCCTTCCCATCACCTCCACACTATGGAGTGGGATTTCTCTCCTTGTGGCTATGCCTCACGGGATTCTGCACCTCCAGGGAACCCAAAACCTCCTGGGAAGACTCTCTCACTGTTCTGTTCTGTTCTCACTTTCTCCTCAGTCCGCTGTTTTGACTTCTTATGTTCTCCCCCTAATTGTGTGTTCCCAGGTTTTTATTGTGTTGGTCTCTCCACCCACTATCCCAGTGGTCACCTACACTCCACCCACTTCTCTTAACACCTACCACCCCTTGCCCTACCTAGAGTCCTAGGCGTAGGGTTAGTGTGTGCATCTGTGTGGGTGTTTTCTCAACCGTCTTGCCTTACCTGGCTGCACTTCCCTTTGTGGCCACCTGGTTGCAGGGGCGCCACACAATCATTACATGAGAATTAGTCTTTTGGGTTATTTCAATTTTCCTCCATCTTCTCTATATGACTGTGTAAACGTATTAATAACCCTGTGTCTCTTTGCCTGTATGCACTTTCTTTATGGTCATTGTTGTTTTGTGCTACACTTTGGTTATAGTTGAGGGCACAGTTAAGGACACTCAGGGTCAGCCGACTTTGAGTAGGGGCACTATTATGTAATCTTACGGTGCCAGACTCCACGGTCAGGCATGCACAAATTAGGGTCAAATTTAGTGCTTCCCTAGTCAGAATGGGGACCTGTGGATTGCAGGTTTTTCATCTCTTCTGATTTGATTGTCCATTTGTAGCGTACATCTACAGACTGTCCAGGTTACCTTGAGAAGTCCATTGCATTCTGGCTTCCCACATATAAGAATCCTACCTCCCATACCTAGCATTACCAAGCCTCAGGACCCTGCAGTCCCTGTGAGACTACAGACATGCTACATTAAAGAGTGAGTAGCTACTACTGGGACTTGTTGTACCACTGTTGCGAAAACACCCTAAAGCTAACTAAGAGAGAGCACATCTGGGACTTTTGGTTGCACGAATGAGAAGTTTATGATAGGACCAGCCGTGGGGGGGATTTTGTGCTATTAAATGCACCAAAGTTTTCTGAAAGTGCGACAATATCCACAGGGATTAGGACCTCATTTTATTATTTGTATGGCTGTGGCCATTTGTAGGTTAAGGGTGAATTTTTAGGAGTGAGCCTGTTGTTATTTAAAGGGGAAGCATTATCGTTAAAATTCAGATTTATTGCAAATTAAATCTTGCTCTTGTATAGTAGATTGTGCTTTATTATCTATTTGATATTTCTTATTTATTCCCCCTGAAATTGTCACCAATTATTTCCCTTTTAGATGGTGGCCCGATTCTAACGCATTGGGTATTCTAGAATAAAAAAAAAAAATAAAAAAAAAATATATATATTTATTTATTTGAAATACAATGTACGGCGCTCAGAGTATTTCAAATATGGCACCATGGCCCTCACCGCTATTCTGATTGGCTGCCGCGCTCAGCAGCGACCAATCAGAATAGCGGCACGCGCCATGGCACCATATTTGAAATACAGTGTGCGGCGCTCAGTGTATTTCAAATATGGCGCCATGGCGCACGCCGCTCCTCAGATTGGTCGGCGCTGAACGCGGTGCCGAATCAGAGGAGCGGCCCAAGCCAAGGAGCACAGTGTATTTCAAATATGGCGCCATGGGGCACGCCGCTATTCTGATTGGCCACCGTGTTCAGCAGCAACCAATCAGAATAGCAGCGCTTGCCATGGCGCCATATTTAAAATTGTTTTTAAAGTATTTTAAATATGATGCGGCGACCAATCAGAAAAGTACCGCGGCTTGGCGCGTGGTTTGAATGCCGCACGGGGCACTACCGCTGCGAGAACCCGGGAGATGACTGGCTGAAGCCGGTCATCTCCTGGCTGGTTCACCGCGGACCTCTGTGCGGCAGGTGGCCGCAGCTGAGCTACTTATGCACAGAGGTTAGCGGCTCGCCAGCCGGGAGATGACTGGCTGATTCCGGTCATCTCCCAGCTGGCTCGCACGTGCTGCGGCCACCTTCGAGAGATCCTGCTGATCTCCCGACGATGGGCACTGCCGGACACGTGTATCCCAGCGACAGCCGCGCCAATGCGCCGCTGTCGCCGGGTTTCAGCTTGGCGCAAATTTTTAATGTACTACATACTACTCGCTCAATGGTGGCCGCGCGGCAGCCACCAATGGGCGCCTGGCGCGCGATTTCCGTGACAGACAGAGAACATTAGGCAATTATATAGTAGATAAATATACCATTTAAGTGTTTCAACCTCATCTCTTGTGAGTGCTTACGGTGTGTAGAAAGGGGTTCTTCTGGGTAAACCTCGGTTAGAACAAAACAGCCCTTTTGCATTCTCCTATAGCTCCAGAAAGGTTCAGGTGAATTCACTGTTCCGTATTAAGGTGATAACTATTGGACACTCTGTACATGGAAGTGGTTTAAAGGGCTGTTATATAAAAAGCACAGCACAAGTTCTGCTGTATCACATTCAGCCATCAGTTATTAGTTCTGGAGGCTTCACTGTTATCAGTATATTTACCCATAGATCTAACATGTCATTTGATCCTGCATATGGCTCAGGACTGTGAGAGTCGTAGGCTGGTGAGTTTGTAAGTTCTTAATAGCAGCTCATCAGGAGTTGGGAGGGAGGAGAAAAGAAAAAAGCAACTAACTGTTGTATAGAAATCATTGGGATGGAGAAAATTAGCTGGGTTATTAGGAGTTATCCTTACCCCTGAATATAACTAATGGACACACTTGACCAAGGTCAGCACAGGTACAAGTATCTGCGCTTCATGGAAACTAACTGTACACTATGAGAGATAAAAGCACTCATGGAAGAAGAAAGACAGCAGATAGAAAAAGCCAAGTCAATATGCAACCTTTTTTATTGTAACGCTGTCTGACAAATTAAAACAATTGAATGATTTGAGAATATCGCTGTAAGGTGGCCATGCACATTAGATTAATGTTGGCCAAACTCATTGGCGGGACTGGTGTCACGAGTGTGTCTCACCCTGGGGAGACCTCTGGTGAGTCTGAAACAAGAAGACCATAACTCCTTATTGACAGTAGGACTTCAACTAGTGTTTAAATTTATTTTGCTTTCTTTTTGCACTGCAGGATTTAAGGACTCTTTCCTTGCTAGCTGTTTGTTGTACCCTTAATCTCAGATGCAGCTCTTTTGCCACTCCTCGCCACTAGAAGCAGTCAAATGTCATCATCTAATGCTGGTGACAGAATCATTTTTTATGTGGCCACTTTGGAAGGAGTCTAGCTCTTGAATAAATATTGGAAGTCGTGTTTAATGCAGTACTGGGGTCTTGTGACACGCACAGACACTAGGGCAATGGATACTGGGCCGAACAGTTCTTTCAGGGGATGTGTCATGGTGACACCCAGCTCCATGACCCTTACTGTGTCATGAAAATGGGGGAAAGTTTACATTGGGAATTAATTTGTGACGACACCTGTGGTTTTTGGCAATTGGATGGCCAATGCTGAGGTTCAGATCCACTGGGGCGGTTGGTGACACAGCAGAGATGTTATCGCTCTCCACAGGTACAGCGAGGCCCCAGGGCAAATATAAAGTCTATTAGATGATAGTAGCATATATATTTTAGGGCAGGTGACACAGTAAATAATTTGAGGACACAGCAGGGTGCAGTCTTCACATTTTACTCACAGTTCTGACAGTTCTCCACGTTTTCAACAACCAGCCGGGTGCTGTGTCCTCCAGGTCAGGGAGCCAGCCAACTCTTGGATAACTTAGGAACACTTTACTGAGACCCCCTTCTGGTGTACCTTCCCAGGTCGTCTTTCTGCGCTGGCTCTCGCCCTCCTTCCCTGCGCCTCAGACTCAGTGTCCCAAGCCAGCAGCCGCGGGTCCTCTTGGGCAACATCTTTCTAGTTCCCTTGACCCTATGTGGCTGCCTTTTCAGCGATTAAGTGTGGATTTAGCTGCTGCACTTGAAGATACTACAGCTTCTGGTTAGTTAGCTCAGTCATCCACAGTCTCTCAACTAGTCTTGGGCCAGTCCCTCCACCCAACTCCGATCATGATCGGCATGGATACGGGCACCACGGGTGGAATACTCCCTTCCCGTGTCCCTAGGACCCCTTCTGAGTCTCCGAGAAGGTCCCCTTCTGGAGCTCCTCACTGACTCTTCTGTCTGTCCTCTCCTTTACTTGGCCTGGGACGAGCTCCAACCGGCTCCAGTCCCCCAGGATGTCTCTCTTGACACTCCACACGTGACAGACTCCTGCCACCAACTCCCCCAAACTGTCTACTACTTGACTTTTCGACATGTCTCCCTGACGTCAGTCATGCTCTCCACATCCCCAACATATGTTCTACGTTGTTACTACTTCCCTCGCAATTCCTAGAGTGCTTCCCTTATCTACTTCCTCCACCTACACCACCCTCTACCTAGTTCCACCTCCAGCCTGAGATGGGACCCTCCCTCTATAGGGTCAGCCCAGATCCCCTGGCCTCGAGTGGTATGGTGTTGGATGCTAGTGTGTGGGTATTGGGTAGTGTCCCCTCCTTACCAAAGAGTGGAGTACCACACCTCTGGCTGTGGTGCAGTACCTCTGTGGTGACTGGACCCTCAGGGGCACTACACTTGCTGTATTGAAGGAGTTTGGAGTGCTTTTCTATCCCCTCTGTTAACTTACCCCACCCCATGTTGCATTATTTGTAGAGGTGTGCCAGTTAGTGCACTAACCTGGATTAGTTCAGGGTGGGAGAGGACCTAGGTACATGATGGCAACGTGGAGAAGGACCCATATACAGACCTTATGGGAGCTCAGGGTAAAGGCACAGGTGAGTGTCAGGAGGTGACCCATCTTCCCTCTCCCTAGGTCAGGGCCTTTCTGCTATACAATCCCCGTCATCTCCCCTGTATTGTGCCGCACTCAAGGCTTCCAAGCTCCCCAGATTGACAACTTGCCAACCATTGAATGTGTATAGTGATGTCCAGACTCTAATTGGATGGCAGATGTAGGTGGAAGAAGGATGGGTTGTTTCTACACTCTATTGGTGCTTTGCTCTTCCAGCAACTCACTCTTCTGTCCTTATTCAAAACTCAAGTATTCTTACTCCGGCACACATCTGTAACAACAGGTACAAAAACATGAAGACTCCTATTATATGGATATACTGCCCAAAACAAGCACAAATGACTGATATAGCAAGTTGATTGGTGCCTGTTTTGCGCCATTGGCCTGGATCAATCGTTAGCGCTCTACGGACCATAACATAATGCAGTTATTCTTTTGCATACAGTTTCATTAATGTCACCAAAACATCTATGGAAACACATAGGTCTGCAATTGTGCCGTATACACAAAAGTGCTAGTAGATTTTTGGTCAAAACTATTTTCAGAGTTCATCTTTTTAACATTAGATGTATTTACACAATAGTGGATTTAACGTTAAAAAAGTGCACCCATCATCCAATCTGTTGTCATTGGACAATTCTGCTGACTTTCCCTATTAGATCTACATTTGTTAAAAGCTGTTTATTTTTCTTATTTCCAGTTATTGTTATTATTGTTTTTTTTTTTATTGTTCACAAAGATAAGTAACAAGTAGGATTCTATGAAACGATATTCAGACGTATTTACTCAGACACATCAGACAGGTTCATCCAGACACATTAGTCCTCGCTCTCCCAATGGATCTTACAATCTAATTTCTCCACCACAGACACATACACACACTCCGGGGCCATTTTGTTTAGAAGCCAATTAATCTATTAGCATGTCTAGCCTTATTAATGGGAGGAAACCGACTGACCAGAGGAAACCCAAAGGAAGAAAACTAAATATGGATCCTATGAAGACCAGTATAGCATAGCATTAGGGGCAAACCTTCAGGCTCAATATCTTGTCTGGAAAAATAAATGAGCAAAACTCCAAATACTGATCTTTAAATGGTAGCTTTAAATAAGCACATAATTCATCACCTGATGCTGGTAATAGATTTGTTTTATTCTCATCACCTTGGAGGTCTTTAGTGGATGCTGGAGATCTGAACCTGAAGTTCTGTGGATTGGAGCCATGTCGTTTGTCGCCCTGGTGTTTGGCTGCAGCATTCAAGTTTGTTGCATATCCTTTTGTCTATGTTCCCTGGTCTGTCCTAATTTCCTTGTATTATACTACTGTAGCAGGTACCGTCTAGTGTATTCACTGACGTTGGCCCTTGACATGGTGAGTGCAGGACCATTAGAGACAGCATGTGATGGCAGCAGAGGGAAGGACCAACTTAGGGATGTTAGGGGAACTCAGGGTCAAGGCACAGATTAGTTTCAGGAGGTGTCCCATCCCCTGCTTCCTTTTATCGGTGCTTTCCTCTCCCTTTCCTTCCTATTGTAGCCTCTGTGTTGGGAGTCTTATTTCCCAGAGTGATACTTGTCTCTACATAGCGTATGTTCAAAAGCAGCAGTAGCAGCATGAAGGACATTGTACAGTAGTACTGAGTAGCGTAGTTCTCTGGAGAGATAAAACACTTACTACAATGTAATCTCATGCTGCTGCTGTATGTTTGTGCCTCTCTCTTTCACTTTGCTCCCTATCCATAGATTTCAATAGCTAGCTGTAATCTGACCCATCAGTCAGATTAAAGAAGTCATTCAAGGAATGCTGGATCATGTGACCATATAAAGGAGATGAGTGTGATCACAAAGTAGCCACGCATGGGAAGAGATTTTAGGACTTTTGCTAGCAACAGAAGCTGACATTAACTCCTACACTGCCAAAGGAAAGAAACACACTTAAAATGAAGTCTCAATACAGGAATGAGACCCAGGTCTCAAACCTGTCAAAAGTCTCCAAAGTAAGAGAGACCATCATAGTAGCCCCGGCAGCTGGCCCCAGAGGACAGGGTGGGGGACAAGCACAGTCTCTGGCGTAGACAGGTGCAGCCTAGTGGTTAGTAGACATGCAGGTACAGTCTCTGAGTAGGTGCAGCCTGGATGGATGACTGAGTGCAGGCAGATGCAGTTCCTGGATAGGTGCAGCTAAGATGGCTATATGCAGGTATGGCAGCAAGGCAGTTCCAGACAGGTGTAATGTGGGAAAAGAGGTACTTGGAACAGACAATCATTAGCCAAAGTATAGAACACTTGAAATAGCAAGAGAAATGGAGAACTGAAATTAGCAGCATGTCTCTAGGAATGGGCCATGTTGCTCAGGTACCTCCAATCAGGGAAAGTTGCTTTTAATACTCAGTGCTTCTCTGCTAAGAATCATAAAGGAGTAGGGCCTGTTGGCCTTTTAAGAAGCGGGGGCATGCCATGCGCAGCCTAAGTGTGCTCCCAGAATAGCTGTGTGGCATGTGTGGAACCCCTGTGGTGTGGTCGTCACAGAAGGGTACTGCACCCATTCCATGGGTGTGGTATTCCTGTTCTCAGTAAACAGGATAATAATTCCGGACACCCATAAAAGCACCCCAACACACCCCGTCCCAGGGACAGCGGGTGGACCTGATAGTGGGAGGACCCAGGTAGTCAGTGAGTCGAGGGAAGAAAGGTGGAGGGTGGGAAGTTATTACAAGAGCAGTCAGGAAGTAGATAGGAAAAAAGAACAGGAAGTAATTAGTTAGTAGTAGAACAGAGTGAAAGGAGAAGGTCCCAGATGACTTGAGTGGAGATTCGGCTCATCCTGGGTCCCGGAACAGCAGACTGCAGAGAGACAGAGGGAGCCCTAGGGGCACGGGCAGGGAGCGATCCTCCTGTGCACCCGAATTTGAAGTGAAACGGAAGAGGAGGTTGAGAACCAGGGGACCGGCCCTGAAGGTGGCGAGGAGACTCTATGCTCCAACCACGGAACCGGAGGCCACGAGATCTAGAGGAGCTGTGGCCAACTCCCGACACATTTACCGAGAAGGTAGCCATACTAGGGTCAGGTGACTTGGTACCGGTCGCCTGATAGGGCCTGTGGCTGGTGGATTGGGGCACTGTCTGCGGAGGCTCGAGCTGGAGTTAGGTGAACAAGCAGCGCTGAGAAAGAGAACAACCCGAGAAGGAAGGAGCACAAAAAGGGGTGTCTTGGACAAGCTACCCTGTTTGCTGAGGAGTATCCGAAGTGCAACTGACCCCAAATTAAGTAAGCCGAACTCAGATGTATGTGTGAGACCAGTGGCGTAACTAGAGTCTGAAGGGCCCCGGTGCGAAATTTGGACCAGGGCCCCCCCCCTTTCCTCACGCGCCCACATTAGTCAGATGTATGGGCCCTATATAACGTTCTAAATCCTATAAAGACTCACAAATTGACCCCTTTCCCCTTCATTAAGTATTAATGTCCCTCATCCTGCTATATATGGTCCTCCTCCTGGAATATGCCCTTATCCTGGTATATATGGTCTTCCATTATAGTATAACGCAGCCTCATAGCCTTCCATATAGTAAAATGCAGCCTCATATCCTTCCACATAGAATAATGCAGCCTCATAGCCATCCATATAATATAATGGTGCCTCATAGCCCTCCATATAATATAAAGCAGCCTCATTGCCCTCCAAATGATATAATGCAGCGTCATAGCCCTACAGCTAATATAATGCAGCGTCACACCTCTCTAGATAATATAATGCAGCGTCATAGCTCTCCAGATAATATAATGCATCATAGTTCTCCAGATAATATAATGCAGCTTCATAGCTCTCCTGATATTATAATGTAGCCTCATAGCCCTCCAGATAATATAATGCAGCCTCATAGCCCTACAGATAATATAATACAGCGACATACCTCTCCAGATAATACATTCCTGCGTCCTAGGCCTTCAGATAATATAATGCAGCCTCATAACCCTACAGATAATATAATGCAGCGTCATAGCTCTCCAGATAATATAATGCAGCCTCATAGCCCTACAAATAATATAATGCAGCCTCATAGCCCTACAAATAATATAATGCAGTGTCATAGCTCTCCAGATAATATAATGCAGCGTGATAGCTCTCCAGATAATATAGTGCAGCCTCATAGTCCTACAAATATAATCCATCCTCATAGCCCTATCAAAACTTCTCTGAAGAAAAACACTTTAAGGCCCCTTTCACATCACCGTTTTGCTGATGTTTGCGGCCGATCCGGCAGGTGGCGCCGCACTTGCGTTTCGGATCTGGCATGTATTTTCTATGAGGCTTGTGGTCCAGTGCGGCAAGTGTGGTTCTGCCGGATGCGGCAGATTCGGCACTTGCGGCCCCAAAAAAAAAAATGCTGCTTGTAGCTTTTTTTTTCGTGCCCGCAAGTGCCGGATCCGGCGTAACCGCACTTGCCACACCAGACCGCAAGCCTCATAGAGAATACATGGGGCTTGCCAGATCCGAAACGCAAGTGCGTCTGTTAGGTGGCAGATCCGGCAGATGTGGCGCCACCTGCCGGATTGGCCGCAGACATCAGCAAAATGCTGATGTGAAAGGGGCCTTAAAGTGTTTTTTTTTTTTTCAGAGACGTTTGTGTCACACACTCCCACACACACACACACTCCCACACACACTCCCACACACACACTCCCACACACACACTCCCACACACATACACACACGCACACACACACACACACTCCCACACCCACACACACACACACATCACACACACACACTCCCACTCCCACACACACACTCACACACACACACACTCACAACACCACACACCACTCCCACACCACACACACACACACACACTCCACACACACACTCACACACACACACACTCCACTCACCACACACACACACACTCACCACTCCACTCCCACACTCCCCACACCCCACTCACCCCACACTCACACTACAGAGCTGTAGATCACAGTCCACAGTGGCCATCCATCCCCCAGCTCTGGCCAGTGCCCTGCAGACACAAGCTGGGGGATAGCCATAAGGAATGGGGCACTGTGCCCAGCACTGCCCTGCCATGGATTACCTTGCCCCAGGTAACAGGCTGGTAACAGAGCCCTCCACCAGATCAGCAGGTACAGTGCAGCCATTCAGGAGGTAACTACAGCATGTAATCCAACCCAGAGCCCAGGGGAGCAAAGAGGAAAGTTCCTTCAGATCACATGACCTCATCACAGTGCAGCACCAGCAGCAGCCGCGGGAATTTTAAAGCTGCCGCGCTTGCCAGTCTTTTGGCGACCGCAATCGGCCGCCTGCAGACCCGCCGTGCAGTGACATGGATGTGCGTCCTGAGAGACGCACATCCATTTAAAGCAGGCGCAGCAGTCGCAGGGTTTGGCGCCCTGCACCTCCGGGGGCCCCTTGGGTGGGATGGGGGGGGGGGGTTTCTAGCGCAAGTACCTGTCTGCCGCCTACTGGCTTCTTCACAGACTAGAGGAGGGGCGGGCAAAGCTGCGGGAAGTGCTCGGTCAGCACTATCGCGGTCGCGGAGGGCGGCTGGAAGTACGGGGCACGGGCCCCCCCCCAGGGGGCGGGCCCGGTCTCAGCCGCGACCGCGGTAGTCACGCCACTGTGTGAGACAGTTCTTTTCCCACCTGAGGAGTGGTAAACTGATGAGCCATGCAGGCCTCAGGATCCTGCATGGGAACTGCTCTAATCCCTCCCTGCAGCCAGATCACCTTCGCTGGCCCTCCATCACCAAGACCTCTACACTGGATGCCCTGGGGACCTGCTCCACCCATGGGGAGCGAAAATATCACAGCTGTCATTCCATCATCCCCAGAGGTCCCTGACCGCAGTGTTAGCCACCAATACCCGGACATCACAGGTGGCGTCACGACAACCAGCCACCAAAACCATAAAATCCTCCCTAATCCCTTGAACACTCATTTTTTTATTGACTTCTCCCAGGCCACGGACCAGGTCACGCTACAATGACATCCCATCCCCCAGGACGACCTTGTCAGACCAGGCTCCGAGTACACACATGTACAGACCACGTCACATGTGCAGACCCTGGGACAAGGAAGCAGCTGAGGGAGCCTAGGCAGATGCTGCATGCCACAGGGGTGAATACACCGACTCCCGGTATTCCTGCTGTGGAAGTTCCAGGGCTGTAGCGGGCATTACCTACAGCTTCCTCGGGGCACTTGCAAGAGCTGCTCTTAAGTTGGCTGAATTTATACTCACTTGCTGCAAAGTCAAAGCTGAGTCTGTTAGCATCAGTGGAACACAAACAGTCTGAAAATTTGCCACTGCTCTTACCTGGTAATCATCAGGCGTTCACCATCCCCCTGCAGCAAACAGAAAGCCAGGAAGTAGAGGAGCAATTCATTCCCAAAGACTGTGGGACCTATATTGACATGAGGAACATTAACTTTTAGGATTGGTGGTGATCCCATTAAGCAGGGGAGGGGAACTCCAATGCTTAAGGGCCGCCAACAGGTCATGTTTTCAGGATTTCCATAGTATTGCATAGGGGTTGGAATCATCACCAGGGCAGGTGATTATATTATCACCTGTGCAATAGTTAGGGTCCCATTACACTTGGCGACGTTCCAGCGATCCCGACAACGATACAACCTGGTAAGGATCACTGGAACTTCGCTACGTAGTCGCTGGTAAGATGTCAAACAGTCATATCTACTAAACGACACAGCAACGATACGGAGACCCGTATAACAACCTCGGCAGCCGTTGGGACCCTGTCACGCAGCAGCTAGTCTGATGACTCAGACCTACGTGGCTGAGTTCTGAGTCGCCAACGAGGTTTTTGTTAAGGTGTCAAACACACCGATGCATGCTGCCCAGCGGGAAACCGACAATCAAAAAATGGTCCACACGATCCGCGAACTCACAGCCTGGGGCCTGATCGCTGCTACGTGTCAAACATAGTGAGATCGCTGGCGAGGTCGCTGTTGCATCACAAAACCTGTGACACAACAGCGATCTCTCTATGTGTAACAGGGGCTTAAGGAATTCCTGAAAACATGACCTGTTGATGGCTCTTGAGGACTGGAGTTCATCACCCCTGTTATAAAGAATAGCATGATGATCATGTCCTAGCCGGAATGGCTGGACAATTTTACTTTTTTTCTAGTACCCCGCCCTCTCTTTACGCTACTGACTTCTCCTTATATTATGTTACCAGTCTATTTTAGCTCTGTTTTGGTTTCCACCAATGATTTCCTTATCACAATCAAAACCTTGCGTTTTATTGCTACTTATTCTCTTTATATTTGCATCCCAAGGAACATGGGCAAATAGGTTAATTAACACTGCGCGCGGTAGCAGGAGTGGGCTTCAGTACTTAAATACTAGTTTGTCTTTGCAGCTGCAAAGTTCTTTGTGTATTTCATGCTAAATTATTAGCGATTTTCTACTCCCTCGATGCAAGAAATTGTTTGAATGGAACCCATAATTAACAAATCTCCTCTAATATGCAAGACCATCTCTTTCCATTGTACACCTGCTAACATCAACGGAAAAAAAAAGAAAAAGATTCTTTTAGCCTATCTCTTATTCTATGGAGTAGATGCAAATTACCATTTATTGCTCTTCAAAAAAAAAAGCAAAAGTTGAAATTAATATTTAAGCTAATTGCTATTCTGCGTTGTATGAGACGACAGCCGGGATTGTGTTGTGAAAGTGGGAGAAAAAAAAAGACAGAAAAAAAAAAAACCCAAACAGCTTTTATTTTCCCGTAATCGTATTCCAGTCACAAAACGTCATTGTTTCTGCAGAGATAACTGGCGCTGCCTCACAGCCGCTTCAGGTGCTAAATCTGATTGATTCTCCAAGCCTTGACTCATTACCAATGCTTATTCTTTGGCACCTTCACGAGAGATAAAATTAATCAGAAATATTTGCAAAAAGAACACAACAGTGGTGGCAAAAAAATCTAAAAAAATAATCTTAATATTATTTTTTAAACATTTATCGACATTGTTTAGCTGCAAATTTAAAAAAAAAATGTAAATGGAGAGATAGGATAACAAAATGCTAATTCTTTCATTTTGATATAGTGATTGATTTCAAGGCAGTTGATATAGTGCTCAAGATAGGGATGAGCGAGTATACTCGCTACTATTCGGTATTCGCCGAATAGTAGCGGTACTCGGCTACTCGCTACTCTCCGAGTATCTTATGTGTACTCGGGAGTAGCGATAGTCCTAATACTTTCGCAGTGTATCTATAGATACACTGCGAAAGTAGCCTAAAAGATGGCCGGTAGCAATCTGGCCAATCAGATGCCCCACACAACCACGTGATCGCTAGCGGCCACCTGACTGGCCAGTTTCAAGGTCCTAGGTGTACTGTAGGACCTTGCAAACTGGCCAATCAGGTGGCCGCTAGCGATTACGTGGTTGTGACGTGGCACCATCTGATTGGCTGGTAGTCACAGGTCCTTGTCCAGCGATCGGATATCTTCTTTGCCGGTCCCGGTGCAGGCATCGGACAGGTGAGTATGTAATTTTATTATTTTTAACAACTTTTAATCACTTTTAGGTACTTTCGCAGTGAACGTATTCGTACTCGCTATACTCGCAACGAGTACCGAGTACGAATATTACGGTACTTGCTCATCCCTACTCAAAATAAAAAAGGTACACCCCTCTTTGAAACCTAAGGGTTTACCTCTTTACCACCCTGCAATTTTTCGTTTTTGAGCTTTCGTTTTTTCCTCCCCTTGTTCCGAAAGTGATAACTACCATATATTACAGAATACAAGATGCACAACAAATTTAGAGGAAGAAATTAGGAAAAAGAATAATTTAAAAAAAAGGGGTTATGCACTATAATCTGGTGTGTCTTATAAGAAGTGTAGTTTAGCCTGGGGGGGGGTTGCCGTAGGGGTGGATCAGGGTTACAGGAGGCAGGGTCACAGTAGGCAGGGTTATAAAGAGTCAGGGTTACAAGAGACAAGGTCAAAAGAGGCAGGGTCTACAGGAGGCAGGGTTACAGGAGGCAGGGTCAAAGGAAGCAGGGTCACAGGAGGCAGGGTTACAGAAGGCAGGGTTATAAAGGGTCAGGGTTACATGAGGCAGGGTCAAAGGAAGCAGAGAGGGGGTACAGGACAGGGTTTACATGGCAGGGTACAGAGATTATAAAGAGGCAGGGTTACAGGAGCATGGTCAAAGGAAGCAGGGTCACAGGAGGCAGGGTTATAAAGAGGCAGGGTTACAGGAGGCAGGGTCACAGGAGGCAGGGTTATAAAAGGATAAGAGGCGGTCCAGGAGTTAAGAGCAGGTCAGGAGCAGGTTATAAAGAGGCAGGGTCACAGGAGGCAGGGTTATAAAGAGGCAGGGTTACAGGAGGCAGGGTTATAAAGAGGCAGGGTACAGGAGCAGGGTTATAAGAGGCAGGGTTACAGTAGGCAGGGTTATAATGAGGCAGGTTACAGTAGGCAGGGTCACAGGAGGCAGGCTTATAAGAAGGCAGGGTTGCGATGGTGGGCGGTGGTAGCAGGGTAGGCAATGCTGCGTGAGGCCCAATACTGTGTGGATGGGGTGACTCAGCAGGCATTCACTGGGCACCAATAATCTCTTAGCAGTGAAAGCTGTGGGCTATAAGGAAAATGGCCATGAAGGTAGCACAGGCACAGGTGGAGAGCTAGGGTTTCCAAGATCTCCATCTGTGCATGTACCGGCATCCATTTTCCTTTCGCCCATCATGGTGGAAGCAGCACACACACAGAAATTTGGGTACCCAGTGAAAACCTGCAGGGTTCCCCCTTACAATCTCGGATCCCCCACAACATTGTTCTACCATGTTGCTGCAGGCTCTGCTTCCTGTGACCCCACACCACCACCACTGTGACCTCCCCCTCCTCGGTAAGCTGTTCAAAGCACCCCTAATTTCTCCCCAATTTTAAGGAAAAAAGGTGTTTTATAACCCAAAAAATACTGTATTTTATATTTCCGATTCAAATAACCATACGAGGGCTTGCTTTCTGTGAAAAAGTTGTACTATTGGATGACATCATTCATTTTACCTTTATAAAGATAACCATGTAAAAACAGAAAAAATAATTCACAATGTAAATGATGTTCGTATGATAGAACCAAATATAAAAAGTTTTTTTTTAAGTACTAAAAAATAATTTGGAAATTTGTATGAGAATAGATGTAGCTTTTGTCCCATTTTGAGCGACCCATAATGTGAGGCTTATTTTTGTGTGCTGAACTGATGTTTTAACTGACACCAATTTGGGGTGATACAATGTTTTTATCACCTCTTATTATATTTTAACTTAATTCAGGAGTTTTGATTTTTTTATTGTTATACTGTTTACCGAATAAATTAATTTATTTTATATTTTGATAAATTTATATTTTATAAATCTTTTTTCTTGCATAATATTGTATTCATAGTCCAATTATGGGTCTTGAATTTGCGATTATCTGATTCTTGTGCAATACACAGCAATGCATTAGTACTGCAATGTGTAGCAGAAATCATGATTTCCAAAGAACGCCAGTAATGGGCTGGTATTTTCATGAGGATCATATGGAAAGGCATGGCAGTCATCAGCAGATCCCTGGCTGTCATGACAATTCACTGATGCCCCGTGATTACGAACACGCTATCAGGTAGGAGGAATGGAGCACCCCCTTCCGGCATGTGTTAAATCCGCTGTTAGAGATTTAACTGCAACAGACAGGACTTTGATCCACCTACAGCTGTTACAGGTACATGACGGCTGATTAAAATAGCCATCATGTGCATGCAGGGCAAGATGCTGGCTCAGCGAGCCAACATGAAAGAAAAGATACATGACCTTTGATGTGCCATTACATCAAATGTTGGGAAGGGGTTAATTAATATCTTACTGAGCACAAGAGCAATTTCTAAAATGTTGACAGTACTGAGTTATATAAAACATTTTTTAACCCTAACAAGAAAGATAACACTCTAAGTGCTGCATTGTGTGCGTTCACCTCCTCCCTCTGTGCACACGCTGATATGATATGAAGCGCACTGAAACCTCACAGTCACCCAGACCTGCCCTATCCCCTCTGTGCAGCACAATGAACCATTCACTGCACAGAGGGGGCAGGACAAGGCAACTGTGAGGTGTCACGTATTGACTGTCTTTGCAGTCCTTGGAGTGTTGCTTTTGTGCTATTTAATTTAGTTTTTTTTATCTTAGTCTACAGCAGTTGCTGAATGTGTAGTAGGCAGCTCTGCAGGTGAGGAGTGAGTCATAGCTCAGATGGAGGGAGGGCATGTGTCTGAGCTGTCCACTCTCCACCTCTAAATCTTAAATAGCTCTGCTTTCCTCCACTAGATGTCGCTGATTTAGTTCATTCTAATAGGACCCATGCTGTGCAGACGTGCTGTTTGAGCAGCTGTTGTCATCCCCTTCCTTTAAAATGGTGTTTCTTTTCCTGCTCCATGGGTGGAGGTAGGGGCTCTTAGCTGGTGGCTGGTTGAGGAGTTGAGGGATAGGGTTGTGGCCTGAACCTACTCACCTTCAGACTACCTTTGGAAACAGGGCTAGTCAGGGACCACTAGTCCAGGCAAGACTAGCCTCCCAGTTGCCCTTGCTTGCTATCCCTTTCTGCTCCATTCCCCTCATTCGCTCCTTGCGTGACATGAGGTTTCTTTCAGTGCACTTGATATCACTTTAGCATGGGCACAGAGGGAGGAGGTGAGTGCACACACTGCAGCCCTGAGAGCCGTCATCTCCTTCTCAAAGTTGCCGATTGAGGATTTGAGGGATAGGGTGGTGGCCTGAACTTTACTCATCTTTAGGGTACCTTTGGAAACAGGGCTAGTCAGGGACCACTAGTCCAGGGCCAGACTAGCCTCCCAGTCACCTTTGCTTGCTATCCCTTCCTGCTCCATTCCCCTCATCTGCTCCTTGCGTGACATGAGGTTCCTATCAGTGCGCTTCATATCACATGAGTGTGGGCACAGACGGAGGAGGTGAGCGCACACACTGCAGCACTGAGAGCCTTCATATCCTTCTCAGAACTGCGAATTCGGCACAGTATCTAAGAAGGAGATGACCACTCACAGTGAAACAATGCAAAGTGGCAGTTCTATCGCAGTGTACATAGGAGAATATAGTGTGGAGGGGGCAGGTATCCTAGAGACAGGAGGGGGGTGGGCATGCTTGGGACTGGGGGGACTTGTAGGAGTCTGGGGTGTGCTTACTGCAGTTTGAGGAGTACATGTAGGAGAGTGGGAGGAAATGACAAGTAGTGACGTTTTCACCCAAGCTCCAAAAACAAACACGCCTCTTGTCGGTCTGCTCCACACGCAGAATAGTGATATTTAGGTAACCCTACAAAATGCTGACAGGGTGTAAATTACAAACTACCAGCATTCTGCAGCCTAGATATAGACACAGATTTTTTAAAAAGCCAAACATCCCCCTTTAACATTTCCACTAAATTGTATTACTTTTTGGTTAATTCACCTATAACCTTGCAGATCATCCATAATCTGATCATCATATCTTCTGCATACACAATCAAATTAGCAAAAATTGCAATCTCCAATTGCCTTGGATAAAAAAATCAGTGAAAAAAAAATTTTTTTTTTTTTTTTTAAATGCAAATAAAATTTAGCAAAATACATATAAACTGCAAGGAAGGAAATCTCTGTTAGACGGTTAAGTCAATGGTTTTAGAAATGAAGATGTTAAAGATTGAGATTTTTCTGCTCACATCCAAACATTTCTAAATGTTGGCTCGATGATAGTTCCTGTGACAGTGGCTTAAAATATTACTGGTGCCTCAAGCTACAAGCATTACAGGAGAAGGATGTAGGCCAAATGAGCACCAGCTGTTCACTTTTACATGCTTCTTGAGTCCTAAAGATGACATTTGTTCTGTGTTTTTTCCCTCCATCGTCTGAGTGATACAAGATAACATACACACTCCTGGCAGGCCACCCAACGGACCGGAGGCACAGGAGGACACTCGTTCATTTTTCATTAATCCCGCGTAATATATCTGTTATTATACAAGATTATAGAAATTAAATATATTTTGTTATATCTCTTTACACTGGTATTGTACAAGGTCACCGGTGGACTGGAAACATCCGAACAATAAGATCCAATCGCATCCGTGATGCATCAGTCATAATAAATGAAATGTACGATGTATGTTCCTCCAGCTCTAACCTCCATTAACCTGAAAGACACTCCATTATGCAACATATAATACCGCACGTGAAATGATGTAAAATGCTACATTGAAAGCAAGACATTTCCCTGATTTATATGTATAAAATATTACATGGTAATAAACTAGTTTACCTTATCTTATGCTGGACTAGCTGACTCTAAAAATTCGTCATGATGAGTTTGGTGCACGGTAGAAACGTCCTCCTAGAATACAATTATGGTATAGTTTAAGGATATATACGTCTTCAAAACAAAAAAAAATTACCCCTAATGGTACCTTTACATGCCGCTACCGAAGGTAGCAACATGTAGGCACCACACGTGCACGCGCATATTTTCAACGGTTTCCTAACGGTACCTGATACCGCAATTACACGCCACCACAAGGTGCTCCACAGAAGGTATTTTCGTTCCCCGGAAGTGCCGACGGGTGCCGCAGGTTACCTTCTGTGGAGCACCTTCCCTGATTTACACGCCGCTACCACAAGGGAATTTAGGCATACATATTGTGCGTCGTAACTACATAGGCGTGACAGAGTGGTGTATTACGCGGCGCTCGTACGGTGATTGGACAATGCAACAACATCATGATTGGCCAGCCAGCGCAGGGAGGCTGGCTAATACATGATGCTATAGCAAATGTGTAGTCACTGGTCATCTCGTTAAATATGCCGCCCTGTGCAGGGACAGCCAATGGGTACACAGTAGCCCCCACCAATGATCGCAGATGGAGCGTGGTATAGATGACGCTGTGGCTCACCCCAGGTAACTCAAATACCGTACCTGTGTCCCGATTACACGCCGCTACCATAGGGTTTATACCTGCTTGTTTTTGAGCACGGCTGAAAGACAGGTATCCAAAGAGACAGGAAGGTGCTACCTGAATTACACGCCGCAACCTCGCGGTGTATAGAAGGTAAAAGGTACAATTGTCTCCGACACCGGCCGGTTTCTACCTCTCGGTAGCGGCGTGTAAAGGTACCATTACAAATAATTTTATTAGTTATTAATTAAAAGTCAAACACCCACCAGACAACACTTTTTTACAAAAGCACTTATATACATAATGGATAGGGAAAGGGTGGGCTCATAACCCTATGTCCTTAATCCCTACCTGATAACTGTGAAAAGAAAAATAGGGAGGGGGACAAGAGGCGCAATAGTGCCCTATCACTAGTGACACTTGTGTAAGCTGGTGGTGCTATGAAGCTGCTCACCTGGTCCAGTTGTGATCCCCACAACTGGTTTGAAGGCGTTTTGGAATCAGTGTTCCAGCTGCTGCAGGACCTCCACCGACCACTAGATAGTGGTTTGAATCCAAGACAATGATGGGAGTGCTGGTGTGTCACGGTCCGCACTGCTGTGGTATGAATAAACTCACCAAAGAGTCAGAAGTTATTCCATCCTTTATTTCCTCCTCTCTCCTACGCGTTTCAGGGACGTCCCTGAGGAAGGCGCCGGGTGTGGCGCTGAAACGCGTAGGAGAGAGGAGGAAATAAAGGATGGAATAACTTCTGACTCTTTGGTGAGTTTATTCATACCACAGCAGCGCGGACCGTGACACACCAGCACTCCCATCATTGTCCTACCTGATAACGGCGGTTGGTGTCTAGTTATGAACGTGATGGCGCCCCGCTCAAAGAAGGCTTACCCTCCTTATCCATATACTGTGCTAGGAGGTGCAGCTACAGCTAAGGTAAGAGGGGGCCTTACGTTAATACAGATGTGACAATGCTCAACCGTTCAGAGTCATTTATTCAACATTAACAGTATTTTACAATCGCAGTTTGTATTTCATACTGGATAATGTAGACATAGGCAAGAACCACATCCTAAGGTATATTGCCTTAAATTGATTTCCAGATCCCATTTCTGGATATCACTATGAGCTTACTGAAAACAAATCTGAATATTGAGGTGGTTTCATTAACAGGGAAATTTTTTATTTTTTTTTAGTTTTTATTTTTAGTGGTTTCTATGTGGCCAGATAGTAATTTAAAGGGATTGTCTGGGTTTTTTGTATAACTTCTATGTGTATTTAGGCCGCAAAATGTTGACAGTTTGTAATGTACACCCTGTCAACATTTTGCAGTGTTACCGAGATATCACTGTATTGCCTCTGCAGGAGACCAACCAGGGGGCATGTATGTTTTGGAGTCTGGGGGCAAACTTCATAACTGTTTTTTTACGTCCAGTCTCCTACAAACATGCCTTTGAATCCTACAGGCCTACAGGCCTCCCCCCCCTGTCTCAGTATACACAGTCACCCCCAGGCTCCTACAGGCCATCCCCAGTCCCAAGCACAGCCACCCCCTAGTCCCCAATATGACCACCCACCCCCGTAGCACCAGCGGTCTCCTCCTTCTTTGGCACAGTGTACTGAATCCACAGTTGTGTGAAGGAGATGACCACTGAGTGCACTGAGCTGCAGATTTGGCACACTGTATCAAATGAGGAGATGAGCACTGTATGCAATGCTGTGTGCACTCACCTCCCCCTCCCATGTGGCCGCCCTGTCAGTGGAGCTGGTCTCTCCCACAGCCGCCTACTGTGTGTCCTGCTCTGTGCTGCAGGAGATACAGAGAGGGGGAGCATCAGCTCCACTGACACGGAGTGCGACACAGAGTGGGCGGCTGTGAGAGAGAGAGGACTGGCTCCACTGACAGCGTGGCCACATGAGAGGAGGTGAGTAAACACCACATTGCATACAGCGCTTATCTACTCCTTTGATACAGTGTGCTGAATCTGCAGCAGTCATCTTCACAAAGCTGTGGATTCGGCACAGTGTATCAGAAGAGGAGGAGATTTCTGTGTGCAGTGGGAGTGGGTGGTCATATCAGGGACTGGAGATGGCCTGTAGGAGTCGGGTATGCTGAGACTTGGGGGGTGGCCTGAAGGAGGCTGGGTGTGGGCTTATAGGGGTCTGGGGTGACTGGCTATGCTATAGTCTGGGGGGACCTGTAGGGGCCTGTGGGTGGCCAGGCATACTAACGTCTGGGGGGCTGGGCTTGCAACAGTCAGAGACATGTTTTTAGGAGACTGAACGTAAATAACCAGTTATGTATTTACATGCAAGATCCAAGATAAACACGCCTCTTGTCGGTCTCCTGCAGGCACAAAACAGTGATATCTCGATAAAGCTGCAAAATGTTTACAGGGTATAAATTACAAATTGTCAACATTTTGCAGCTTAAATATACATATAAATTCTACAAAAAGCCAGACAACCCCTTTAAGGTCTTCACTGAAATATAAAATGCACCTCCTATAAGGTATTTTCAAAGACGGTTTTCCAGTATTCTTAATTTTTTTTTATATGAAATACAACATTCTATAAGTAGGGCATTTTATTCAGACCTTTCTTTCCCTTAAACTTCTCTATGGGACAAAAAAAACACCATACAAAAACACATGCCTATTGAACACAATAGGAGAACCGGACAGTGTTTTCTGGATCCACGCTGCTCACACAATGAAACAGTTATGTATCTATGTTATGTCCATGACTATGTTGGCTCCCTAAGGAAGGAGTTGGGATTTATCTCCGAAACGCGTCGGAAGGATTGGAATAAAAGCCATCATTGCACGATGACTGTGGTATTACCCTGTTTCATTGTTTGAGCAGCGCGTTTGCAGGAAACACTATCCGTTCTCCCTTCCAGTTTTTGGTCACCACTAATGCAAGTGGAGTGTAGATCCTGTGGCAGCCATTACACACCTTCATACCAGTTGTGGGTGACACAACCGCCCCAGGTGAGCTGTGACAATCGTTCACAGCTACATAATTGTCGTAAAGATAAAACCCTGCTGCGCTTTCTATCCTCTCTTTACAATTTATTATTGAACACCATGATCACACTGATTAAAATCTTATTTTAAAGTAAAAATAATGTAAAGAAAAAACTACATGCGAAAGAAACTTAAAGGACTTATTAATAATGAAGCCTTTTTTGTAGTGGTCGCATGACCTCTCACTTTAAACAAAATATTAGAAAACGGCTTCTGTATTTTGTGCTTTCAGACATAGAAGAGATCTGTAAATCTGTAATTCTGAAGACTAAACAATCAGCCAACACTCCATCATGGCAGAAGTCGCTGTAATCAATTACCAAAGTGCAGGGCTTCCAAATTTTACCACTTTAATGATTCATTTCTGGGCTTCTGAAGCATCTCATCAAGACAGAGCACAGGGAGATGTGTACACAGACTGTTACCACACTCTCTTATCCCATCTGCTGAGCAAATAAGCCCCAGAAGATAACCTCCCAAGTATTAATTCATGTGGGTTTATATAGGAGCAAATCAGACTTGTGACTCCCATATGGTCTTGAATTAGTGAAAATATCAAATAAATGATTTAGTAAATTAGGGTCTTAATTTTTTTCAAAGTCTGTCTTCTAATTAGATTTTGAGATCACCAGGACTTGAATGAAGATATGGTTCTATGAATATTATATATCTCTCTTTACGGGTATAGTGTATGGGTTGCATATTGATCATTAAAATATAATAGATATATTAGTTTAGTAGATGCCACATCTCAACCAGACCCTGCTCCTGCGAGATCTGCTTTCATCGTTAGGCACAACTTGCAGGTGATGCTGGTGATAGAGGAGAAGTCACAGCAAGAAACTCTGTTCTGCACAGCGTTCACCCATCCACTAACGTGTAAGTGTATGGAACCTGTAGAACTTTCCTATCTTACAGAGTGGATGTGTGTGCTGTCCAGCTGAAGTCATCAGCTCTTGGCTTCAGCCTATTAGAAAGCACCACATCCTACTAAAGCCTTCAGCTTTCTGCTGGAAGCTGCCAGAAATAGCTTGGGCTTCCCTGGCTAGTCTCCTGCTCTGCAATGTGTTTTTCTGTTTTACCTCGGTTTGTTTTTGGGACACTTTCCTGCTGACATTTGTACCTTGGTGGCATCTCGGTTTTGACCCGGCTCCCCGACTACTCTGACAGATTCTAATATTGTCCTTTTTGTGACCTTCTGGCTTTGACCCTGCTTGGCTACTATTCCTGTCTCTGGACTGCAGTCCTTCAATAGGCAGAAATCGTCTGATCCTGTTGTAAATCCAGATCCCTGTATAGGGCTTAAGGGTGTCAAAGTTTCTAAGGATTCTGCCAAATAGAACAGTTTATGCCAAGTTTGACCAAGATAGCCGTTTTGAGTCTGTGGCCTCAGATAGACGTCAAAGTAAATTTGAGTAAGTATAAAACCCAAAAAAGATTGAAGTCGGTATTGTAATAGAAGATTTGCAGAGGTTTAATTTTAGACCCACGAATATTGACAGGTCCAGCCAATGATCTAACATGTGTGGGGGCTGATGGTCAGGAGATATGTCAATTGCTTATGTCCAATTGCGAACTGCCTATCGAATTGTTCTTGATGAGATAAGGCATCAGCCAACACTTAGCTGCGTTCTCATAGAGAACACAAAAGTGTATGTCCAAACAATTGATCCTGTGTATGGAGAGTTGACTGAGATTGGCCAAATCATTCAGCCAAAAAACATCTGATAGTTTTGCTCAAGTTCCAGAGATGGTGAGTATTGGGTTTCATAGTAGTCTTCAGATATTTGATCTGCACTTGTAATGACTGTCCGCTGCCAAGGCTGAACTGCTGGTAAGACAGCACCCCATGAAACTCCAAAGCCCTTTACCCCTGTACAGGGATCTAGAATTACTGCGGAGCCCCGAAGGTAATTGCCTATAGGTGAGTAGCAGATCAGAGCAGGGAGGTGACCAGGAAGGGTCAAGCTAGGAGGTCAGGGAATACAAAATAAGGGTCCAAAAGAGTAGTCAAAAGGCAGCGTCAAAACCGGGATGGCAGCAAAAGTACAAAATTGTCAAGCAGTAAAAGACTCCAAAATGCAGGCAAGGGTCAGAGTCAAAAATAGAGGAACACACAACTAAACAGCAGTGAAAACCAATAATATATCTGGCAATTTGCAAGGTTGGCCCCAAGGTATTTTAAGGGTGCAGTCCCCTCTCACAGGTTGGAGCTCAGAGCCTGATGACCTCACCTAGACCGTCCCCACAACCAGACTAGACAGTGATATGTTATGAACCAATGACTCAGGAGTAACATTAGATTCCGTAGAAGTCATTGGTAACTATACTGACCGCAATCCCTGACTAACACCGCAACTAGAAGTAGCCGTGGAATGTAAATAACCAGACCTAGACACCTCTGCACAGCCGAGAACTAACTGCTCCTAAAGATGGATGTAGGAAAAGCTATCTTGCCTCAGATATTAAATGGAAATAAGAGAAGGAAAACAAACACAGGCAGAGTATAAGGTTTAGCAAAAGATGGAATATTATTACAGGATAGAATACTATTGCAGTCAGTATAAAACACTATGAAAAACCACCAAAAGCAGATTTTACAAAAATTACCATGAGTTACTAAGACTCGGAGACAACTATATCTGCAGACTTCTATAAATCAAATGCCAGCAGAACTGGAAATAACAAATAATAGTGAATGGTAAAATTCCAAGGAAGAAAACTTCCTATCTGAGAGCAGATAAACAAATATACAGACTAGATAGCAACCCACAGCTCAGAATAAAACAAAACATAAGCAGATCCTTAAGCACACAAAAGTGTGCACAAAAAAATCAAAAAACCATTCACTTATCTTGCAAAGCAGAAGAACCAGAGAGATGTGAACTCCTCTAGGAACAAAAGACAACTGGCAAGGATTGATGAACTTCCAACCATATATGCTCCAAGAACCAGATTGCCAATCACCTCACCTTGAAGCCCACACACGCAGCTGCATCACCAGCAACAACCACCGGAGGGTGCTCTAATGAATTCACAACCGTGATGGACCACATGTACAAACCACCCCAATTCTGATAGAGGAACGAAGCTTGTTCCTACAGATGCCTCTGCAGGATCTCTCCCCCATCACCAGCATCACCCACCAGGCAAGCACTGCAATGCCCAGCGACATAGACAGAAACTAAAGGAGCAGGTCCCAATGAGGATATGACTCCCTTATCTCCATCAGCACTAGCCAAAGGAATCTGATGGCACTTAGTGGCTGGGGCAGGAATCACAGTCACAGATTCTGGTGCAGATGTGACAGTACTAATCAGAATCTGGAATAACATCATGAGAGGTCTAAATTTATATCATAGTACAGACTGTTGCATTATGCTAAACATACTACCTTATTGCAAAGTCTTTATGTCAACAAAGCTCTTAATGATAATTTAGAGTTACATTTCAGTATGGAGCTCCGTCTTGCCCAGTTGACCCTCAATTACAGATGAGATGACTGTAGACAAGTTTGGCACAGTGTTCTTCTGGAGTTAGAAAGTCAACTCACTTAGCATCTCGCCATCTGGAAAGGAATTCAGGAGTTCCATCAGGATACCCCTTTTTCCATTGAGCTGACCAGACTTGAGCAGTGCATAAACTACCTGTATAAATATAATATAATAATAATAATAATAATCTTTATTTATATAGTGCCAACATATTCCGCAGTGATAGAATGGCAAGCAGATCCCAAAAGTGGAGGAATTTCTAAGACATGCATCTTGGACCACTCAATGCTCCTTATTTCCATTCCTCCTAGACATATGTGGCCGCCAAAAATATTACGCAACAGATCATTCCGTGACTTCAACTTCATCATTTTAGTTAATGGCCCTATCACCGCATATGCCTGAATCCCGATTTTGTGGGAGTTCAGAAGTCTTGATGAAGTCACTGAACATATGGACAAAAGTTATGTGACATAGCCTAAGGAGCACAATAAAGACAATAAAGACACATTGAGATCTTGATCTTCCTTTATTCTTCGAATCCATCCTCCCTCTCACCGACATACCCTCCGCTGGTGACATAGACACTGCCACCACCCTATACAACACCACAATAACGAATGCCCTCGACCTAGCCGCCCCCCTCACATTCCACGCTCCACGCACTAACAGGCAACCCTGGCATACAACACTCACTAAAAACCTAAGACTGGCGTCCAGGGTTGCCGAGAGTAGATGGAAAAAGTCCCGCACCTCCGAGCACTTTGTTCTGTTCAAACAATCCCCTCACTGACTTCAAGACGGCACTTGCTACTGCCAAGCAAGTCTTCTTCTCATCCCCAATAACCTCTCTGTCCCACAACCCCAAACAGCTCTTCAAAACTTTCAACTCTTTACTCCGCCCGCCCGCTCCTCCCCCCTCTCCCTCATCTCCGCTGAAGACTTTGTGACCTTCTTCAAGGAGAAGATCGACAAGATCAGAAACAGCTTTGGCTCACTTTCCCCACAACTCCCTCTCTCACCTACACTGCCTTCCTCCTCCATTAGCCACTTCCCCCCCATAACTGAAGACCAACTCTCCTCCCTCCTGTCGAAATCACACCTCACCACCAGCGCCCATGACCCACTCCCATCCCACCTCATTCCAACCACACCTCCATTTTCATCCCAGCCCTCACCCACCTCTTCAACCTATCACTTACCACTGGCGCCTTCCCCTCGGCCTTCAAACACGCCCTAATCACGCCCATCCTTAAAAAACCTCCCTTGACCCTACTTCTGTCGCCAACTATCACCCCATATCTCTTCTCCCATTCGCCTCTAAGCTACTCGAACAGCACGTCCACTCTGAACTGTCCCCTCACCTCTCCTCCTGCTCCCACTTCGACCGCCTACAGTCCGGCTTCCGATTCCTCCACTCCACCGAAACAGCCCTGACCAAAGTCACCAACGACCTACTTGCCGCCAAAAACAAACGACACTACTCCATCCTCCTCGACATGTCCACCGCCTTCGACACGGTTGACCACTCCCTTCTTCTCCGGATCCTGGAATCCCTCGGCATCACCCACCTTGCCCTCTCTTGGATCCCCTTCATACCTAGCAGAATGGACCTTCAGTGTCTCCCACTTCCACACCTCCTCCTCGCCCTACCCCCATTCTGTCGGAGTTCCCCAAGGTTCGTCCTGGGACCACTACTTTTCTCCATATACACTCTCGGCCTAGGGCAACTCATTGAGTCCCATGGCCTCCAGTACCACCTCTACGCCGACGACACCCAAATCTACTTGTCCGGCCCCGACATCACCTCCCTACTCTCCAAAATCCCACAATGCCTTTTCGCCATCTCATCCTTTTTCTCTGCTCACTTCCTTAAACTCAACATGGACAAAACTGAATTCATAGTCTTCCCCCCAAGAAATTCCCTGCCACTTCCCAACCTATCCATCTGTGTCAATGACTGCGCCCTCTCCCCAGTCTCCCAAGTCAAGTGCTCGGGGTAATCCTTGACTCCTCCCTATCCTTCAAGCCCCACATCGAAGCCATCTCCACATCCCTCCAGCTGCAGCTTAGAAAAATCTCACGGATCCGCTCCTTCCTTACACCACGACACCACTAAAAGACTTATTCATGACATCATCTCCCGCCTTGACAACTGCAACCTCCTTTTCACTGGCCTCCCATCCAACTCCCTCACACCTCTCCAATCTATCCTCAATTCTGCTGCCCGACTAATCCATCTGTCCTCCCGCTACTCCACTGTCTCCCCCCTCTGCCAAGCCCTTCACTGGCTCCCCGCCTCCAAGAGATCCCAGTTCAAAACACTAACCATGGCATACAAAGCGATACACAACCTGTCCCCACCATACATCTCTGCACTGGTCTCCAGATACCCACCCTCATGCAACCTCCGTTCCTCCCAAGAACTCCTCCTCTGCTCCCTTCTCATCTCCTATTCGCACAACTGCGTTCAGAACTTCGCCCGGGCATCTGTCATACTCTGGAACTCCCTGCCCCAACACGTCAGACACTCTCCGACCCTGAGAAGCTTCAAGTGTCACCTGAAGACTCACCTATTCCATCAAGCCTACAACCTGCCAGAGACCCAGGTGACCGCCCCGTAATTGACACTCCCCCAGCCTACTGTATCCCCACCCGCCCCTCGTAGACTGTGAGCCCTTGTGGACAGGATCCCCTCCCCTCCTGTACCTATATGTCCTGATTGTCTAGAGTTATTGTAATTGTGGTTGTCTCCCCTATCCTCATGTAAAGCGTCATGGAACCTAATGGCGCTATATAAATAACTAATAATAATAATAATAATTTGTCTAGCTGCCAGGTATCACTTACATCCAGTGAATTGATCTGCTTATCCCTACTATGAAATGATAAGGTTCGATTTATCACTCGCATTGGAAAACAAACTCTTCTGAAATGGCTTCAAGGGAGAGAAAAAGAAACAGGAGGGTGCTCAGTGGTTATACTCGGTGGTCTAGTGGGGGAACACAGGTTATCACTAACCTTTCCTTGTTGTACTGCCCATACAACCAGGATCTCTGACGTGTGGTGTTCTGCCGCACACTGAGCGGGCCCAGCATTTCCAGTAAGGCCGTGGATCATGTGACGGTGACGTCACCTCAGGTCCTGTGATTTTAGGTCCTTCAGGCTACTTCTCTCGGTGGTCTCCTATTAAGCAGCTCTACCCTATTCCCTTGCAAAGTAACAACAATCACCTGATTAAAGCATGCACTACCACTAAAACCCATTGTGATTAAACACCCTGAAGCAACATCCTCCTGGTTGGCTTTCTCTGGCACCTGCATACACAATTGCATATCCTTTATCTTCCTTAAATGGCTTCAAGGGAAGAGAATTTCTAAAAAACTTGTGCAAATGGCATCACTTAGTTTTCTCAGGCAAAGTCTCTTCAGTAAAATGTCTGTAATCATTTCAACAAAGTGGCTTCTCCAGTTGAGTTACCATCATTCTTGCAGCAAATCTGCAGCTGGCATCTCTTGGACCCACTCTATAAAATGTAGAGAATGGGTGGCTTCTGAAGAATGAGCATGTCATCTATATTTTGGCTAATGCTACAAATTTAAGGGAGGAAATGTAGGACAATATCTTATCATCTTACGACATGATCTTGAGACATGATCTTAATGGTATTACTTTTTCTCTTGAGTTTTGAATCCCCTCTCACACTATTCTGGCCAATGAACTTCTTAATAGAGATGAGTGAACCTTTAGAAGTTCAGGTTCAGGGTGAAGTCAAACTTTTTGGCACTCTGTTTATAACCCTGAACTTGACTCAAACCTCAATGGAAATCACTGATTGGCAGATCGGCTCTCCAGTACATACTGTCAGCCATAAGTAAAACACTTCTGGGGGTGGGAGGGTAGGTGTTTTTTTTTCTAAAAAATTTTGGACACCACTATACCCAAAAACTTGATGCAACTCAATAGCGCTAAACATTCAACTGTAACCACACTGCAATGCTCAATCCCGACCATTAGCAAATGCCAAGCCACTGAACTCTGAACCGAACAGGTTTGCTACACACCGGGAAGTTTGGTGACCCGAACCGAACCTTGAAATGTTCACTCAACTCTATCCTCAATCCCTTTCTGTCATTGTGAAATCCAAACTTCTATAATAACTTTCATCAAACAACTTATTTCCATGACAAATATACAATGATGTATTATTCAAAACATCCACCCATCTCATAGCCATTTCCTTCATCAGATAACGCATTTGTGAGCTGTTTATAGCACTTTCAGGACTAAAGGGATAATATTAAAACTCCGAGCTGAAGACACAACACAACGCAATGAACAAAAGCAATAATACGCATTCAGTCAGATAATTATGATCCGACTATACAAGAGGTCATGAATCTATCTCTAAATCAGCTTCGAGTGCTATCTCTACAGAATTGAAAATCCAAATAACAGAGTCTATCTGTTCCTGCTCAAAGACTAGTTTGATATTATGAAAACTTGAAATGAAAAATCCCCTTTTGAACCTCGCTCGGAAAATAATTCTAATGGAATCTAATCAATTTTAATATGGCAGTGAAAAGAAGATGGTAATGCCGCGGTGTATGGGAACAATGCCAAGGGTAATATGGATACTTCTCATGCAAAATTGGAACTGAGCTATGTAAATTGGTCTAAAGGAGTCTTGAGTTAATGATCACACTCAGTAGCTTTAGTTACCGGCAAACATACCCCTTTTTAATATTTCCTGGGCCGATTTTGTTTGTTATCCTATTTTGTAAAGAAAATAGTAATTTACTTTGTATTGTGTGTTTCTACCATATCTTATTATTATTATTTTATTATTTTTATTTATTTATATAGCGCCATTAGGTTCCATGGCACTTTACATGAGGATGAGGGAGACAAGAACAAGTACACTAAATCTAGGTGATCGGGACTTACAGGTACAGGAGGGGCAGGGACCCTGTCCACGAGGGCTCACAGTCTATGAGGGGCAGGTGGGGATACAGTAGGATGGGGGAATGTCAGGTATGGGGTGGTCGCCTGGGTTTCATGGCAGGTTGTAGGCTTGACGGAATAGGTGTGTCCTCAGGTGACACTTGACGTTCTCAGGGTAGGAGAGTGTCTGACGTGTTGGGGCAGGGAGTTCCAGAGTCTGGCAGATGCCCGGGAGAAGTCCTGGACACAGTTGTGCGAAGAGGTGATAAGGGGGGAGCAGAGGAGCAGTTCTTGGGAGGAGCGGAGGGTAGGTATCGTGAGACCAGGTCGGAGATGTATGTTGGGGCCAGGTTGTGTATGGCTTTGTACGCCATGGTTAGTGTTTTGAATTGAGATCTCTTGGAGGCGGGGAGCCAGTGAAGGGCTTGGCAGAGGGGGGAGACAGGGGAGTAGCGGGAGGACAGGTAGATTAGCCGGGCAGCGGAATTGAGGATAGATTGGAGAGGTGTGAGGGAGTTAGCCGGGAGGCCATTGAGAAGGAGGTTGCAGTAGTCAAGGCGGGAGAAGATAAGAGCATGAATGAGTGTTTTAGCGGTGTCGTAGGTGAGGAAGGAGCGATCCGTGAGATGTTCTTGAGCTGGAGCCGGAGGGATGTGGTGAGGGCCTCGATGTGGGGCTTGAAGGATAGGGAGGAGTCAAAGATTACCCCGAGGCACTTGGCTTGGGGGACTGGGGAGAGGGCGCAGTTGTTGACGCAGATGGATAGGTTGGGAAGTGGGGGGGAATTTCTTGGGGGGAAGACTATGAATTTAGTTTTGTCCATGTTGAGCTTAAGGAAGCGAGCAGAGAAGGATGAGATGGCGGAAAGGCATTGTGGGATTTTGGAGAGTAGGGAGGTGATGTCAGGGCCAGCAGGTAGATTTGGGTGTTGTTGGGTAGAGGTGGTACTGGAGGCCGTGGAACTCAATGACTTGCCCTAGGCCGAGAGCATATATGGAGAAAAGTAGGGGTCCCAGGACCGAACCTTGGGGGACTCCGACAGAAAGGGGTAGGGTGAGGAGGAGGTGTGGGAGTGGGAGACGTTGAAGTTCCGGTCCGCTAGGTATGAGGAGATCCAAGAGAGGGCAAGGTGGGTGATGCCGAGGGATTCCAGGATCCAGAGAAGAAGGGAGTGGTCAACCGTGTCGAAGGCGGCAGACAGGTCAAGGAGGAGGGGATGGAATAGTGGTGTTTGTTCTTGGCGGTCAGTAGGTCATTGGTGACTTTGGTCAGGGCTGTTTCGGTGGAATGGAGGGGTCAGAAGCCGGACTGTAGGCGGTCGAAGTGGGAGCACGAGGAGAGGTGAGAGGACAGTTCAGAGTGGACGTGCTGTTCAAGTAGCTTAGAGGCGAATGGGAGAAGACATATGGGGAGATAGTTAGAGACAGAGGTAGGGTCAAGTGAGGTTTTTTTTAGGATGGGCGTGATTAGGGCGTGTTTGAAGGCTGAGGGGAAGGCGCTAGTGCTAAGTGATAGGTTAAAGAGGTGGGTGAGGGCTGGGATAAAATGGAGGTGTGGTTGGGAATTAGGTGGGATGGGAGCGGGTCGTGGGCGCTGGTGGTGAGGTGTGAATTTGACAGGAGGGAGGAGAGTTGGGCTTCAGTTATGGGGGGAAGTGGCTGATGGAGGAGGAGGGCAGTGTAGGTGGGAGATGGAGTTGTGGGGACAGTGGGCCGAAGCTGTTTCTGATCTTGTCAATCTTCTCCTTGAAGAAGGTCGCAAAGTCTTCAGTAGAGTTGAGGGGAGAAGGGGGAGGAGCAGGCGGGCGAAGTAAGGAGTTGAAAGTTTTGAAGAGCTGTTTGGGGTTGTGGGACAGAGAAGCTATTAGGGATGAGAAGAAGGCTTGCTTGGCAGTAGCAAGTGCCGTCTTGAAGTCAGTGAGGGATTGCTTGAACAGAGGAAAGTGCTTGGAGGTGCGGGACTTTTTCCATCCTCTCGGCGACCCTGGACGCCCGTCTCAGGTTTTTAGTGAGGGTGGTGTGCCAGGGTTGCCTGTTAATGCATGGAGCATGGAGAGTGAGGGGGGCGAAGATCGAGATCTTTTAGGTTTCGGCGAGGGTGATCAAGTTTGCGGAGAGGGGGTAGCGTGGCAGGGGAGGAGAAGGCGGAGAAGGTCAAGAGATGGTGGTCAGACAGAAGGAGTTCCGAGGTTGTGAGGTTAGAGAGGGAGCAAAGGCGGGTAAAGATGAGGTCAATCGTGTGGCCTTGTTCGTGGGTGGGAGAGGAGGACCATTGGGAGAGCCCTAGGGAAGTGATCAGGGAAAGAAGGTTGGAGGCAGCTGGGTGGGGAGTGTCAATGGGGATATTGAAGTCGCCCATGATGATGGTGGGAATGTCAGCAGAGAGGAAGTGAAGTAGCCAGGTGGTGAAGTGGTCAAGGAAGGAGGCGATGGGTCCGGGGGTGGTGGATGATGGCTAGCTGGAGGTTGCAGGGGGAGAAGATTCGTACCGAGTGGGCTTTGAAGTAGGGGACAGTGACGTAGGGGGGTGGGGGGATAGGGATGAAGGTGCAGGAGTTGGACAGGAGTATGCCAACTCCACCGCCGTGTTTGCCAGAGGGACGGGGGTGTGTGGGACAGGCTGAGGCCACTGTAGGATAGTGCAGCAGGGGAGGCAGTGTCGGAGGGGGTGAGCCAGATCTCGGTGAGGCCAAGGAATGACAGTTTCCTGGAGATAAAGAGTTTGTGGATGTCTGGGAGTTTGTTGCACACTGAGCGGGCATTCCAGAGTGCGTCGGGTAGAGCGGTAGAGGGTGCATGGGTTGCGGGAATGGGTCTGATGTTGGTGGGGTTGCGAGGGCTGGTGGTGATGAGGTTGTGAGGGTTGGCAGGGTTACCATATAGCTCTCCTATGAAGCTACGTTATAGATCATGGGTTCTTGATTTTTCTGCTTTTAGTAGACTATTTGGCTCCATTTCGTTGTTTCATTCCATTGGGAATTTTTTTGGTTTTCGAAAAGTTGCACAAGTTACCGACAGGGCCGTATTTAGAGTTCCTGCCGCCCTAGGCACTTTCAGTGGTCGCACCCCCCACCCTTTCTACTGATCAGTCATACTAAGCGTATGTGCACACAGCATTTTATTTTTAAGGCCGATCTGCGAATAAATACTAAAAAGAATTAACCCATGCACGGCAATGTAAAAATGACCTGCTGTTTTTTAAGGCTGCTTTCACATCAGTGATTCTTTTTCAATCGCGGACGATCCAGCAGTTTTGCCACATCTGCCGCATAATGGCTCACTTGCGGCAAGCCTACATTCAGCCTAATTCATTCCATATGGGACTTGCAGTCATGTGTGACAGTTGTAGGTTTGCCGGATCTGGCACTTGCGGCAAGTCACCATGTTGAACGTTTTGAACATGCAAACAATGGATGCGCTTTGCGCAAAAAAGTGCATCCTATTTCACACATTGCGCTTTTTCAGATGCACTGTTTTTGAGCCCATTCTACAATGTGCGCTATGGGAAAGCACAAACAGAATTGATATGGTCATTCTATTGGAGGATGTGCTTTGCAGTGAAAGCGCATCCTCAAAAATATGGATTGTGTGAATGCAAATAAGTGAAATGCATTGCCTTTGCTGGGTAGTAAAACGGTGCTGAAATTGCGCATCCAAAAAAAATGCTGCGTGATGATTGGTCAAGGGAAATAAGGATCCAGCATGTCTGATTAGACGCTGTCGATCCTTTTGTCCTCTAAGTAATAAACCTTTAGGTACCGTTACACGCTTCAATGTTGAAACAACATCACTAACGATCTGGAGCGCGCGTGGTTGTTAGGACATCGTTTAGATGTCATTGGTGAGATGTCACATGTCTAGATATCGTGCACAACGCACCAGCGATGTAGCGAGCAGCTATCGTTCGCACAACCTAGCGAACGATACTTGTTCACTGTTGTGAATAGGCGAAGTCGTTATCCACATCGTTATCGAGTGTGTCACACAGAACGATGCAGCAGGTTGGCTGAACGATGATCGTCTGATTTATGAACAAGTTCTCAAATCTACAATCAGTGATCCAACGATTTATCACACCCATATCTCGGTTCCTAACAATGTCGTTTGAACGACTCCAAACCCGTGACGTTTCAGCGATATCACTCATGATATAGTACCGTGTAACGGTACCTTTTGCCATAGATATCTAGCAGCAGCTTCCATATAGTACACAGGAGCACTGGGAAGAATAAGTACTCCTGTATATGGGAGAGCCGAGCAAGATCGCTGCCAGATCGGACACCTATCTATAATGCTTAGGGGCTTTAGTCAATTGTTTGGCTGACATTCAGCTGTATTTTTTAGTCCAGGACACTTACCCTATAATGTTTTAGGATCAAGTCGGTGAGGGTAAATATTACAACATCCACATGACTACATCACCAGAACCACCGTCAATACAGTAATACCTCACCAGAACCACTGTCAATACATCACCAGAACCACTGTCAATACAACAATACATCACCAGAGGTATTACTGGTTTTCTGCAGCATATATCAAAGCAATGTCATTGTAATCTTTCTGACTAAAGAATAAGTACCTTAAGTAAGGCCTATCCTGTGCCCCTGAATAAATAATTGCCCCTCACTGTGCTTCCTGCACAAATGACCCCACACTGTGTCCCTTATGGTATAGGGCCTCCACATTATTCTCCCCTGTAAAATATTCCCACTACACTGTCCCTAGTTAAATATGACCGCCACACCACCCCTTCATAAATTAAAACCACCACAGTGTCCTCCCCATTATGAATTATACCCACCACACCCTCCTCGCTTATGAACTATAATCTCCAATGCAGCCCCTCTTCACTCCCACTTCATGTTGTCCCAACTCTACAATGAGCCCCCTTATGCTATGCATTCTGCATACTGAGCCATACCAGTCTTTTTACTGAGCGCTCCCTGTGCTTCCCCATTTCTATACTGATGCCCCTCATGCCACCCCATCTCCATACTGAGCCCCCCATGCTACTCCATTTCCATACTGAGGCCCCCCTTGCTACCCCATCTCCATACTGAGCCCCTCCCAAGTGACTTATCTATACTGTGCCCCCTTCAGGCTACCCCTTCTCCATACCGTGCCCTTCCAGTCTAAGGCCGGGTTCACACGCTGTGCATTTTTGGAAATACACAGCGCTATTTTGAGCATGCACTTTTTTACTACACTTTGCAAAAAAAGCGCAAGTGCATTCACACATTGCACTTTGGCGGATGCGCTTTTCCAGACCTCATGCTATAATGGGGGCTGTAGAAAAGCACAAAAAGAATTGACATGGTTTTTCTTTTTGCGGATGCACTTTGCAGTGAAAGTGTGTCCGCAAAAATATGGATCATGGAAGCGATTTTTTGAGAAATGCTGTATTTCACTGCATTTGCACATCCGCTAAATAGCGCTGTGTAAATGTAGAAATACACTATGTGTGAATGTAACCTAACCCTTCAACATACCGCACCCCCGCATGTTTCAAACTGATCATCCTGTCCTCTACCCTCTCCATGTTACATGTGCCTTCTCCACCTCCCTCCATGTTACATGTGCCTTCTCCTCTCCCTCTCCTCCCTCCATGTTATATGTGCCTTCTCCTCTACCCCTCCCCCCTCCATGTTATATGTGCCTTCTCCACCTTTCTCCATGTTACATGTTTCTTCTCCTCTCCCCTCCATGTTATATTTGCCTTCTCCTCTCCCCTCTATGTTATATATGCCTTCTCCTCTCCCCCTCCACCTCCATATTATATATGTCTTCTCGTCTCCCCCTTCCCCCCTTCATGTTATATGTGTTTTCTCCTCTCCCCCCTCTGTTATATGTGGCCTCTCCACTCCGCTCCCCCATCATGTTAGATGTGCCTTCTCCTTTACCCCTCTCCATGTTATATGTGCCTTCTACTCTTCCCTCCCCCCTTTTATATGTGTCCTCTCCTCTCCCCTCCCCCCTCCATGTTAGATGTGCCTTTTCCTCTCCCCCCTCCTTGTTATATATGCCTACTCCTCTCCCCTTCCCCGTTATATGTGCCTTCTCGTCTCCCCTCCCCTCTCTGTTATATGTGCCTTCTCCTCTCCCCTCCCCCTCCATATTAGATGTGCTTTCCCCCCTCCCCCTCCTCCCTTCTCCATGCTGGCCCCTAGGCTAGCACTATCTTTGGCTTAATAGTGCGTACCTGGCTCCATGCTCCATGCTCCAGGCTCCCTGGACCCGACATCTTATTCCTTCTGTGCTCTCCTGCAGCAGAGTCCTGTCAGCAGTGATGACTCATCATCACACTGCTGAGCTGAAGCAGGAGATCACAGCGGTAACCCGGGACAGGAAGCTGACTGGAGCTTCACTAACCCCGGAAGTGTCAGGGCACGGAGCGCTCACACATTCACTTGTCACCATGTCTTAAAGGTGCAGTGACTAGTGAATGTGGTGCCCCCCCCCTCCTCCAAAAACTCCCCAGATTTCATTCTGAGTTTGGAAGGACTGAGGGAGGAAGACTTTAAAAGAAAAAGATGTTTGTTTTTTTTACTCCCTCATCCTGGTGCCGCCCCCTGACACATGGTGCCCTAGGCATGTGCCTTCGGGTGCCTAATTGAAAATACGGCCCTGGTTACTGCACTATTCAGCCATCATACTCTGAAGTAGATGTAACCTACTTCATCACAAGATGGATCCATTTGGAAATGGATCTGTAATATGATATTATAATTAGAGATGCGGAAAATTGTTTGAATGAAATTCCATTCAAATCCATATAGTAGAATATGGACATTTTGTAGCTCGCTTCTCAGTAAAATAGTGGCCATCTGCAGTCACCATCTTGCTAAATAGTAGAGAGTGAGCAAAAATGAAAACATATTACCCCCACCAGTTGTCCCTGCTTCTCCTTGTCCACTGTCTGGTGCTCCACACCTCCGTCTCATTAAATCTCCGGCCCGATTGATGCACTTTTAACAGAGCTTTAGATATATCTGATTGTAAAAGATCAAAGACAAAAATAGGGGGGGGGACAAGAGGCACAATAGTGCCCTTATCACTAGACACTAAAACGTAAAGTGGTGAAAAGGCAATTCACTCACCTATTCCAGTTGTGTGACCCACAACTGGTTTGAAGGCTCATAGGTTAGTATCCTGATGGCTGCTGCAGGACTCCCACCGGCTCCACGCACATGGAGATGTACCAAACAATTTCAGGGGAAAACGGTATTTTCCGGTCCGCGCTGCCAGGTTCATTCACATCAAAGAAAACCAATAATCGATGTTTAGATCCAAACCTTCCTTTATTCTCCTCCTACGCGTTTCAGTGCCCACCTGGCACCTTCATCAGGGATCCCTGCGTAGGAGGAGAATAAAGGAAGGTTTGGATCTAAACATCGATTATTGGTTTTCTTTGATGTGAATGAACCTGGCAGCGCGGACCGGAAAACAATGTCTTTCCCTGAAATTGTTCGATTGTAAAAGATGGCATTATCTCCCACAATGGGCAAAAGGGCAAAACTGGCAAAAATATTTTCTTTTTTTTTTTTTGCAATTTTCAAGGCCAAATTCAGGGCTCCCAAAAAATGATAAAAACATTTCACAAAAACAAAAATAATCATAGTAATAATATTTCAGTACTTTGAGTATTTTAGAGTCAGAAAATCTTAACATTTAAAAATGCACAAAACTCTGAACGTTCAAAATATTGATAAGTCACCAAGTCTTTATCAATTGACTTTGGGCAAAAAGTTTCTTATTTTTATAAACAGATGGCAACAAGTTTGGGTCCACTATGTTGGCTCAAGGACTTGGGTTAACGGTAGTTCTTCGATTAAAAAGATAGAAATCACAGTAAAAAATGTCTCAACATGAACATTTGAAGAAGACTTTTATTGTGTTGAAAAAAATATTAAGAAAGAAAGAAAGAAAGAAAGAAAGAAAGAAAAGAAAGAAAGAAAGAAAGAAAGAAAAGTTAAGAATATGAGCCACACAAGGGTCAAAGTTTGACAATGAAGTATGCAATGGTGGTACGATTTAACCCTGCTGTTCTGTTCGGGTCTACTATACATTTAGAATGCTCTGGTCATCATTTTTCACCGGACTTGTTAAAGTCTTGATTTTTAGCTAGTATAAGTGTTTTATTTGAACACCTGTTGCATTATTATACTTTATGTGAACATGGTTGTTCATAAACAAATGAAAACTGAAATCAAAACCTTCAAATTCATTTTTGACCGAACACAACATCAGGGTTAAAGAAAGGAAAAACTTGAATTTTAGGAGGTTTGCCAACTTGGCTTTTTATTTGATCTGGACGGCCTATCCAAAAATCTCCGAAATCCATTGTATTCATAAAAAAGTATTGTAAAACCATAAAAAAATAATTTTTAAATTCTAATATAAGACATCATCTGCGCTCACTTTAAACAGTAAAATTATGATAATTAGAGTCAAGATAATATTTATGTATTATAATATATATTTTATTAGTTTTCTTCAACTTAAAAAAATCAGAGATATCTTAATTTTTTTTTACAGATGAGTCGAGGAAGTGCTTTATTTTATGGGCTGCCCTGGAATTTCTTGACGGTTGGCAAACCAATCTATGGGGAGCTAAGACCAGCCTGACATGCTAATCCCACAGGATACATGCTGTAAATGTTGGAACTCTTTCATGGCCTTGTGGAGTCCAGATCTTAATGAGTCATGAAGAGGATATCATGGGGTTTCAGGGGGGCATTATAGACACAATAAACACTTAGGATACTTATCTTTAAGCTATGTTAAATTGTTCAGATATAAAAATATGCTGTATAAAGCTACTCTCAAGACTAGATGAGAGAGCCTCAAGCCGTTAGAGATAACCAAGGCCACTTCCACCAACAGACGAATTAAAGTGAAAATGTTATTATGTTTGCTACCTGTTCCAGTACTACACCTTAATAAAGATGTTTTAGCCCTGTAATGAGCAGCAGCAATAATAGTCCTTATAATTGTTACCACTTTCAAGCTTACATTATTGATAGCTGTCATTATCCATAATTAATGATGAGCGAGCAATACTATTCTTGGGTGCTTGGCACTAATAACGAGTAATTAGACTTGGACGGGCTCGGGCTTGACTCGTGCTCCTAGTATAATGGAAGTCAAAAGGAACTCAATAATTGTTTTGTAAGATCTTCTGGAAAAATGCTCAAGTTCCCCTTTGACTTCCACAATAGTCAGTAATCGAGTTGCACCCATTGAGGATACAACTGCTCATTACGAGCACCTGTGCATAGATGACTTCCATGATCTTTTTGGAGGAAAAAAGAGCATCCCAATTAATGACAGTGTAGAGCAGGAGTCCTCAACCTGCAGCTCAGGAGCTACATGTGGCTCGCGGGACCATGATATGTGGCTAGTGGCTGTCTTCTAGCTTGGTGCATAAATACAAGGTCTAGTAAGGAGCTATGAAGAGCAGGTCTCCAGATGATGACTTTTGTGAGTAGTCTCATATAGTAGAGTAGATTTGAATGGGGTAAAGAAACCTTGGATCTTGGTATATTGCCTTGGTGTGATTTCTGTAGCAAAGTTTTGGCTACATTATACCAGTAATGGCAGCTCTGGGTGTCAGTACTGTGAGGCCATGAGAGCTGGATGTGGCCCGTTACCTTTTCTCAGAGTTGGTTGAGGCTCGTTATCCTCTCTCAGAGCTGAAAGTTACTCGTGACCCTCTCTCAGAGCTGAATGTAGCTTTCAATCTCTCTTGGAGCTGAATGTAGCTTGCAACCCTGTCTCAGAGCTGGATGTAGGCCCTGGCCCTCTCTCAGAGCTAGATGTTGCTTGAGATCATCTCTTAGAGCTGAATGTGGCTCGCAACCCTCTCTCAGAGCTGGATGGGCCTTGTGACCCTCTCTCAGAGCTAAATATGACTCAACACCCTCTCCCAGTGCTAGATGTGTCTCGCGATCCTCTCTCAGTGCTGGATATGGCTCGTGACCTTCTCGTAGAGCTGAATGTTGCTCTCAAGTTCAAAAAGGTTGAGGACCTCTTGAGTAGCAGAACATTGAACAATATGCTAGAAAATACTTGAAATGTTTATATCGAACATATGTCGAATACTTGTTTTCAAAAGAGCCACTACAGAAACTTTTTGCAACTGAGTTTATATATTTTTCTTTTAATATTTTGGGTCCAAATTTTCTTACAACTGTTTTAAATGACATATTTTGGTTCTAAAAATAAATAAATTATATAACATGATTCAACTCATCAACTTAGGTTACGTCTTCTTTGCCCACTTTGCTTGACACTAGCACAATATTTTCGATTAGCAGGACAATTACTGTCTTCTTCTTCATCGGCTTAGTATGTAAAGCAGTTGCAGTTCCCAAAGTTGTAATTTCTATTACATTTTCTAATAAACTAATTGAATAACATTTTTTTCTTAAAACATTCAGTGTATTAAAAATATGAAAACATCTTGCCAATGCAGTAAGGTAGAAATAACAAAATCCCCGAACTGGGACGTTTTGCAGTAGTATTATGGATTTCAGCCAAAATTCATGGTGAAACCTATTTAAGCCTACTTAGAGAATTTAACAGCTTGTAAAGGATCAACAAATTATACCCCATGAAAAATATGCTAGCCATTATTCCCCATTTCATAAAAACTTCTGCATTTTTAATTACGCGCTTATCTGAAGAAAACTTTTAGCAGCATTTCTAATTAAAGCGTTCATGGCACAAATGGCGCTTGATCATTTTTCCGTTTTCCTTGCTTATCTGTTCATATTTACCTTTGTCTTAAAGTCCAAGTGTTGTTCTTGGCTTTCTCTAAAAGCCCATAGTATGGGTTGGCATTCACGTTGCACCATTGCTCCATATACAATAGATGGGACACTCCAAAGCCCTTCTCTCGGAGGCTTCCACTGCAATGAACAAATTGTCACCTGTCTTATTAATATGTGATAACTTAAACTTATGCCACATACCTATATTATTCGGGTGGGGGTCTGGCTGCTAAGACTCGCATGATAAAGAGTATGGAGTGTCCAAATTACTCTTTCTAAATTAAATGACCATTGATCCATTATCCAAACTCCTATAGATGGTTCATGAATAGTTAATAAAACAATGATGAAAGACATATCAACTCACCATCGAAAACTTGATGAAGTCCATCTTATGGTAGTTATAGGTAGCCAGATTTATGAACAGATGCACAGATCCACATGGCTAGTGTCCACGGAGTATAAGCAAGGAAAAGAGGTGATGTCCAGCACCAAAATAAAACTTTTGTCTATATTCCAAATAATTAAAATAGAGTGAAGTTAATATCATGCGTCAAGGACTCTGTCTGAAATGCGTCAGTGTTTCTGCACTATTTTAACTTAACTTAACTTATTTGGACTAAAGACAAGAGCTTTATTTTGATGCTGGACCTCACCTCTTTTCCTTGCTTAATGGAACCGTGGTTGGACACTTCATTCACATAGGGAGTTTTGAGATCCTTGTATCTGTCATCAGTGGGGATCCAAGCAGTAATACCCCAATTAATTATAACATTATTATATACTCTGTGAATAAGTGACATATTTTGATCATGTGGCTGCTCCCTTTAAAAGGTTTTCACAAATAGAATGTATGCTTGGAGCGAGCTCAAAAGCTGAACCTGCAACATGCATTAGGTGCGGCTGTAGTATACAGCCAATGCCTGTCTTTTTCAGCAGTGACTGGGGCTAGTACTGATCACTACTGTTTAATCTGTCAAAGTATTTTAATTCTTCATCAATTGAAGTACCCTATCAAATGGATAGAGTCCTCAACTGGTTACTGTAGCTCTATTGACCAGTAATTGAGCATTTTCAGGGTGGCACAGGGGACACAGGGACAGCTGATGGGTACCCCCACTGATCAGATATTGACCTGTCCAAAAAGCAGAATATCAAGGAAAAGTTCTAGACAACTCCAAGAAGAAATTAGGTTCATACTCAATTTGATAGAAATTTTAAGGTTACATTTAGATCAAAAAATCATGGGAATAACACATGTTAATAACAGTATTATTATTTGGGTATATGGTAATTGTTTTTTTACTAATTTATTTTAGTCCTGATACAATTGATCATTTCGTGCAGTACTTCTAGGATGCTATTGTGTGTTGCTGTTACTGATTCCTGTGTATGCTGAGTTGTCAGTATGTTGATATTCCAAGCAATTCTCCATGCTAGTTTTGGTAAGGGGTGGATTATTCATGTATCTCTATTTCCTGTGATTGCTCTGTAACTTAATTGAGCAGCCTTCCCCAAATCCTGCCAGTCGTTCATTTTGACTGAAGTGCTGTGTGGCCTTTGTCTACTTTCATTTCTGTTATCTGACCCGGACTGTGTCTTTGTTACTCTTTTGTCCTTTCCCTATACTTGTTATTATTCTCCTCTGTTTAATCCCTGCATCCTCATCATGATCTCCTGGAAAACCTTACCCTGGTCCATTATATGACCACATCTCTGTCTGCTCCCACCATAAAGCAAACTCTCCTAGAATGGACCCCAGATTACCTGACCACCCTGTTGCCTTTATTCCTGTAAGTAGTGATTTGTCACAAACTACTGTACTTTTTGTAGTGACTAGTATAACATTCTGTGTCCATATAGAAAACTTTTGGCAAAATTCATTTTTTTCTCTTTATTAAAAACAAAAAATATCCTGTTAATTAAAAATGGAACCTACTTTACTGATTAAATCTGGATAAATATAAATGGGATAATCGATATGACAATGATGGCATAATGTTGAGCTTATGTACAGTACATGTTGGGACACAAGACGTCGATAAGGTGGTATGGAATGAGCGAAAGCCAAATAATCTGCATGTAAACAATTATTTTTCGACAAATATTGAGACATGCGATCTTGTAGGCTATTATTCTATCCGCCTCTGAACATTGAGCTTGAGTTTGATGTCTGCCATTCTCCATACCCTATTAAAAAGTAAAATGAATAAATATGAGCTGTTAAAGTGATGAGTTTACTGCTGCTAAAGGTATTCAAATATCAAAATTATTCATAGTCTGCCCTCCGGGTAATATAACTGACGAACAAACATCTTCTTGATAATCAAGCTGCAGTTGAGTACATTGAAAGGAAAGGTCAACAGCATCTTGAAATGTTCTAGAGTTTTAGCTGTTGATAACAAAACAAAATAATACCTGATGGACAGCTGGCAAATCTAGTCATTTCGGAGTCACATTTCTCATTGAACCGCATTTAAATGTATAGTTTAGTCAATAACGGGAGTGTTTGCCAACGGGATAGTACATAATAGATGGAGTTTCCTCTATATTGTCTACGCTTGAAGCAATGTTATTTGTTGGTTGTCTATTATTTATATAGCAATGGGATACTGCACTATATTCAGTTGGCTGTAAGCTACCACATGTGCCAAGAAAAGTCATAGTGATGACCCCAGCTTGCGTAGATATCTACCCATGAGGGCATAAGCATAATTTTTTTCTCTTTAGGATCTGGTGTTAATATGATGTCAATTTGTATTGACCAACAACGCACATTTTCAATTTTTTACCCCTTGCCCTTTATGATTTCACATCAACATCAACCAAGTCATGAACTAATCAAGGGCCCTCCATCTACATAAACAGTGGCAAGGAGGAGTTTGCCCACTAAAGACTTGTCTATGAATTCATTGAGAGGGGCACAATTTTTGGATTTAGAAAATTAATGGCCATCGATCTGACAACTATCTGTCACGGTGTAGTGAGAATGCTGATGAGGGAATGGCAGTTATGGGCAGGGTGACCAGGGAAGACTAGTCTGACCCTAGTCTAGGATCCCTGAATGGCCCTGATCCCAAGGAAATCTCTGAAGGTGAGAAAGTTTGGGCCTCCAGCCTTTCCCTAAAACTTCTCCACCAGCCCTGTACTATTCCCCTCTCACCTCCCTCCACAGAACTGGGATAAAGCAACTCCAAAGGAGAGGACTTCAGCAACACAAACACACAGGTCAGCACAGCACAGCTTCCATGCATAGAGTGAACTCTGTCAGCAGCACCACCTGGAGGAAGGAGAGGCTACTTAAAGGCTACGAGGAGGGGAATTCAGGTGAGTCACACATTAACCCTCAACCAGCAGTTGAACCTCATAGTGAATTCAGTTCTGGAGCACAACACAAGAGGCCATGACCTTCACAACTATCAACCATGCAGCTCTTAAAGACAAACATACACAGCAGCATCCAGTAATGTCAGCGCCATCTAAGCGCGTGACACTATCATGGCAAGAATTAGGGGCTAAAGATGAGTGAACAAGTGGAAGTTCAGGTTCTGAGTGTTCAGCAGGACTTTTTACAAAGTTTCATTCTGGACTCAAGCTTGACTCGAACCTCATTGAAAGTCATTGATTGGGCAGTTCTGCTGTCTGCCCACGTACAGCCAGCCATAAACAAAGCACTTCCGGGGAAGGGGGAGATTTTGTAATGTTCCTTTCATGGTACATGCTACATCTGATTTTACCTTCAAGTGCAGCCGAGCAAACACTACCAGTGGCTCACACTGGGCCAAGTACCCAAACTCCCAACCGGAACACTGAATGTTTTTGTAAAGTCTGTGTTTAGTATAAACACTGAAATGTAACGTTCAATTCATTCATCCCTATTAGGGACTAAAAGAAAGGTGTGCTCTCTGAAGCGACCACCTTAGGCAGTGGAAGAAACATTCAGTAGCCGTAGATATTATGGATAAGGAAAATTCAAATTAATCTGTTCAGGTGGATTTTCCCGAGATTTTGATTCACAGAGAAGTTAATTTTTTCAAATATGATGTCCGTTACTATGCATCTCATTAGACCACAGAGCATTAATAACCGTGAGATGTAAACAAATCCATATACTCATCTCCTCATTCACTTCTCTGACTTCTACGTTCCTTACCGTCACCCATCCGCTTTTTGTTTCATCACCGTTGCTCGTGCTGAAATCATCGGGTTTCTCACACTGAGATGGGACTTCCAGACTTCATGAAGCCCACGAGGGTTTTAGACAAGAGTAGGGATGAGCGAGTATACTTGCTACTATTCGGTATTCGCCGAATAGTAGCGGTATTCAGGCTACTCGCTAATCTCCGAGTACTTATGTGTACTCGGGAGTAGCGAGTAGTCCTAATACTTTCACAGGGTATCCATAGATAAGTAGCCTAAAAGTGAGTAAAAGTTGTTAAAAAACAATAAACTTACATACTCACCTGTCCGACGCCTGCATCGGGACCGGAAAATCTCACCTCCACTCGCTGGACAAGAACCTTTCACCAATCAGATGGCCGGTAGCGATCTGGCCAATCAGATGGCACCACGTCACACCACGTGATCGCTAGCGATCACCTGATTGGCCAATTTGCAAGGTCCTAGATGTACTATCAGGACCTTGCAAACTGGCCAATCAGGTGGCCGCTAGCGATGACTTAGTTGTGACGTGGTGCCATCTGATTGGCCAGATCTCAACTGGCCATCTGATTGGCTGGTAGTGAAAGGTCCTTGTCCAGCGAGCGGAGGTGAGGTTTTCCGATCCTGGTGCAGGCGTCGGACAGGTGAGTATGTAAGTTTATTGTTTTTTAACAAACTTTTACTCACTTTTAGGTTACTTTCGCAGTGTATCCATAGATACACTGCGAAAGTATTCGTACTCGCTATACTCACAACGAGTAGCGAGTACCGCTACCTACTCGTTGCGAGTATAGCGAGCACGAATAATAAGGTACTCGCTCATCCCTAGACAAGAGTGCAGAAGGTCATAACTTTGTGATGTCAAGTTGTGCCCTGTGACCTTCCCTCTACAACAATGGTGAATAGAAGATACAGCATAGAGCAAATGGGTGATGGGAAAGAGCAGAGGGGCCAAAGAGGTGAGCAATGAGGTGAGTACCGTGTATGGAGTTTTTTCATTTTTAACCTTTTAATGGCTGATATTCTGCTGAATCCAAGCAGAAGAAAATGTAAAAAAATCACATTTTGCCAAATGCATTTTTTTTGTAAAATTCTTGTTGAATTTAGTCTATATTTGCTCATCTCTAAGTAGCAGATTTATCAACTTATGTTTGTTTTTTGGACAACTTAGCAAATAATTATGATCAGCCAGCATAGCATTTTTTCAGACACATTGAAAAAGCATAATTAACCAATAAAGGGAATTTGCCAGCAGATCTCAAAATATTAGGTTGGTAACTCTATAGGGACTGACTGAAGTGATGAGAATTAGTAATTATTAACTTAAGTAAATACTTGCACTGAATCTGTGGAACAAGGCTCATTTTGGGGCTTTGGATACACAAAAAAGGATTTGATAGTCAAATGCAGACCCTGGGCTCCAATTGGGCATGAATATACTAAGCATTATGCTCTAAACCTTCTGATTGTGTAAACTTGTAGGCTATGTTATCATTTTATGATCAGTGCATGTACAACCTCACCAATATTGTGGGTAATGGGCTCACTGTACATATTTAGTATTAAGCCCCCCAAAGTTTTAGGGAACTGTGGTCTTCTTCTTGATCCAAGTTTTTAGTACCTCGCTTGTACAAATTAAGCAAGGGTGACCATTTTACTTACTTGTCGAGAGACAGTTAAGCTGTGAAAAATAATTATTTCTTGCTGCCTACCTATCCTGCCACTGCAACCTCCTATCTGGTTCTTTGCACAGCTCTCTTGGTTCCTTCCTAAGGGCTCCTTCACGTCTGCGCAATTTGGTCCAATGTCAGATCTCAATGCATGGACTGACAAAATGTCTCCAGACTTGAGGCCGACAGATACATAGAAATGTAGAAAGCTGTCACACTTGGGTCAGGAGAGCCATGGACTGTGCATTGTCATTGTAATCAAGTATCAGAACTAATTGCACAGACGAGTGAAAGAGCCCTTACTTTTCCACCCCACATGATGTCCATGATGTTTGTTTGGTTTTCAGATTCACCCAATGCATGGGCTTCCGCCACCTTATAGGCCTCTAACTAGTCAATGTCTTATTGTCAGAGTCCTCCATGTTGCTGGATGATGGAGGAAGAGGGCATCATGTGAAGAAGTACAGAAGAGACAAGCTGGAGCTACACGGAATACCAGATGTTTAGGAAAGATGAGTGGCAAAGTGTTATTTTTTTTTATTTTTTATTCCTCTACATTTATTATGTAAACCAAAGGATAATTATGCAAGCGGTCTGCGCTGCTGTATGATGAAAAGGACCACTGTGATGAATCATGCAATGGTGGCTTTATTCATTCCATGCCTTTCAGAGCATTATCCTTGCTCCTTCATCAGGAAAGGAGCCTGGATAATGCTGTAAAACTCGTAGAATGAATAAAGCCACCATTGCATGATTCTTCACAGTGGTCCTTTTCATCATACAGCAGCGCAGACAGCTTGCATAATTATCCTTTGGGTTCATTTCATCCCCATGGTGCACTTGAATTGTGGATCCTGCAGCAGCCTTTACATGTGCTTTATACTGGTTGCTTGTCACACAACCATTCCAGGTGAGCAGTGACATTAGTCACATCACAAGAGTGTAGTATAAAAGATAAGACTCTCTATATGCTTCTGTCTCTCTTTTGCAGTTGTCCTATATTGATTATGTGACATGCTTCGGTATTAGACCTTGTGCTGTGTAGTCAGTTTTTTTTTATCAGCCACAGCATAGTCAATCCCTCTCCAAGTGCTGAATATCTTTTACCTTTTAGTTTATGATCAGCAGGTGTTTTCATTTATTCATTTGCTCTATCTTATCACCTTTCAGATGTCGCTATTTATACCCTTCTTATGTTGACTTTTTCTGCTGGCTATATTTCTATGTGGATTTTACTTAGAAGATCAAACCCTTCTTTGAAGGATTCGTGCCTGCCAGACAGACACTATCTTGTCTTTTGCTTTTTGTTGTCCCCCCTTCTTGCCTACTCCTTTTTCCTATTGTTAATTAGGTTGTAGGAGGCTATCCTAACTTTGCAGTTGCTACTTAACTTATTTCCACTTGTGCACAAGTTTAATTTTTACACATCTTGGGTCCTTGGCTATCTTTGCACACTTCCCTATCTTGGGTTATTGTGTGCAACTATTTTCCCTCTGGGTTCTAAGAAGGTGCGAGGAACATCTTGACGGACTTTCAGGCAGCCAGGTCTGAGTTGGGGTTTCCTAGTGTTGTGGCTAGGGATATTCTAGCCTGTGCATGAGCCACTAGGGACTGTGCAGCTAGGGATATTAGTCTCTACATGAACCAGTTGAGGAAGTTGCAGTTGCTAGGGGATAGGCTTCATTCTCCTGTATTGGAATACTCATGTGCATAATATTTTGCTTTGGGGGTCTATAGAGACCCCAGAACTTGATTAAAAAAACCATAAATTTGCATTATATAAAGGAAAATTCCTGGCAAAATACATAGTACATAGTAACATAGTTTTTAAGGTTGAAGGAAGACTTTAAGTCCATCTAGTTCAACCCATAGCCTAAGAGGAAGGCAAAAAAAACCCATGTGGCAACACTAAGCTCCACATTGGGGAAAAAAAAATTCCTTCCTGACTCCAGATATGGCAATCAGACTAGTTCCTGGATCAACGCCCTATCAAAGAATCTAGTATATATAACTGGTAATATTATAATTTTCAAAAAGCACCCAGGCCCTTCTTAAATGTTAGTAGTGAGTCACTCATTACAAGATAAGATAAGATAAGATAAGATAAGATAAGATAAGATAAACTTTATTGATCCCGGAGGAAATTACAGTATTACAGCAGCAGAACAAAGATCAAGAACATTTCACACTTTACAAAATAAGTCTATATGGACAGCAGATGCGGGTAGACTGGTACATGTACCTCACCTATTCCCCCCATACACATAGAACTTCACATAGTCTTGGGATGCTTTACACTTATACATTTGTTAAACATCCCCACAGCTGTCGGAACAAACGATTTTCTGTATCTTTCCTTTTTACACATTAGTTGGATTAGACGCTTGCTGAATGTGCTCTTTTGCTTCGCAAACAGTTCAGAGAGCGGCTGTGTATTGTTGCTCATTATAGCCTTGCATTTCTTATTACCGTATATACTCGTGTATAAGCCGACCCGTGTATAAGCCGACCCCCTACTTTTGCCCCAAAAATCTGGAAAAAACCTATTGACTCGTGTATAAGCCGAGGGTGGACCTCAGCACAGGTATATAGCCCCAGCAGTGTGGTATACAGGCCCCCCCAGTGGTAGTACATAGGAGCCCCAGCAGCCCCAGTGGTAGTATATAGGAGCCCAGCAGCCCCAGTGGTAGTATATAGGAGCCCCAGCAGCCCCAGTGGTAGTATATAGGAGCCCCAGCAGTATACAGGCAGCCCCAGCAGTATACAGGAAGCCCAGCAGTATACAGGCAGCCCCAGCAGTATACAGGAAGCCCCAGCAGTATACAGGCAGCCCCAGCAGTATACAGGCAGCCCCAGCAGTATACAGGCAGCCCCAGCAGTATACAGGCAGCCCCAGCAGTATACAGGTAGCCCCAGCAGTATACAGGCAGCCCCAGCAGTATACAGGCAGCCCCAGCAGTATACAGGAAGCCCCAGCAGTATACAGGCAGCCCCAGCAGTATACAGGCAGCCCCAGTGGTAGTATATAGGAGCCCCAGCAGTATACAGGCAGCCCCAGCAGTATACAGGAAGCCCCAGCAGTATACAGGCAGCCCCAGCAGTATACAGGCAGCCCCAGCAGTATACAGGCAGCCCCAGCAGTGTATACAGCCCCAGTGGTAGTACATAGGAGCCCCAGCAGCCCCAGTGGTAGTATATAGGAGCCCCAGCAGCCCCAGTGGTAGTATATAGGAGCCCCAGCAGCCCCAGTGGTAGTATATAGGAGCCCCAGCAGTATACAGGCAGCCCCAGCAGTATACAGGAAGCCCCAGCAGTATACAGGCAGCCCCAGCAGTATACAGGAAGCCCCAGCAGTATACAGGCAGCCCAGCAGTATACAGGAAGCCCCAGCAGTATACAGGAAGCCCCAGCAGTATACAGGCAGCCCCAGCAGTATACAGGCAGCCCCAGCAGTATACAGGCAGCCCCAGCAGTATACAGGTAGCCCCAGCAGTATACAGGCAGCCCCAGCAGTATACAGGCAGCCCCAGCAGTATACAGGAAGCCCCAGCAGTATACAGGCAGCCCCAGCAGTATACAGGCAGCCCAGCAGTATACAGGCAGCCCCAGCAGTATACAGGCAGCCCCAGCAGTATACAGGAAGCCCCAGCAGTATACAGGCAGCCCCAGCAGTATACAGGAAGCCCCAGCAGTATACAGGAAGCCCCAGCAGTATACAGGCAGCCCCAGCAGTATACAGGCAGCCCCAGCAGTATACAGGCAGCCCCAGCAGTATACAGGTAGCCCCAGCAGTATACAGGCAGCCCCAGCAGTATACAGGCAGCCCCAGCAGTAGACAGGAAGCCCCAGCAGTATACAGGCAGCCCCAGCAGTATACAGGAAGCCCCAGCAGTATACAGGCAGCCCCAGCAGTATACAGGAAGCCCAGCAGTGTATACAGCCCCAGTGGTAGTATATTGCAGCCCCCGCGGTAGTATACAGCAGCCCCCGTAATCCAGGGCCCCCCCAGCCTCTCTCCGGTCACCTGGAAAGGAAACTATACTTATCAGTGTCCGCTGTCCGCGCCCGCTCGCCTCTGCCGTCTGCGATCCTCCATCTTCATGCGGCGTCTTCCTGTTTCCTGTGCGCGTCGCAAGGAATGACGTCATTGCTGCGACGAGCACAGAAACAGGAAGACGCCGCATGAAGATGGAGGATCGCGATGTCGGCAGATGCGAGCGGGCGTGGACAGCGGACACTGATAAGTATAGTTTCCTTTCCAGGTGACCGGAGAGAGGCTGGGGGGGCCCTGGATTACGGGGGCTGCTGTATACCGTATATATACACCGGTATGTACCGATGTATACATCGGTATACAGCACTGACTCGCGTATAAGCCGAGGGGGGTACTTTTCAGCCCAATTTTTGGGCTGAAAAACTCGGCTTATACGCGAGTATATACGGTAATTCTATCCTCTAATACCTCCTCGAAAGTCCTTAGTTGTAGACCCACCGCCGCACTAGCCTTCTTGATAAGTTTATTCAGCTTATTAGCGTCAGCTGTGCGCACACTACTACCCAGCATATTATTGCAGCAAAGATTGCACTCGCCACAATAGATTGGTAGAACATTTCAAGCATTTTGCTACACACATTAAACGACCTTAATTTCCTTAGGAAGTAAAGTCTACTCATCCCTTTCTTGCAAAGCTTCTCCATATGGCACCTCCAATCAAGCTTGCTGTCCAGGTGAACCCCCAAATATTTGAAATTCTCCACCATCTCCACATCCTGACCATCAATAGTGATAGGTAAGCAATCCTTCCTGCACCTTCCATAACTCAACACCAACTCCCTGGTTTTCTTTACGTTGAGTTCTAAATGGTTAGCCTGGCACCAGTCAACAAAGTCCGAGACCACCCTTCTGTATTCCTCTCCCCCCGGCTTCTCTCAATACTTCCGACTATCACTGAGTCATCATGTGCAGAGAGTTCCATAGTCTCACTGCTCTTACAGTAAAGAATCCGCGCCTGTGATTATGATTAAACCTTCTTTCTTCCACACGTAGAGGATGCCCCTTGTCCAGTCTCAGGCCTAAGAGTAAAGAGATCATTAGAAAGTTCTCTGTACTGTTCCCTCATATATTTATACATTATTATAAGATCACCCTAAGCCTTCATTCTTCCAAATAACCCCAAGTTTAATAACCTGTCTTGGTATTGCAGACCCCTTAGTCCTCTAATGACTTTTGTCGCTCTTCTCTGGACCCGCTCTAGTTCAGCTATGTCTTTCTTATACACCGGAGACCAGAATTGTACACAGTATTCTAAGTGTGGTCGCACTAGTGACTTGTATAGAGGTAAAATTATGTTCTCCTCATGAGCATCTATGCCTCTTTTAATGCATCCCATTATTTTATTTGCCTTTGCAGCAGCTGCCTGACACTGGCCACTAAATGTGAGTTTGTCATCTACCCATACACCCAGGTCTTTTTCAGTGACAGTTTTGCCCAGTGTTTCACAATTAAGCACATAATTATACCTTTTGTTTCCTCTGCCCAAGTGCATGACTTTACATTTATCTCCATTAAAGCGCATTTGCCATTTAGCAGCCCAAGCTTCTAGTTTACATAAATCCTCCTGTAATATAAAATTGTCCTCCTCTGTATTGATTACCCTGCAGAGTTTAGTGTCATCTGCAAATATTGAGATTCTACTCCGTATGTCCCCTACAAGGTCATTAATAAATATATTACGGTAAATAGAAGCGGGCCCAACACTGACCCCTGTAAGATTAAAAGGAACCTGTGATGTCCTTTTTGTTATTAAACCACCCCCAATGTTATTTAGATCATGTAGTATTCATTAGTAACCTGTTTTGTTTTTAATAAATCATTATAATCAGCCCAAAAAATCACTTTAGATACTTAGATGTTTTCATTATCTAGCTGCCCAAGCAGTCATTCATAGAAAAAGAGAAAACAGAGCAAGCGCTCCCTGGGAAAAACCTGATGGATATTTTGCAGGAACACTAGGGTGGGGGTATATAGATGGACTCTTAGCCGCCCGGATGACTGAATGACGGTTTGGGGAGTTAGCTAATGAAAATATCTAAGTATCTAAAGTGCTTTTTTGGGATAAATACATTGACTCAAAAAAACAAACAGGTTCCTAATGCACAATACATGATCTACAAAACATTGGTGGTGGAGTAATAACAAATATAGGACATGACAGGTTCAATTTAATATTTTGAATTTCATCAGATTCAATCATCATGGCATTACCTAGTAAAAAACTTAGGCTGGCTTCACACCACGGTTTTCAGCTGTCAGGCAGTGTCCGGAGTTTTGCTGGATGCACCGGACACAGCCTAACAGCTCCGGACAAATATGCCCTCCGATTCTGTCTTCTGCTGTATTCATTTGTGAGCCGCAGCTGCCACTTTCCAGTGCTGAAACTTCAGCCCTGGAGCTCTGCAGGTGCTAAAATTTTGGCCGGGGGAGCTATCCAGGTGCTGAAATTGAGCGGTGGCTGCTTTTAGCAGCCGCCGCTGTATCACCACCCAGCGTCCACAAGCTGGTCCGATTTTATGTCGGATCCGGCGCCCATAGGCTCCCATGTTATAGGGTGCTGGATCCGGGAGGATCCAATTTTGTCAGATTTTTGCCTGGACAACAAAAATGCTGCAAGCTGCGATTTTGTGTCCGGGGCAAAAAAACGAAATGTGCCGGATCCTGCTGGACAGCAAAAAAACCGGATGGCAAATCACTGCCTTCCGACCCTATAGGGAAACAATGGGGCCATAATCGCATCCGGGGCTGTCTGGTTCACAAAATCATGGTGTGAAGCCGACCTTAAATAGTTTTTCTTTCTATTTTTTATTTCATTTATTTGCCATGTACACCATATTTACTCCTTCTCTTCTAGACGTGTCAGAGAAGCCCACCTAAGCGTATCTCCGATCCTTACCGATAGCGGAACAATAATTAAACATTTAAAAAAAAATAAAAAATCAATCATTTCTGTCTTCTTTCCTTTCTCAAACAACACAACAAGACAATAATAAGATTCATTTTCTCAACATGCCGAGGCAGAACTAATTTATGCTAACAACATTTATTATTCATTTAAGCTCCCCGAACAATGGGAAGTGTTGTGAAGATTTGTTAAACTTGTTTATTAGCTAATATTTTACATCTAAATTGCGAAATGTTTTTTCTCCAGCCTCTCACCCGCGCCATTTGTGTGTAGCATAAAAGAAAAAAAAAAATCAGATTTTTACGGGTCCTATTTATACGTAACTGTAAAATTGAAGCCTTCTTTTTTGCAGAAACTCTGCCCGACAGTTTAACAATTTCTGTGATTTTCCTATTGTCGTTCTTTTCATTTTTTTTCTCCTTCTGGCAGAAGTTTTCACATCAGATAATAAATATGATGACAACAATCACGCTTCAAAAGATGATTGCATGAATATCCAATTCAGGTGGGCGAGATGGAAAAAAAAAGCTCATTCCGTCAGGGACCCGTCTTCTGGAGGAAGCACTGAACGCTTGTCATAAATGACATCAATTAAGGTAATTAAGAGCTTTGTTGAATAAAAATAAATCATCACTTTAGACATAAATATTGTCAATAAACAGAATATAAAATCGTTAACAAATAAGAAAAAAAAAGTTTGTTTTGTTTCTTCAATATTTTATATTGTTTCCTTATTTTAGTATTTGCCAAAATTATGGATACTTTATGTACTTTATGTCTTTTATGTCTGCTCTTTCATTTGAACCTTACTTTTATTTTACGGGCTAGAAAAATGTTCTTGTGTTCAGTGAGATCCTGCCTTTTTAAAAGGGGGTGTACTCATTTATGCTGAGTTCTGTATATTAGGAGAATTTTGCAAAGGTTATTCCTTACTTCATTATAGCATATATTGCCCATTGGACACTATTATATAAACTGTGCAATGTACAATTTATATATACTATATACCAGCTGTAGAGCCCAGCGTTGCCCAGGCGTAATGCCCATATATGGTTGTAATGCTCATATACGGTAATATCGCTCATGTAAGGCGATATTGCCCCTATATGGTAATGTATGTGTGTGTATGTATCATAGCCCTGACCCTTCCAGTAGCCCTGCCAATTCATAGCTCCACCCCATACACATAGCCACAGTAGCCCAGATTTATAGCACCGCCCACATATAGATGCACTCCTTCATAGCTCCACCCTTCCACATAGTCCCGAGGGCTGGACTCTGTGGAGGAGTTGAGGATAGGTGGAGAACTAGGCTGTGAAGTGGGCATGGCTATGTGGAGTGGGCATGACTATGTCATACCTGCGTGTAGTGGGTATGGCTATGTGGAGTCGGCAAGACTAATGCCACATACACACACATACATACATACATGCACTCTGCATTATATATTATATATCTACATAAATATATATAAATATATATTCTGTACATATACTAGTGCATCTCAATGAATTAGAATGTCATCAAAAAGTTAATTTATTTCAGCAATTCAATACATAAAGTGAAATGTATATATTATACTAGAAAAAGGCCCGATGCTATTGCATCGGGAGTGCGGTGAAATTAATTGTGTGTATCCTTAGTCGTGCTAACAGGAGCAGTAAACATGTGTGACCCTATTTGCGCTTTTGAAAAAACCTGTTGTATGTGATGTGTTTGAATTTGGGTATTCTATATGTAGCTTGATTTGAGTAATTTCAAACATGTGCATTGTCTTTTGTTAGTTGTGTGCTGTATTTAGGTAAGTAGTGTGGTGTTTGTTGGCCTATGTGTATTATGAGCAGAGTATACAGGAGGTTCAGTGGTGGCACAGTATACAGGAGTCTCTGTGGGTAGCAGAGTATACAGGAGGCTCTGTGGTGGCACAGTATACAGGAGTCTCTGTGGGTAGCAGAGTATACAGGAGGCTCAGTGGTGGCACAGTATACTGGAGTCTCTGTGGGTAGCAGAGTATATAGGAGGCTCAGTGGTGGCACAGTATACAGGAGTCTCTGTGGGTAGCAGAGTATGCAGGAGGCTCTGTGGTGGCACAGTATACAGGAGTCTCTGTGGGTAGCAGAGTATACAGGATGCTCAGTGGTGGCACAGTATACAAGAGTCTCTGTGGGTAGCAGAGTATACAGGAGGGTCAGTGGTAGCACAGTATACAGGAGTCTCTGTGGGTAGAGAGTATACAGGAGGGTCAGGGGTGGCACAGTATACAGGAGTCTCTGTGGGTAGCAGGGTATACAGGAGGGTCAGTGGTGGCACAGTATACAGGTGGCTCTGTGGGTAGCAGAGTATACAGGCGGCTCTGTGGGTAGCAGAGTATAGAGGTGGCTCTGTGGGTAGCAGAGTATACAGGCGGCTCTGTGGGTAGCAGAGTATACAGGCGGTTCTGTGGGTAGCAGAGTATACAGGCGGCTCTGTGGGTAGCAGAGTATACATGCGGCTCTGTGGGTAGCAGAGTATAGAGGCGGCTCTGTGGATAGCAGAGTATGATGTGGCGGGAGGCTGGAGGGGTGAAGAGAGGTGGCGCTGGAGGGGTGAGGAGAGGTGAGGCGGGAGGGTGAGGAGAGGTGAGGCTAGAGGGTAAGGAGAGGTGCGGTGGAGGGGTTAGGAGAGGTCGGATGGAGGTGTGAGGAGAGATGCGGCTGGAGGGGTGAGGAGAGGTTGCGGCTGGAGGGGTGAGGAGAGGTTCGGATGGAGGGGTGAGGAGAGGATCGGCTGGAGGGGTGAGGAGAAGTTCGGCTGGAGGGGTGAGGAGAGTGCGGATGGAGGGGTGAGGAGAGGTTGCGGATGGAGGGGTGAGGAGAGGTCCTGCTGGAGGGGTGAGGAGAGGTCGGCTGGAGGGGTGAGGAGAGGTCCGGCTGGAGGGGTGAGGAGAGGTGCGACTGGAGGGGTGAGGGGAGGTCCAGCTGGAAGGGTGAGGAGAGAGGAGGCTGGAGGGCGACATCACCGCTCGGCACACCTGTCCTCCTCCAGGCTGCACACCTCTCTCCCTCCCTCCAGGCTGCACACCAGCTGGCTCCATATCCCCGGGGCCACTTGGCCTCCTGCTCACCATCCGGCACAGGGCTGACCCCGGAGGCTCTGGCCAGTCCAGGAGCGGAGGCCGGTCCGTGCAGCCGCGATTCCGCTGAGAGCTGTCAGCAGCACTGGGCGCTGGAAGTGAGGGGGAAGAGCCTGCACCTGTGAAACCAGCTGGAGTAAGCGCGAGGCACCCGGGAGACGACCGGCATTAGGCGGTCATCTCCCGAAGTGGTGCGTGGCAGGCGGGAGACGACGGCTAACGCCGGTCGTCTCCCGCCCGTGATGTGTGTATTTTGGGCAGTGTAGGGGTGGCCGTAAGCGTGGTGGGGCTGCCTGAGTCTCGCTCCGCTTAGGGCCTCCATGTTGGTCCACCCTGGACGGGTGTTGTGCTGTGGTGACGTCACTTTGGCCATGACAAGTGACGGAAGTCCTGGCCAAAGAGACGGAAGTCCTGGCCAAAGAGACGGAAGTCCTGGCCAAAGTGACGGAAGTGAGCTATCGGGTTTTAATAATAATAATAATAATAATAATATTTATTCATTTATATAGCGCTATTAATTCCATAGCACTTTCTACAATACTACAGCCCGTACCTGCCATCATACTACAGCCCGTACCCTTCATCATACTACAGCCAGCATTCATCATCATACTATATAATAATAATAATATTTATTAATTTATATAGCGCTATTAATTCCATAGCACTTTCTACAATACTACAGCCCTACCTGCCATACTACAGCCGGTACCCATCATAATACTACAGCTCTAACCCATCATCATACTACAGCCTGTACCCATCATCATATTACAGCCTGTACCCATCATCATATATACCCTACCCATCATCATATTATCCCTGCCCATCATTATATGTCAGCCTGCCCTCATAACTACAGCCTGTACCCGTCATCACATTACAGGCCTCGTTATACTACGGTCATCACATACAGTTATACCCACTTCATACTAATAGCCGTACAACATCATCTATCCACATATGCCATTCACACCCGTCATCATAGTACAGTTGTACCCGTCATCATAGCTACATTCGTAGCACCACCATTATGCCATGACAGCCTCTTCTGTTAGTATGAGGTCTCCCTTTGCTGTGACGACCTCTTCTTGCAGTGTGCAGGCTTCTCCTGCTGTGCAGCCTCTTCTGTTACTAGTAGGTGTGAGATTTCTCTGCTGTGACGGCCTCTTCTGTTAGTAGGTGCGGAAATCTCCCCTGCTGTGACAGCCTCTTCTGTCAGTGGGATGCAGGATCTCCCTACTGTGACGGCCTCTTCTGTTAGTAGGTGTAGGGTTTCCTCTGCTGTGACGGCCTCTTCTGTCAGTAGGTGCAGTGATTGCCCCATGCTGTGACAGGCCTCTTCTGTCTAGGTAGGGCCGTAGGGTTATCTCTGCTGTGACGGCCTCTTCTGTTAGTAGATGTAGGATCTCCCTCTGTGATGGTCTCTTCTGTTAGTTGGGGTAGGGTATCATCAGATTTTAGCAGCCCCGGGCGCCGGAAGTGAGGGGGAGGAGCCTGCACCTGCGAAACCGGCCGGAGCGAGCGCGAGGCACTCAGGAGACGACCGGCATTGGGCGGTCATCTCCCGAAGTGGTGTGTGGCGGGCGGGAGACGACCGGCTAACGCCGGTCGTCTCCAGCCCGTGATGTGTGTGTGTTTTGGGCAGTGTAGGGGTGGCCGTAAGCGTGGCGGGGCTGCCTGAGTCCGCGCCATCCATTGCAGAGAATCTCTAGTAAAACTATTATTTTTATATTAATAAAAGCATAATAAAATTCTAAAAATGCCTCAGCTATGTTTCTTTGTGGGACCAGGATGAATGATAATTCTGCCTATACATGGGTAATTGGTCTGGGGATGAGGACTGACTATCTAAGTCCCTAGTGCTGATTCCTATGGGGGAACGCAGGCTCCCCTTAGGGGGAAGCAAGTGTTCCTCACGACACCATGCTAGGTATGATTGAGGAGGTCCCCTAGAACATTAGAGACTGTTGGGCTTGCCTATGAACAAGAATATTAATAATAGTAGCAGGAGAAGAGGGATTAGGGCAAAATCACCGCCTTTGCCAGTAAGTAAAATGGCAGCGGTGACCGCGCACATGCGCATTAGGTCTAAAGCGTCAAATGACGCGGAATAGTGCGCGCATGCGCAATAGAACCCGGAAAACGCCGATGGTCTCTGCACGAGGTAGATGGCCGGGGAGAGCTCTGCAATACTGTCTGTGGTAAATTGAACATATTTTATTAATGCACAGCTGCACTGAGATGTCATGAATTGGCAGTTAACTATTAGGATAATGTAACTGAGTGATACTCAGGGATTTTGTACTAATATATGCACTATTGAAGCACTTTACACTATGGCACTTTAGCACCTGATATGTATAATTGATAGATCATATTTAACAGTGTGATCTTCTTAAAAGTATAGATGATTGATAATTAGCTTTTTTTATATATAAGGCTGTCTGATTTGTGTATGCACTATGCTTGAGAAAGGAGTCACTTGCTCCGAAACGTTGCATCACATGGGGTGGTGAAATAAAACGTCCACTTCACTAAATGAAGGAGTGCTGCCTGTTTTTTAGACCTTATATATATATATCTATATATATATATCCCGTTAAATCCAATAGTAAGAAGGGTGGAGCACATAATGATGTAGAAAGGGCACATCTATTCAGACTATATAGATGGCACCTACGTCTGTTGGATTAGTGCACCATAGTTGTTACACAGAAACTCTACATTCAAAGTAAAGCAACATCTGTTCTATGCAATTATCAGAATTGTGCCTAGCAGGGCGCAGCCTTTCGTTTGGCGATTGCTCTCCTTCTATACAAGACATACAATATCACACATCACCCATAAAGTCCAATTGGAAAAAAATGCCCAGCATTTCCCGAAAGAATAATTTTTGGCGTACATTGGGTGAACAGGACAACTAGCTCAAAGTGTATACTTTCTAAAACTGTTGACATGTCATGGAGATGTATTATAAGCCTGGATCAATGGGAAACCGATAGTCCCCAGGTGACCACTAAGACTAAACGTGTCACTGGAGGCAAGCACAGAATAAAAACATACACACACAAATGGCTGCCAAGGACGTAAGCTGTCAAACTCCAAAGTCTGTCAATAGAGGCAGTTTTTTGTTTATGGTTATAACAACCGGTATGCCCTCATATATCCACAGGTGCCTAAATGTTTACTCACGGTACGGACATATTTCTATACCTGGACGTTTCTAGAGACTGTCAACGTGTTTCTGGTGGATACACCAGATGATGTCTTTTTTCTGGAGCCAGAAAACTTACCGTAGTTTTCTCCCAGAAGTGGCTTCACCATCTTTTTTGCTGGGAGCTCCACCACTTGCGTCATTTTTCTGTACTTTCCATAATAGTGGAGAGCAGCTGCTGCCCAAAGAATGATTGTGCTACGTCTTTTAAAAACTTCTCACTGTAGAGGGACCAGCTTTATTCAAGGGCTGTCACACTGTAGAGGGATCACCTTTATTCAAAGGCTGTCACACTGTAGAGGGATCAGCTTTATTCTCATTTGCACAAGTAACGACTAGAAGCAATGGGATGTAACTGAATGGGAGAAGACACATTAGATATTAGAAAAAAACTTTTTGACAATGAAGGTAATCAACGAGTGGAACAGGCGGCCACTAGAGGTGGTGTGTTCTCCTTCAATGGAAGTCTTCACACAGGGGCTGGACAGACATCTGTCTGGGATGATTTAGTGAATGGACCAGATGACCCAGGAGGTACCTTCTAACGCCACCATTCTATGATTCTATTATTTTCTGTTTCCAAACCATCAATTGCTTAAAAAACTAACAAAAGACAGAACATGTGCACAACAATTTTTTTTCTTCAATGCTGTTCACAATGTTAATATTTTGCCCAATGCACCTCAAAAAGACATTGTAAGCTGCGTTCACACATTGCGTATTTTGCTGCGCTTTTTTACGTGCTTTTTTCAAAATACGCAATGTGTTTTGTGTCTGCCAACAAAGTGAATGGGAAATTCACTTTGCCGTGCAGACAGTTTGTAAAAATACGCAGTGCTTTTTCAGGGAGAAAGCGCAGCTGTGTAAAGAATAGAGATGTCAATTCTTTACGCAGCTGCTCCGAGTTTTCTCCCTGTGATGTCACAGAGGGGAGGAAGAATCCTGCTTCCTCCTCCCCTCTGTGACAGCCCATTAGATTTCGCAGTGTATTAATATACAATGTGAAATCTAAATTAAACAAAAAACATGTATGAAAAATAAAAAACAATAAATACTTTACCTCTCCGGACGCCTTTTCCAGTGCCTTGATGGTTGAGGTGTCTTCTGCCAGAACCTGCCGTGATGTCAGAGGGGCATTCCGGTGCTGATTGGCCGCTCTCAGTCATGTGATACAAAATCACATGACCGCGAGGAGCCAATCAGCGCTGGGCACGCCCCTCTGACATCACGGCAGGATCTTGCAGGACACAGATCTCCGGGCCTCGGCATCGGACACCGGGAAAAGGCGTCGGAAGGTGAAGTATTTGATTCTTTTTTATTTTTCATACATTTGCCTTTGTTTAATTTAGATTTCGCTGCATATATTAATACACTGTGAAATCTAATGGGCGGTCACAGCTGTCACAGAGGGGAGGAGGAAACAGGATTCTTCCTCCCCTCTGGACATCACTGTGCTTTCTGGGGTAAAGAAAGCGCAGTGTGGAAAGCCCCTGACTATTTTGTTGCGCTTTTTTGCGCAGCTGAAAAAAGCGGCAAAAAGCGCGCGCAAAAAAGCGCAGCAAAATACGCAAATGTGTGAACGCAGCCTTGTTGTGATATTCTTCACATTCTTCACTGAAGAAAATCAAGGAGAACACAATCTAGATCTGTATGATGTAAAACATGGTGACGCATTCATTGCACACAGCTCTGGCGGATGCACAACACCTCAAGCACTGAGTATGGCTGATCCAAACTCTTGGTGAATGTGTACACTCCCATAGAGGATTTAGAGACAGGTGTTGGACGACATTATGGCTGTATACATCACCTGCTGTGTGCAGATGAGACACTGTATGCCGACCTGGTTTTGCATCCAGCTTAGGTTTCCCAGAGCTGCTTGTAAATGGCGTTCTTTTCATTTACATGTGATAAAACTAAGACTGCACGCTGGCGGAGGGAATAATCAGGACCGGATTGGTATTAAATGTTGGGTTGTTATGAAGCTAAGTAAAAAGACGTTTTACAACATCATTGTTTTCTCTTATAGACTTGAGAGTAAATATTTCTCGGTATCTAATTAAATATGCAACATTTAACTTTGTTAATAATGGTTAGGAAAATTAAAGGAGGCAGTGAGACGTTGCCAGAGACAAATATCATTATCTGCTTAACTCTGCTGAAGTGCGGAGTATAGACAGCAAGCTTTATAGGCAACAGCATTCTATAGTGCATGGCTCGACAGATTATATCACTGTGCAGAAACCAAGGACCCAAGTAAATTATCATGTACATAGGAGCAGGATTATTATTATATATATATGCAGAATGTAGCAGTGCCTCTTTAGGGCGTATGTGGATACGAACGAAGCATGGCGCGCAGCGGCCATTTGCGTAGCCTGATTCGTATATGGGCAGAAAGTCGGCATGGCGAGTCGAATCGATTGGCCCGCAGTGTCTATTGCGAGTCGTCATAGGGCGACTCGCTACTGCCCATAGGGGCATGCGAGTTATCGTATTAGCAGCGTATAGCATTGCCGAAGGGGCAATTAGGAGTAAGACTCGCTTGTAGTAATCGATGCATTGTGCATAGGGCACCTTATAGTAGTTATATTCTTGTATATAGGAGCAGGATTATAGTAGTGTTATTCTTGTAATAGGGGCAGTATTATAGTAGTTATATTCTTGTACATAGGAGGCAGTATTAGTATTATATCTTGTATAAGCAGTATTATATATTATTCTTGTATAAGGAGCAGTATTATAGTAGTTATATTCTTGTACATAGAGCAGTATTATAGTAGTTATATTCTTGTATATAGGCAGTATTATAGTAGTTATATTCTTGTACATAGGGCAGTATTATAGTAGTTATATTCTTGTACATAGGGGCAGTATTATAGTAGTTATATTCTTGTAATAGGAGCAGTATTATAGTAGTTATATTCTTGTATATAGGAGCAGTATTATAGTAGTTATATTCTTGTACATAGGAAGCAGTATTATAGTAGTTATATTCTTGTATAAGGATCAGTATTATAGTAGTTATTCTTGTACATAGGGTCATGTATTATAGTAGTTATATTTTTGTAATAGGAGCAGTATTATAGTAGTTATATTCTTGTAATAGGGGCAGTATTATAGTAGTTATATTCTTGTATATAGGGCAGTATTATAGTAGTTATATTCTTGTATATAGGAGCAGTATTATAGTAGTTATATTCTTGTAATAGGAGCAGTATTATAGTAGTTATATTCTGTATATAGGATCAGTATTATAGTAGTTATATTCTTGTATATAGGAGCAGTATTATAGTAGTTATATTCTTGTACATAGAGCAGTATTATAGTAGTTTTATATTTTGTACATAGGAGCAGTATTATAGTAGTTATATTCTTGTACATAGGGAGCAGTATTATAGTAGTTATATTCTTGTATATAGGATGCAGTATTATAGTAGTTATATTCTTGTATATAGGAGCAGTATTATAGTAGTTATATTCTTGTACATAGGGGCAGTATTATAGTAGTTATATTCTGTATAACAGGGCAGTATTAAAGTAGTTATATTCTTGTATATAGGAGCAGTATTATAGTAGTTATATTCTTGTACATGAGCAGTATTATAGTAGTTATATTCTTGTACATAGGATCAGTATTATAGTAGTTATATTCTTGTACATAGGAGCAGTATTATAGTAGTTATATTCTTGTACATAGGGGCAGTATTATAGTAGTTATATTCTTGTATATTGGAGCAGTATTATAGTAGTTATATTCTTGTATATAGGACAGTATTATAGTAGTTATATTCTTGTATATAGGAGCAGTATTATAGTAGTTATATTCCTGTATATAGGATCAGTATTATAGTAGTTATATTCTTGTATATAGGAGCAGTATTATAGTAGTTATATTCTTGTAAATAGAACCAGTATTATAGTAGTTATATTCTTGTACATAGGAGCAGTATTATAGTAGTTATATTCTTGTACATAGGAGCAGTATTATAGTAGTTATATTCCTGTATATAGGATCAGTATTATAGTAGTTATATTCTTGTACATAGGAGCAGTATTATAGTAGTTATATTCTTGTATATAGGGGCAGTATTATAGTAGTTATATTCTTGTATATAGGGGCAGTATTATAGTAGTTCTATTCTTGTATATAGGGGCAGCATTATAGTAGTTCTATTCTTGTACATAGGGGCAGCTTTATAGTAGTTGTATTCCTGTACATAGAGGCAGTATTATAGTAGTTATATTCTTGTACATAGGAGCAGTATTATAGTAGTTATATTCTTGTATATAGGGGCAGTATTAAAGTTGTTATATTCTTCTACATAGGGGTAGTATTATAGTAGTTATATTCCTGTATATAGGGGCAGTATTATAGTAGTTATATTCTTGTACATAGGGACCAGTATTATAGTAGTTATATTCTTGTATATAGGGACAGTATTAAAGTAGTTATATTCTTCTACATAGGGGTAGTATTATTGTAGTTATATTCTTGTACATTGGAGCAGTATTATAGTAGTTATATTCTTGTACATAGGAGCAGTAGTATAGTAGTTATATTCATGTATAGGGAGAAGTACTATAGTAGTTATATGCTTGTACATAGGGGCAGTATTATAGTAGTTATATTCTTGTACATAGAGGGCATTATTATAGTAGTTGTATACTTGTATTATAGTAGTTATATTCTTGTACATAGAGGGCATTATTATAGTAGTTGTATACTTGTATTATAGTAGTTATATTCTTCTACTTAGGGGCAGTATTATAGTAGTGTTATTCTTGTATATAGGGGCAGTATTATAGTAGTTATATTCTTGTAGCGCGCTGAGCTCACATCATACCCTGCACATGTCAAATGATCTGATATGATCAGCCGAAAGGTGCAGCTAACAGGTGTGGGTGGATTGGAGATCTGCCAGAACATGTTAACAATAAACTCTGACAACGCAATCTAACACACCCGCCGCCATCGATGACCCCGTGATGCGATATCAGGGTGGTGATGTGTTGCTATAAGAGTGACAGGTCGGGGATTAGCCCCACTCTGTACAGCACAAGCGATCGGACTGTGCAGTACTAAGGTACCCTAAGGGGGCTATGAAAATAAAGAAAAAGTAAAAAGAACCATTTTAAAAACATGAAAAAATACCGTATATACTCGTGTATAAGCCGACCCGTGTATAAGCCGACCCCCCTACTTTTGCCCCCAAAAACTGGGAAAACTTATTGACTCGCGTATAAGCCGAGGGTGGACTCCAGCACAGGTATACAACCCCCAGCAGTGAGGTATACAGCAGCCTCCCCAGTGGTAGTATACAGCAGCAGCCCCAGTGGTAGTATACAGCAGCCCCAGAGGTATATGCAGCCCCAGAGGTATATGCAGCCCCAGCCCCATATGCAGCCCCAGAGGTATATGCAGCCCCAGAGGTATATGAGCCCCAGAGGTATATGCAGCCCAATGCAGCCCAAGTATATGCAGCCTCAATGCAGCCCCAGAGGTATATGCAGCCCCATATGCAGCCCCAGAGGTATATGCAGCCCCAGAGGTATATGCAGCCCCATATGCAGCCCCAGAGGTATATGCAGCCCCATATGCAGCCCCAGAGGTATATGCAGCCCCAGGGGTATATGCAGCCCCATATGCAGCCCCAGGGGTATATGCAGCCCCATATGCAGCCCCAGAGGTATATGCAGCCCCAGGGGTATATGCAGCCCCATATGCAGCCCCAGGGGTATATGCAGCCCCATATGCAGCCCCAGAGGTATATACAGCAGCCCTAGTGGTGTATACAGCAGCCCCAGTGGTAGTATACAGCAGCCCTTAGGTAGTATACAGCAGCCCCAGTGCTGTATACAGCAGCAGCCCCAGGGCTGTATACAGCAGCAGCCCCAGGGCTGTATACAGCAGCAGCCCCAGGGCTGTATACAGCCGCAGCCCCAGGGCTGTATACAGCCGCAGTCCCAGGGCTGTATACAGCCGCAGCCCCAGGGCTGTATACAGCTCAGCCCGAGGTTACAGCCGCAGCCGGAGGTATACAGGCCCCCCCCATCAAGCTCCAGGGCCCCCTCCTTGCGCGGCAGCCTGTAAAGGAATATCATACTTGCCAGTCTCCTGTCGCGCCGTCCGCAGCTGCCGACACACGCGATACAGGGCTTCATTCAGCGTCTTCCGGCTTCCGACTTCCTCTAGTCGCGGGCAATGACGTCATTGCCCGCGACTAAAGGAATGCGGAAGACGCTGAATGAAGCCCGGGATCGCGTGTGTCGGCAGCTGCGGACGGCGCGACAGGAGACTGGCAAGTATGATATTCCTTTACAGGCTGCCGCGCAAGGAGGGGGCCCTGGTGCTTGATGGGGGGGGCCTGTATACCTCCGGGGCTGCTGCAGTATATATACATATATGATGTATATATATGTATATATACTGTATACTCGCGTATAAGCCGAGGGGGGACTTTTCAGCCCAAATTTTGGGCTGAAAAAGTCGGCTTATACGCGAGTATATACGGTAAACCCATAAATTCAAATCACCCCCTTTTGCTCTATTATAAAAAAAAAACACATATTTGTTATTGCCGCATTAAGAAGTGTGCAATCTATCAAAATATAAAATATGTGTGTGAGGCACCGCCGGCATGGTCCCCATGGCCGGGGCGCATCACATGGAGGATCAAGGTAGGATGCTGTCCACACTAGCCGGTTTTACTGTGACGATGCTGTGTGAACCTACCCGGAACATAATGTGTTAAATCTGAGAGTGAGTGCTGTAGATCTGACACATAGATGAGCCTGATGAGCGGCTGTATGGGAACCGTGTGTCCTAATTGGTAGCAGCCCAGGTGGGTGGGTCCTGAGTAATAGCAGCCCAGGTGGATGTGTCAGTGTGGGCATGGCAGGCATGACAAAGAGCCTGACAGTTGATTGAATGGGAGATCATTAGCAAGACATCCATCAGCCAGAGAGCACCAGATGAGAGATTGAGCCAGAGATTGAGATCCAGTCTGAGTGAGAGCAGAGCAGTGCAGGGCTCTGTGGTGTACGGACATGAAGGGAGCGTGCTAGCTCCATATTGATGGCCAGGTTCAGGGTCGTGACAGCTCCTGGAGAGGGGAAACCGTGGCTAAACCAGGTGGACGCTGATCCAGACGTGTGGCGAGATACGTCCGGGAAGGAACCCTTGGGGATGCTTGGTCTACCCGTGACTCAGGCAGCGAGACCTGGATCCATGCTCGGTAAGAAGGGAGTTCCCGTATGCTAGAGTGAGCTGTGTACTCTGTGCGTAAAATGTGCCAGGTGGGCATAGCCGCCATTGGGTCCGACTAAATAGTCAGTAAGGGACCCGTTGAAGTGTATGTGTATTCTATGGCTTATGTTAAAGACCCAGCGAGTGTATGTGGCTCTGCGGGAGGCAGAAATATGAATTGTGCCAGGCGGGCATAGCCGCAATTAGGTTCGACTAAAACAGTCAGTGAAGGGAACCGTTGAAGTGTATGAGCCAGTGGTCAGAAGCAGGGGTTAGAAGGGCTCCTAGAGTGGGGAAACTGTGGTTGACCCCAGGGGGCGCTCGTCTGGACGTGTGGCGAGATACGTCCAGGAAAGAGCGCTTGGGGGATGCATGGTGTACTCGTGACTCAGGTTGCTCAATCCCTGTTCTGAACCCAGAGGACCACAGTCCATGGATAAGTATATGATGGGCTGTGAGCGTGTGAAAGGACGTATATGATCCATGGATGCTTATATGTTGGATCACATGTGGTGTGAAAAGAGCCCCTGCCAGGCTGGTCCGGATGTGTGGCGAGAGACGGCCGGAGGGTGCCTGTATTCCAGGGTAGTGTAGAGCTGGGTAAATAAAGCCAGGTTGCTGGTACCGCCATTGGGACCCACAGGGCCCGTTGAAAAATATGGTTAATTATGTACTGCTAATGTATGGGGAACGTGTAAATAGGCCGGAGGCCGTAACCACCACAGGAGCGGTTGTTATTGCTCCAAGGGTTTAAAAGAGAGGTGGTGACAGGTCCTGGGTAAATATAGAACGTTGTGTGCAATATATGTGTGTCCGTAATGTTATGTAAATGTATTGTGTATTTATGTACGGTGCTTATAATCAATGTGCAATGTGTCAAACATGCTACCCGGATTATGTTATGTATGTGAGCAAATAAACGGGTAGTCATTGGTTAAACTTATAAGCACGTTTTGGTGTCATTATGCCGCAAGCGAGTTCCCGGGGTCGCTACCTCACAATGTGTAATGGAGAAAAAAGTAAAAACACCAAAATTATGTTTTTTGTGGTGATCGCAACGGTGCAAAAAATGCAATAACAGGCGATCCAAACATCAGATCTACACCAAGATAATATCATTAGAAAGTCAGCTTAAGATGCAAAAATAATAAGCTGTCACACAGCCCCAGTTCCCGAAAAATGAGAGCGCGACAGGTCACGGACAAATGGCTAAAAATGAAATAATTTTTTCTTTTGATAAACGTCTGTATTTTTTTTCACCCCTTGATACCAGTAAAAGTAACATGTTTGGTATCTACGAACTCATACTGACCTGAGGCTTCATACTGACACATCAGTTTTACCTTATACTGAACATGTTAAAAAAACACAATCGTAAAATTGCACTTTTTTTTGCAATTTCACCTGCACTTGGAATTTTTTTCCCCATTTTCAGTACACTATATGGTAAAAATGATTATAAAGTACAACTCGTCCTGCAAAAAAAAACAAGTCCTTATATGTCTTATTGACAGAAAAATAAAAAATAGTTATGGCTCTTGGAAGAAGGGGTGGGAAAAACGAAAAATGGAAAATCACCAGGGGTGAAAAGGATCCTGTATCCTGTGCAATAGTGTCTGAGACCTGGGCAGACACTTTTGCCATTTTTTACTCTATTTCTTAAACTTTTGGGGAATTTTGAATTTTTCTTTTATAGTTATGCTTTTAGTTTTGGGAATAATTACTCTCTCCGACTTCTGGACTTCTGGAGGTCACTCTTGTTTCATGTATGACCAGTCCAACCTTGTCTACAATTATTATATACTTTAACTTTACCGTAGACCGCAAAGCCCTCACAGTGGATGATCTCAGATCTTGAAAAGAATAATTCTAGAAAATGCATAATTTATACAGCTTGATACAGGGCAAATTAAAACGATTGTTTTATTGAATTCGGCGGAGGAGCTTAACTGAAATGGCAGCCTGCTGAAAAATTAATTGAGAAACTCACCTTCAAATGGAAAATACTTAAGATTGTGTTATAATCAGCTTATACAGACATACATGAATTTGGTTCAATAATTTAGCCTTCATATCTTCTTATTAATTAAACGTAAAAAAAAAAAATCCGGCCTATTTTTCTTTGCTCGGGTGACATAAACATTATTCACAAAAATATCAATTATCTCTGGTGAATGGTAGAACTTTCAATTAGAAATGTCTCCGAGCGTTAACCAGATCTGGAGAAGAAGATTAAGAGCTCCGCATTCTCCTCCGCTCGACTTGACGTTACAGAGTGTCCTCTCGTGTTTTACAACGATTGTCAGCTCGAGGTTCGGGCCCCGCGCTTGCCCTCTGTAAATGGAGATGAGTGACTCATATTGTATCTAAAAAAAAAATTAAATCAGAGATCTCAGTGATTAAAATACCGTCCACAAAGGTTAGAAGCAGATTTTAATTAGTAGAGAAGACCCTTTGTAGTCCTTGGCATTTGCTCACCTCCATCAGAAAATTGAAAACGCCAATTTTTCACTGTCCTTTGAAAGAAATTAAATTGCTGGAGCAATTCTTTTAGGCCACATTCATATTGGTTCCCAGAAGGAAGATTTTTACTTTTATGTTGCAATGTTGAATAATATGGGAATATCACTGTGAGGAGCTATCAACCTTTTCCAGCTCAGAAGGCTAGTTGTATCAATTTTATTTTTCACAAGTTGAAGGGGATGTACCAGAATGTCCCTTCCAGCCTGTGTTCATAGGCCATAATGCAATCATGCCTACATTAACATTCATTGTCTTGCAGCTGGTGTGTCTTTGTTTCTCTCTGGAGAGAGGAATCCTGGAAACGCAAATTTGCAGATTGGACAGAAACATAACTTCTTTTATTGTTGAATTGAATGTACATATGGGGAAGAGGGTTGGGTGTGCTTATCTTTGGCCAACCAGGAGAAGGGGATAGAAGAAGAATGCTCTGGGAAGTTCTGCTGGTGCTGGGAATTGGAAGCAAAAGGATCTGTATTGAGGTCAGGTCCCCATTATATGAATGGTCTATAGAGTTTGTAGTTGGTACATTTACCAATGTGCTGTCGGGATTTAAGGAACTATCCTAGGGACTTTTGTGGAACTGGATACATGGGCTTCGGTCATGATATCATTCATCTGGAGGAACTTAAGGACTATTGTCATCAGCTGGTTTGGGATACTGTGGACTGGGGTATTGCATTGTGGTCATCTATCTGGATTTGCTGAAATACCCTGTATGGATACAAGTAAAATGTGTTGCATTGTCAACCTGCCTAGGTGATTATTACAACCCACAACTTCAGATGTTAACAATCACAAAGGGTTAGAAAAGTTGAGTTGAGCAAGTTTTTGAAAACCTTTGTTGTTTTAGACAGGAAAATTTCACTGCCCTACTTAGAGCTATATATGCTAAAATATTAAACTGTGGTAACTAGTTCTAGTCTCTATAGACTTAAATGTAACATATAAAACTACATGATAAAAAATGTACTTACAGATCAAGTGTAATTTTCAAACATTTAGTCATCTCTAATAATATCCATGTACATTATTTAGGATGTTGGGCATACTACTGTAAGGAGCTGGCCAAGAACTAATGATATCAGACTTTTCCAACATGGATGACTAGTTACATCATTCTATTGTTCAAAAGTTGATGTGGGAAGTGGATATGCCAGAGTGTCACTTCCAGCCTGATTTCGCAAACAATAATGCAATTAAGTCAACATTACCATTCAATCTCCTGCCTCTGGTGGGGTTGGTACATCTTTGCTCCTCTATGCTAAGCGTTAACCCAATACACATCCTGTAGACAGGGCAGTAGACTGGGCTTCTGGAACAATAGGTCACATGTTTAAGTTAGTTAAGAGACTTATTATCGCTGACTGGTCTCATAAACATATTTGACTAGAAAACTACTTTAGATTTACTAGAGTTTAGTGACAAATGTTTTAAGCGATCTGTTTAAAAATCAAATAAAAAAAGTCTGAACCTAGCCTTGTCACGAGTGTGTCAAAACCTCAGGGAGAGCTGAGGTCAGAAGGTCACAACGTTTAGCTTGCCGTAGATCCTCTTTAGTGCCCACTCGTCATTTGTCCTGAGTAGAGTTTATTTAATTCCATCTGGTAACTGAAGGGGTTAAGGTTTCTTTTCTATCCTCCTGTGATTAACATGTAGTTGTAATCTCAGCTGCAGCCACTACCTGCCACTACATATACTGACTTCTTGCCCTCTCTTATGCCAGCTATAGTTCATTCTATTTTGACCTGTGACTGAGTTGTCTTTGGAGAAAGCTGTGCTTATCTTTCCAGCAGATGTAGTGGAGTCTCTCCATGAAGAAGAATTGGAGTCCCTTTGGTGTATCTGTTCCCCTTGTCTGACCCCCTCCCTCATGTTGTTTTTATATTAGTAGAAAGACTGGACTGTACACTAGACAGGATTAGTTTGGGGTCAGACAAGGCCTAGGCACATGATCACGCTTGGGGGGAAGGACCCGTATAGGGACTTTATGGAAATCAGGGATCAGCCACAGATTAGTTCAGGTAGTAACCTATCTCCACTATCCCTATCATCCGGGCCTTCCTTTACATCTTCCCTGGCTTCCCCGCTGCACACCAAATGGTTTCTCACTTGGACATGACATTTAAAGATGATCAATTAGGTCACACATGTCCATATTTAGCTCTTATTTTATTCCTGCTGCTCTCCTGAAAATTCTGTTTTTTTTTTGTAAGTATATCAAAAGGTTTCAGAGATAGAGGCATTATTATTTAGAGCTAATTTTTATAGTCTCTATAAAAGGGTTGGGTGTGACAAACTGGATCCCCTGGGGTGTTTCCATAGATTGTGCTGTGCTGCCACCTTGTGAGCCATGCCCACTTATAAAGACCAAAAAAATTAGCACTAAATTAAAATGCCCATATATATGAAAGTGCAGATGAGATCCAACCCCCTCTCATCTATACTTTCAGTTTCAGTACTTTCAGATCAGAGGAAGGAAGGGTTTGGCTTACAGCCGAAAGGCATGCCCACAGAGGAGGAAACAAAACAACACACATGCATCATCTGCTTTCCTGTTTTCCGGGAGTTTCCTGACTCTTTTCTCAGCAATCAAACATGGAATCATTCAAGTAAATGTATGATTACATTCAGCATCCCAGAGCCTGTAAGGCACAGGCTTCACTTTTTAGCCCTCAATCCTACTGGTTGCTACCCTTTAAGTAGACATGTTCCACACATTTGGACACTATTATTTAATCTGAAATGAACAGCTCATTAAAAAGGAGAACGGCAATCCACAGTGATGGAAATTATAAATTACCAGGAAGAATAACAAAGTAAGAAATCAAAATTCTAAAAAAGAATGTAACTTTTTTCTTATTTTGGATCCTAGTGTTAGTTAATGGCAGGTCCTGTCCAAAGAAACTAATGATGAAAAATTGTAATGTTATCATAAAAAGCTAAATAGCAAAATCAGCTCTGCTACATGTGCGTTTGACTTGTTTACTGCCGGATATTAAAATGCCAGGTTACTATCACAGAGTGCCTTTACCGTCAATATTTATGGCAGGTCTCAGAACCACTGAAGAAGTTTGTCAGGGGCATAAATAGTGAGCGGTGGCGCTCCTGTCAGTCCGAGACTCGTGCTGTGATTTTCTGTTTTAGCTTCAGAAATCGTACAAGAAGTGAGTTTCTGTAGCAGGTACATTTTCATTAATCTTCACCCCTGACATAAAGATCTGTTAAAGATATACAGAGCGATGATACTTCCGAGTAGAGTTGGCCGAGAAGTAAAAACTAACAGAACATCACTCCACATCCTGACAGAGAGGGGTCAAAGGGAACGGATCATCTGCCTCAGCCCTTCTGGTGCCACATATACCTTGTTTCCTGAAAATAAGACCCACCTTGAAAATAAGCCCAAGTGTCATTTTTCAGGTTTTTTTTCCAAATATTTTTATTAAGGCTGGCTTCACACTACGGTGTGATCCGGTCCGGGGCTGTCCGGTGTAAACCAAACAGCCCCGACCGGTTTTTGGCCCCATAGCAGCCTAAGGGACGGATGGAGCCGGATGGCAGCTCTCTGCCATCCGGTTTCATCACTGCGGAGGAATCCGGGAGAATACAGATTATTCTCTCTGGACATAAAAATGTTACTTGCAACATTTTTGTGCCCGGGGAGAAAAATCGCCCCAATTTGCCGGATCCCGGATTCGCCCGGATTCTCCCGGATCCGGGCAATCCGGCGCTCCCTAACATGGGAGCCTATGGGGCCAGATCGCCCCTCCGGACCGGAAGATCCGGGAACCGGACACTGGCGCTGCACCCGCTGTTCTTTCAGGACCGCGGGTAGCTCCCTACAGCGACGGTCCTGAATCATTAGCAGCTGCAGCTGCGTCCGGCTGCACACAGGACCGGAGGGCACATTTTGCCCTCCGGTTCTGTGTGCTGATCCGGTCCGGGGCTGTCTGGTTTACACCGGACAGCCCCAGACCGGATCACACCGTGGTGTGAAGCCAGCCTAAGTTTTCAATTACCGTATATACTCATGTATAAGCTGACCCGTGTATAAGCCGACCCCCCTACTTTTGCCCCCAAAACCTGGAAAAACCTATTGACTCGTGTATAAGCCCAGGGTGGACCCCAGCACAGGTATACAGCCCCCAGCAGTGTGGTATACAGGCCTCCCAGTGGTATACAGGCCTCCCCAGTGGTAGTATACAGCAGCCTCCCCAGTGGTAGTATACAGCAGCCTCCCCAGTGGTATATACAGGCCCCAGCAGTATTACAGCAGAATCCCCAGTGGTATATACAGGCCCCAGCAGTATTACAGCAGCCTCCCCAGTGATATATACAGGCCCCAGTAGTATTACAGCAGCCTCCCCAGTGGCATATACAGGCCCCAGCAGTATATACAGCAGCCCCAGTGGTATACAACAGCCTCCCCAGTGGTTTATACAGACCCCAGCAGTATTACAGCAGCCTCCCCAGTGGTATATACAGGCCCCAGCAGTATATACAGCAGCCTCAGTGGTATACAGTAGGGATGGGCGAGTCTACTCGCTAGGACTCGTTACTCGGCGAGTAGTAAGTGACTCGCAGGACTCGGTACTCGGCGAGTTTCCCAGCGATTACTCGCACAGTAACGAGTCCAATGCAAGTCAATGGCAATCCTAGTTTTGTCAGAGTTTACTTTTTCTCACTCGCTAGACTCGCTATATCACATCGCTATGTAGCTTGAATCTCCCCAAATCGTTTAAACAATCGCACCGCTTCACGGATACCCGCTGTCAGCAGCGAGTCTGAGCGAGTCTGAGCGAGTCTACGAATCCGAGTCCTGAATACTGTATTCGGGACTCGCGAATACAGAATCTGTTATGTTCCGACAAGGCTTCCGAGACAGCCTAGCGTGTTAGGTCAGAAAATTTGTGAAGATGGACAAGCCAATCATATTCAGTAATGCCACAGCCATGTTGGTTGTGGCAGGACTATGATTGGCTTCTGTCCATCGTGATGCCTATGTCATGTATGAGAGGCGAGGCTGTATATAAGCCTTGCCACCGCCATTTTCTCCACATTCCTGTGAGATCTGACCTAGTGCAGGGTGAGGTAGATGCTGGAGCAGATCATAGGGAGTGTCAGTCAGTGTAGGGAAACTTAAAAATTCCTTATATTTAACCCAAACAGCTCTTCTGAGAGCTACCAGGAGGACAGAGGAGTACTGTGTAGAGGACTGTAGGCAGGCAGGCAGGCAGGGAGGTGCAGCCTTACAGTGCACACAGGACCGACCTCATAGCTTAGCTTACTCACTCAGCTGTCCTAATAGCTGAAGTCAGAGGCTTAGCTGAGGTACTATTTCCTATTATTTTGCACCTGATAGATTTTGGGTTATAATAACCCCTTCAGTTTTCTTTTCTCTGTGGCAGACCAGTGCGTTGCTGCTCTCCTACCTGCAAATAGCACGTACACCACCTACTTGTGCGACTACTTGTGCGCACTTAATAATTTTTGCAGGGACTAGTGTGCTACATAGACACGGACACATTTCTTACTTAGGCTGCCTTCACACTGGCGTTCCCCTCCGCAGCGTTCTGTGGAGGGGAATCGCCATGTGTGCACAGCCAGCGCAAGCTCCTATGTTTAGAATAGGGACGTACGGTGCTGCGCTTGACAGCGCTGGACCGTGCGCACCCATTCACCCCCATATGTGATCTGTGCGCAGGTGGATGCCTGCGCACAAATCACACACTCCCGCCCGCACCAGGGACGCAACATGTCGCGTCCCTGGTGCGGACGAGACTGCGTGATCTGTGCGCAGGCATCAGCCTGCGCACAGATCACATATGGGAGTGAATGGGTGCGCACGGTCCTGCGCTGTCAAGTGCAGCACCGTGCACTCCCATTATAAAGATAGGAGCTCGCGGCCGCTGCGGTCACATTGCGGACCCCTCCGCAGAACGCTGCGGAGGGGTCCGCAAATGTGAACCCAGTCTTAAGGTGCACTTTTAAAATAAAATCTTTAATAAATATTTGTTAAAATAACAAAAAAGTGTTCTCCCACATCTAGTGTCTATAAAACACACATTACAGACAGGGATGGAACAATATCCCTATTAAACCCTGTCTCCTGTTCTCTTGTTATCATATAATTTGGATAAAAACCACAGACACGGACACAGCAGCAAAAAAACTGTTGCGAGTGGGGTTTCCAAAACGGCAATGTGAGCGCTTTCCGAGACATCTGCGATTTGTAAATCGCACATTACTCGCTATTACTCGCTTCCCCATTCATTAACATTGGTCTCGCTAGACTCGCAACGAGTAGCGAGTCCCGGGCTCGGACTCGCTAGAGTCAAGCGATTCCGAGTAATTTAGGACTCGCCCATCACAAGTATACAGCAGCCCCAGTGGTATATAGCAGTCCCAGTGGTATATAGAAGCCCCAGTGGTGTGGTATATAGCAGCCCCAGTGGTATATAGCAGCCTCAGTGGTATATAGCAGCCCCAGTGGTATATAGCAGCCCCAGTGGTGTGGTATACAGCAGCCCCAGTGGTATATAGCAGCCCCAGTGGTATATAGCAGCCCCAGTGGTATATAGCAGCCCCAGTGGTGTGGTATACAGCAGCCCCAGTGGTATATAGCAGCCCCAGTGGTATATAGCAGCCCCAGTGGTGTGGTATACAGCAGCCCCAGGGGTATATAGCAGCCCCAGTGGTATATAGCAGCCCCAGTGGTGTGGTATATAGCAGCCCCAGGGGTATATAGCAGCCCCAGTGGTATATAGCAGCCCCAGTGGTGTGGTATACAGCAGCCCCAGGGGTATATAGCAGACCCAGTGGTATACAGGCCCCCAAATGCTGGCACTCGCCCCCCTCCTTGTAAGGCCCCCCCTGCTGCTTAACTTACCATCCCTGGTCTTCTGCACAGCGACGGTCTTCTGTGCTCCGTCCGCCATGCTCCCATCCTCGCTGCATCCGGGGTCCCCGGCCGTCGCAGCAACGATGACGTCATCGTTACTGCGATGGCCGGGGACCCCGGATGCAGCCGAGGACGGGAGCATGGAGGACGGAGCACAGAGGACCGGCGCTGTGCAGAAGACATGGGATGGTAAGTTAAGCAGCAGGGGGGGGGCCTTACAAGGAGGGGGGCAAGTGCCAGCATTTGGGGGCCATATATTTAGATATGCACTGCTTCCCCCTGCCGCTGATTGACAGGGGGAAGCAGTGCATATATAATGAGCGGCCCCACGTGACGGGGCGCTCATACAGCAGGCTCGCCCCGCCTCCTTCAGCCTCCCCAGCCCCAGACACAGCCCCCACCACCGTATTGACCCGTGTATAAGCCGAGGGGGAGACTTTTCAACCCAATTTTTGGGCTGAATAACTCGGTTTATACACGAGTATATACGGTAACAAAACTGTAAATACTTCATGTATTATATTATACAGAATGGTTATTGTAGATATAACATATGTGGGTTATTGTCAAATAATATATCTGTGCAATATATTATTAACACAGATTTACAAAGAAAGAACATAAATTTGGGGAAAGGGGAAAAACAAACAACATAAAAGGAACTTACATCATAATCATGCAAATTGGTTTACCAGAAGGGTAACACGTTTCTTTTCACATCCCAAATTCTTATAAATAGTACCATAGCCTACGTTTCGCAACTACATTCAGATAGTGAATTATGTAAAATGATACAAATACACCGTTATTGAACCTGAAATCAAAAATCGTAATGTCAGAACGTTAATGGGGTGTCAGAGAATTGAGTTTGGCATAAAGCATTGTGACCAAATATCCCATCTAAATTTATATTTATTCAAGTTCTTCTGTCTAAGGGCTATATTGTATTCATAGACATTGTGGACAGAGACTCTGTCTATTACATCTGCTATGGTTGGGACCTCAACTTGTTTCCAACGTGAAGCTATCAAAAATTTAGTAGTTATTAAAATGTGGCATATTATGTGTCTTAGGTTGTTGGAGAAAGTATCTATACCCAGCAGCAGAAGAACCAATTGTGGATTGAGGGAAATTCGTAAACTAGTGAGGTTTTTAATAAGATTTCTATCCTCTGCCCAAAGATTAGTGAGCTTAGACATCCCCAGAAAATATGTGAGAGGGTCCCCACCCTCCCGCATCCCCTCCAACAGTCGGATGGTGTCGATGGTGAGAGTTGATCAATTCTCTTCGGTGTCCAGTACCATCTAGACAAGATCTTATAGTGGGACTCATGTAGAGAAACACACAGGGTGTTTGAGTAAATAATGTCTAGAGATGTAAAGAGTTGAGATATGTCTATCTGAACTTGGAGTTCTTTTTCCATTTTTCAGGATTTTTGAGGATGCTTCAGATATAAGCCCTACTCCAAAAATCAGCCCTAGTTATAGTTCCTTAAAAAAGTAAATCTAAATAGTGTCCAGGCAGCTATGGATGTAAAAAGGTATAATCAAATGGCAAAAGAATGTAGCGGGTCAAGTAGACCCTTCACCAAGGAAAGCAGGCACCCCCATGATTACACTCAAAAGACCCCATGAGACCCATAATACTAAGGGTTGGCAGGTGCTAGGATTTCACGGAGATCGAATAGTCCTGCTGGTGTCAATCTCCTCCCGAGCCTATTATATAATAATGTTGTGGCTTTTGCCTTTCACAAGGGAGACTTAATGGATATCCCTACCAATCACACAGAGGAGGCCATCGAGGTGAATTCTTGACATTAAGGACAAAAGACATTGGAGCTCCTGGTGACTTCATAAGGCCTGCAGGAAGAATAGATCCTGAGGACCAGACGAGTGGGAAGTGGGCAATGGAGACAGCAAGGATGCTGGGACAGGTGAGCATTATTTTTTGTTCTTGCATATGTTTTTTACAAGTTACGTGGAACTTCTACGCTATACACAGAAGACAAAGATATTGGCTACTGCCATGTTCAACGGGCACATGTGAGATGGATGGCGATAAACTGGAAGTTGTAAAGGACTTTATTGTACCTGGATCAATGATCACACATGTTGCAGCGACAACACGGGAAGTCAATAGGAGAATAACTATGGGCAAAACAACAATGAAGACAATGGACTAAGTCTTCAAATCAAAGAACATTTCACTGGTGACAAACACAAGGCTAATACATAACATAGTCTTGGCTTTTCTGCAGTGACATATACACTGTAGAAAGTCTCTTTTACCTTTTTCTGGTGGTATAGCAAGTAAAGACGTCCAGGGCACTGTCGAGTGACCAGGTGCACAGTGAGCTTCCACAGCAAGTGGACAAGAAAAAAGAGGGGGGGGGACAAGAGGCGCAATAGTGCCCTTATCACTAGACACTGATGGGTGTAATGGTGAGTAATTAAATCTGCTCACCTGGTCCAGTTGTGAGACCCACAACTGGTTTGAAGGCTTATTGGTAATGTCCTGATGGCTGCTGCTGGACTCCCACCGGCCACACTCACGTGTAGGTTGTAACAATGCTTAGGGAAAAAAGGTGTGCTGTAGTCCGCGCTGCCAGGATCACTCACTCCAATAAATACGAGTAGAAAATCTTCATCAAAGCCTCCTTTATTCTCCTACGCGTTTCAGTGCCCTCCAGGCACCTTCATCAGGTTATCCCTGATGAAGGTGCCTGGAGGGCACTGAAACGCGTAGGAGAATAAAGGAGGCTTTGATGAAGATTTTCTACTCGTATTTATTGGAGTGAGTGATCCTGGCAGCGCGGACTACAGCACACCTTTTTTCCCTAAGCATTGTCCACAGCAAGTGGGTATAAGGCCTCCTCAATTGCTCTATGGTTCCTGAAACCCTGTCTGCTTGCAGCCACACTGGCCTCCTTACTTCCTCTGGTACTCTCTCCTCCTGCGCAGTCCACGGGTTACCCTCTCTGATCAATGCTGTATTACACTGCGGTGTCTGTCTCCCTCTCTCTGGGTACGCAGGGGGACAGGGTGACTAAAGTCTCTATGGTATGACGGGGTTTTCTGTAGTCTTGAAGTAATCCTACAGGTGCAGATCCCCGAAGTCCGGTACATCTTTGGGTGAACCTCCACCGATTCCTCACTCCCTTGGCTCTGCTCCTTGCCTTCTGTCCCCACTCCTAGGCTTGCTGGACGGTAGAAGGGCCACTCCGGGTCACTGGTTTGGGCCTAACCGCGGCACCAATCACCAGGATGTCTTCGCAGGTCTCCTAGCGGCTGCACGCTCTAACTAACTCCTCCCACTGCAACAGTATTTATAGGGGAACTCACCTAAAGTCGGTGATTAGAGCTCCCCTACTGTGCCGGGGTGGAATGTGTTGCATGTAGTAGGTACCTGCTGTGGAAACCCAGCTGTGCATTAGGGGAATCTGTGGCTACCTGCGTGAGCAGGGCGCCACACTACCCTAAGAGGATTCTTCAGGAGAAAGGCAATGAAGCTCACGAGAGGACACATAACAAGTCCAAGTAGATCACTTGGAATAAGTCATAAATAAATAAAGAATAGCCAGCATCCCACATCAGGTGACAAAAATCAGGACTGGCCTATTTATTTATTTTTTTTTTTTTTAAAACAATGGGTTTTTATTGAAGATTTAATCAAAGTCCAATGACAAACATCTTACAAAGGAAGCAGCATAAGATTAATACTGTTCATAACTAATTTCAAGAATATAAGGTATATAATCTTCAAGATAATAAAATTTGCATAAGAATTAAGATATTCGGATATCTGGTATCAACGTTACCAAAAAATTTTTTACATAAAGTCATAGTTAACAAATAACAATAGGGAAAGACCTAACAAGGATATAAGAGAAAAGGGGAAAAAGAGGAGGGTAGAGGGGGTGAGGGAGGGGGAATCATTATTCATACAGAGACATTTTCTCTATAGTTAGCCCATGGGTAGTTAATGGAGTTAAACCTCTGTTTCAAAGAGACATATAGTTAAGAAGGAATCAGAACAGTATTATGGAGTGACGATATCCATAGGTCCCACCAAGCGAGAACTTTGTTTCGTTGATGAGCATCATGCGCCAGCATAATCTCATGTTGGAGATGTAGGTTAAGGGCCGTATGTAGTTCTTGTATGGATGGTAATGACTTGGATTTCCAGTATCTAGCAACACACAATCTAGCTGCTAACAAAACATTTGCTACAGTAGGTCGTAGTGGCGACGGCCAGTCTTCCAATCCCAGCCCCAGGATCGCCAATGAAGGTCGTAGTTGAAAAGAGACACCTGTTAAGGAAGTTAGAAGTGCGGACACCTCTTGCCAGAACCCCTGTAAGGAGCTGCAGTCCCACCACATGTGGAGGGAGGACCCTGTTTGAACACAACCCCTCCAGCAATTCAGGGATGGCCTAGGATTGTCTCTCTTATATCTTGCTATGGATTTTGGGGTAACATACCACTCAAAGTGTACTTTTTTGATCTGTTCATGGTGGTTAACACAGCTTGTGAATTTCGTGTTTATTCCTGATGCATCCTGCCATTGATCTAGTGTGAATTCCTCTTGTAAGGCTATTTCCCAATTAGTCATGTAGGGCAGTTTCTCTAGCGATTGCAGTCGGGAGAGGGCCCCATACATGATGGAAACCCCTCTTAGGCCTGGAGGGGATGATCTAAAAAATCTCTGTGTTAAACCATCAACCTTGGACAAATCTAGCGGGACCCATGTTACTGAATTAACAAAATGGCTTACTTGTAAGTACTGGTAAAATGTGGATTTAGGGATGGAGTATCTATCTGTCAACTCAGCAAAGGACTTCATGGAGAAATCATCCAGGATTTGATGGATATAGATAATGCCCCTAGATTTCCAGTGATGGAGAGAGAGAGATCCCACTAATGTTTCAATCGCTCGAATAGATACTGATTTTAGAAGAAAAGAAAGTAGTGGGTGAGAGTTTTGTCGCCAAATGTGTACCAAAATCTGCATTGGTTGTAGGAAGGACGAACTTTCAAAGGGCTTTAGCAAATTCATTTCAAGTAGTAGTTTAGTAGAACCCTGTGGAGCGTAGTGTTTTTCAATTAACATCCACAGCGGATTGGGAGCATCAGCCCACCACTGACAAGCCACTGAGAGATGTGAGGCTACGTAGTAATGTAACAAGTTAGGGACTCCCATCCCCCCAAGATGGACTGGCAAGGTAAGTACCTTCATGCTTACTCTGTGGTGTTTATAGTTCCAGATGAAGTCATTAAGTGTAGATTGTAAAGTTGCAATTAAACGTTTTGGAAAACGTAGTGGTAGGCATCTAAAAATATATAAGATTTTCGGGAGATATACCATTTTTACAATGTGTATTCTAGCGACCCATGAGAGGATTAGTTGTTTATGTGCCGAAAGGCCTTCTTTCAGTGTATGGAGCAATATTTCGTAATTACGGCGGACCATTTCTTTAGTATGCGAAATCGTTATCCCTAGGTATGGAATACCTGTGTAGGACCATTGAAAGGGGAATAGGGCCTTGATTTTTACTGTAAGTGACGGAGGAATCTTGACAGGATATAGGAGGGATTTGGATACATTTAACTTATAATATGACGCCGCGGAGAAGTCTTCCAGCAATTCCATTATTTTAGGGATGGAAACCGTGAGGTTCGTGCAAATAAAAATTACGTCGTCTGCGTAAAGTCCAATTTTATGTTCTACCCCTCCTATACATGGGCCAGTAATAAGAGGGTCTTGTCTTACCCTAGCCGCCAGTGGTTCCATAATGAGGGCGAAGATTAGAGGGGATAGTGGGCACCCCTGTCGGGTCCCATTAGTCAACGAAAAAGAGTCTGATGTAAATCCCGAAGCTCTAACTTTCGCTGTTGGGGAGGAGTAAAGGGCCAAAACTGCCGTCTTAAAGTCGCCCACCAAGCCGAATTCGCCTAAAACCGCCTCCAGGTATCCCCAGTGCACCCTGTCGAACGCCTTTTCGGCATCTAATGACAGCAGTGCACTGGGGGTCCCTCCACGCTCCAGAACCTCTAGGAGATCAATCACTCGACGCGTCCCATCAGAAGCTTGTCGCCCTGGGATAAAACCAACTTGTTCTGGGCCAATCAGGTCCGGTAACACTGTCGCTAAGCGTTGGGCCAAAAGTTTAGCAAATATTTTTACATCTCCATTCAAGAGAGCAATTGGGCGAAAATTAGAAGGTGAATTGGGGGGTTTACCCGGTTTTGGAATTGTGGCGATTGTAGCCTCCAGACCCTCAGGACGAATTTTCCCTTTACTTCTCCAGTAAGAGAAGAGGGAAAGCATATGAGGTATCAGGTTAGTTTGAAAAGACGCATAATATTTGTTAGAAAACCCGTCTGGGCCTGGGGCTGATGATTTCTTTGTTGAGCGGATTATTGACGCAATCTCTTCAATAGAGAAGGGGGCATTCAGCGAAGCCAGCTGAAGGTCAGTCAGCTTAGGTAAGCATGTGTGGGCCAAAAAGGACTGGATCGTGTCTTTATTTGGCTGCAGGGTGGAAGGGTCATCACGCAGGTTATAAAGGGAGGTATAGTAATCTTTAAATTGGGCAGCAATTTTCAAGGGGTGTCTGATTTTCTCTCCGGAAGGTCGGAGGATATAATCAATTTTGGTGGTAGCTCTTTTTTTTTTAATTCTGTTGGCCAGGAGTTTACCTGCTTTATCGCCCATCCCGTAATAACGCGCTTTAAGTTTTTTAAGGTTAAATTCCACTTTATAAAGTAAGAGAGCTTTGAGATCTCTACGGGTAATCTCTAGATCCGTTCGCAGCTGTTGAGTTTGGGTTTGTTTGTATTGTGTCTCTAGGGCCGCTAATTTACTGGTAAGACTTTCAAGTCATTCGTTGCGACTACGTTTTGCCCGTGCCGCTATCTGGATAAATTGGCCACGTATAACAGCCTTGTGTGCATACCATATGACTTCAGGGTCTATGTCTTGGGTTTGGTTTAGTGCAAAATATTGGTCGAGTTGGGAATCAATATGTGCTATGTTGTCAGGTGACGTTAGTAGGTGATCATTAATCGTCCAAGTGGGAGACGGAGAGATTTGCAGATCATCCATTATGGTAAGCAAAATTGGGGCATGGTCGGACCATGTGATATGTCCAATAGATGCCTTTTGGCACCTTGGAAGAAGGGAGTCCCCCACTAAAAAATAGTCTATTCGGCTGTACGATTGAAATCTAGGAGATAGAAAGGTATAGTCTCTCTCGTCATCATGGGTATACCGCCAGATATCGTGCAGATGGTGGGAGAATAACAAACCACCTAAATCACCCCGGCAGGATGAAGGGGTTGAGCAATCAAGATGCTTGTTTACCGGGATGTTGAAGTCTCCTGCAAGTAGAAGAAATCCCTTAGACAATGTGTCTATTGTATTAAATAGTGAGCGGACAAATTTTAGTTGGTTCGTGTTAGGGCCGTATACTGACACCAAGGTGTACTGGTTACCATTAATTAAAGCTCGAATCATCAAATATCGACCCATAGGATCAGCCACCCTTTCTATCAGCTGAAATGCTAGTGATTTATGGACAAGGATAGCCACACCAGAGGTTTTAGTCGGGGCGTTAGCAAAGTATTGCAGGGGATATTTTATAGACCCTAGTCGGAAATTATCCGCCTCAAGGAGGTGAGTCTCTTGGATAAATATAATGTCAGCTTTCAATTTGGTGAGCTGCTGCCACATCAGGGTTCTCTTCTGTGGGGAATTTAACCCATTCACATTGATTGATGCACACTGAAAACTCATTTTGGCCAATAGCACGGCACAAAGGCAATGGCACAAAAATATCAACTGTCAAAGATGGTAATGCCTTGTATTAAATTACAATTTTGGGATAGGGACGGGGTTGGAAAGAAGGGGGGGGAAAGAGAAGAGAAAGTGCAGGGTACAGAACAGTATACTAAGTCCTGAAAATAAAATAAAATTCTGATTTTCAGACCAGTAATAACATATTTACAGTATTCAAGTTAAACATTGCGGTGTCAACGCTAGTAAGATACTTAAACCGGCAGCAACGTTGAAGTCTTGAGGGGGAAGAGAGTGCAAATGTGAAAAGGAAAGATTCAGTGAGAGAGTAAAGAAATGTGGAGCGTGAGGATATATTAAGAGGGTGTATGACTTGTGGGGGATAAGAAGTCTGAGTAGTAGAGAACAAGGTCAGGGTAGGGAGAGAAAGAGAGAAAGTAAATACATACGAAGAGGTGCAAGGGTGAGAGGGAAAGTATAATAGTAGCGAAGAAAAAAGTGCGAAAAGTGATGGGGTTAGAGTAGAATCTGAAAGAAAATATTATGGAGTATCCAATAACCTCAAAATAACAAAATGAGATATACACTTAACGTAGAGGCCTTCTTGAAGGCACTCGTCAGGCCCAGGGTGAATATCGCACCCAAGTAAAAAGTTCCAAAATGGGCCCCTGTGGGGGAGAAGAAATATAGGGCGATGGAGTAGCCCACGTAAACGTCTAGATCTTATCAACCAGAGACAAGATCTGAAATTTCAACAGAGAAATATGACTTAAGTCATACCAGCGGCTTGATCCACTCATCGAGGACCAGTCTTCATTTCAGTCCTGAACTCCCTCTAGGAGATGTAGTAGGGCGGTTGTTCTCATGTGGTGAAGAGTTTTCAGGCGGCGAGCCCGGCTTCAGCATTAATCTCCAGTCTATCAGCGCAGATTTCATTTTAGTCGGAGAAGAAAATAGCTGGCGCTTCCCTTTGTACCTGAAAGACACATTAACAGGAGAGCCCCACGCATAGTTGATTCCACGATCTCTTAAGACGGCACAGTAAGGTGCAAAGTCTCTCCGTCTAGCAAGAGTTCCCTGGGAAAGATCTGGGAAGAGAGACCACTTAGCATAAGGACCTTCCAGTATTGGGTTCTTGCGTAGTGTGTGCATGAGCAAGTCTCTTAGCTTGGATGATGTTAAATGTACCATGACGTCTCTAGAAACATCTGGGGGAGCTCTTTGTGACCTGGGAAGTCTGAATGCTCTTTCAATGTCTAAATCAGCAGCGGATGCCATGGGGAGGATTAGTTGAAAAAAAGGCAGTACAGTAGTTGTTAAGTCCTCATCCTCCTCAGCTTCAGCTATTCCCCGCACTTTAATGTTACCTCTTCTTAATTTATCATCCAAATCCCAGACTTTCGCTCTCATGCTCCTGAGGTCTTGTGCAATGTCTTGGTAGCTGTCAGCTAACTCATTATGGGCCCCAGCAAACTCGGCCATTTTCTCCTCTAGGTGGCCAGTCCTTTCATTCATGGACGCCATGTCCGCTCTTATTTCTCCCACCATATTCCTAATGTCTGACTGAATGGAGGCCCGTAGATCACCCAGGAGACCTCTCAAAGCTCCATAAGTAATAACTGTGGAGTCATCCTGTCTCCCTCTGGGTGAGCGTTCACCTCCGTCGCTATGTGAGCTGGAGTGAGATTGTTGTGAGTGAGAGGAGCGGGGAGAGCGGGAAGCTGCTTCCCTGGTCGGCGCCATCTTAGGTGTTTGTCCTGCAGCACCCGGGCGCTCAGGGGAGAAGAAATCCGATACCTTTTTGCTCGGTCTGCGGTTCCTGGAGCTTGCTCGCGGCATCACCAGTGGTTAGGGAGCTGAGTCGTCTCCGGTGGGGAGAGGAAATATCCCGGTATGTGCCGCTTTGTCCTCAGTTTGTGGAGGCCGCTGGGAGAGCTCTCTGGTTAAGCGTCCGGCATTGCTCACAGCAGGACACGCCCCTGGCCTATTTATTTTGAAATAGATGTGATGTTTCGACCTCTTGTCTTGCTTGATAAAGACCTGTAAGGGGTTGAAACTTTGTATCTATGGAAGAATAAATAGGTCAATACTGATGTTTTCATGTGATGTGAGAAGCCGGTTATTCTTTATTTACTAATAGATCCCGGCGTGTCTAAAAGAGTTTTTCTCTAGCATACCTCAGAGGGTATACCAGCATCTATAAGACATGTTGGGCAGATACCCAGATACACTGTCTGTTTTACACGGTCATTATGGACTTGTCTCAAAAGCTGCCATTTTTTATTTGCAATAAACAAATGTTTTTTGCTTGTCGAAATGATGCTGTAGATGGTCTGCAAATCTTTTGGAAATGTTTAGCATTTTAAATGCAAAATCTGAGTTTTCTCCAAGAAAAGGTCTTTGTCGATACATCGGTTTTATTTCCACATGGTTATCTAAATATACAAAATGAAATGTCTGCAATTAATATCTGCAGTAGACACTGTGATAATATGGAAGTAACAACGTTAGAATATGCCATTAGGAGTTTAAAATACTGAGAGGTTATATAAATATGTTATCCATGTGGTCAGCAATGCATCAAACCATTATGACTTTGTAGCCACTGTGTTGATATTGGGTAATTCCCCCTAGTGCTGCTATATCAGCCCCTTCACCCTTTGAATTATGAACTCCACAACACTTCCGAAGATGTCTAGTGATACCTTCCACTAGACGTTAGAAGAAGCAGATCTTGTGCGTTGCATGGTGAGGTCGTCTGTGACGCTGGCATCCCGTCACTGTCCCACTTCCTCCACCCAGATAGAAAATGTAGTAGTCAGGGCGGAACGGTGGGTATATAAGGGAGGGACTGGAAATTATTATTAAAAGTACAGACC